>CAIGQZ010032461.1:7681742-7818849 GCA_903798205.1 Danio tinwini | reverse complement strand
ATGTGTATGTATATATATATATATATATATATATATATATATATACATACACATATATATACACACACACACCAGTCTTTGCCTGTCCTCTGTACTGCAGTAAGACTCTGTATGGAAGATTCTGAGCGATGATCTTCTCAAGGTCTGTGAGATGTCTGTCCTTTCATTCCTGGCTTTTTCTTTATCCACATATATCTCTTTGCACTTACTGCAAAAGCTTTGGTACTGCAACCTGTGAAACAAAAAGATTTATATTGAACATTTTCTCAGGGTAAAGTGAAAAAGGAAATGTATACCTCAAGGAACCGCTTGACATTTCGTAGTTTCTCTGGATTTACGATCAATAATGGGTTTGAGTAAAAGGTCAGTTTTATTCTGTGAACTAAACTGATGCCATTAGTTTAATTTAGTTTATCTTTAAAATAAACGTGTTTGTGATTTTGATTTTGTGCATAAAATAAAGGTTTTTGGACATGTTTGAATTACATTTCAACAACAAAATAAACATTTTTTAAAAGTAAATGAAAACTTTTAAAGTGTTAAAAAATAAAACTTTGTTGGAATAACCCAGATTTTCTGTTACAAATGATATTGTTTAGCATTCTGACTAATTATCATTTTAATGAATAAAGCACATTTCTAATGTTTATTTAAAATTTGGAAGATTTCTTTTTTATTGCAAAATATTTTTTTTCTAATGTATATAAAGTACAATACACATATAATGATTTTTATTAAAATGTAGAAATGTTATTTGTTGTACTGTACATCAACTACAATCTACAGTACACAATAAAAACCGTTTTAGCTACAATATAATAACTATAAATTTTTATTAAGACATGTTATTAATTGAATAACAAATTATACCACATTTAATTATACTACATTAAACAATATATACATTACCTAATACACAATGGATAAAATACATTTTATGTTAATTTACTATCTAGTGTAGCTTTCATTAATTTTCTTAACGGCTAAATTCCTTTATTAATCCGGAGTTGCAACAGCGGAATGAACCGCCAACTTATCCAGCATATGTTTTACAAAGTGGATGCCCTTCCAGCTGCAACCCATCACTGGGAAATAGTGTAGTTTTTACATTCCATAAATACAGTGGTGTGAAAAAGTTAAAAGCTACATAGCCCTGAGTGATTGCTTTGCAATCAAGCAATCACTTAAATATTACCTGCCTGAAGTTGACCAAAAGATCCTCAAAACTAGACATCATGCCAATATCCAAAGAAATTTAAAAACAAATGAGAAAGGAAAGAATTGACATCCACCAGTCTGGAAAAGTTTATAAAGCTGTTTCTAGTGCTTTGGGACTGCAGCGGAACACACCATGATCTACAATGTACAATGTTATTTACACAGCCATTATCAAAACATGGAACAGCAGAGAACCTTCTCAGGAGTGGCCGGCTGACCAACATTACCCCAAGAGCGAACAAACATCTCAAACAGGATGTCACAAAAGACCCCACAACAACATCCAAAGAACTACAAGCCTCTCCTGCCTCCGTTAGAATGAGTATTCGTGACTCCACCATAAGAAAAAGACTGGGCAAAAATGGTTTGCATGACAGAGTTCCAAGACTAACCACACTGCTGAGCAAAAAGGACATAAAGGCTCGTCTCAGTTTTGCCAGAAAAAATTTTGATGAAGACTTTTGCGAAAATGCTCTGTGGAGTGATGAAACAAAAGTTGAATTTTTTGAAAGGTGTGTGTCCCATTATGTGTGGCATAAAAGTAACACTGCATTTCGGAAAATGAGCATTATAACAAGAGTAAAATGTGGTGGTGGCAGTGATGATGGCCTGGGGCTGTTTTGCAGTTTCAGGACCTGGAAAACTGGCTGTGATAAATAGAACCATGAATTCTGCTGTATACCAAAATATCCTGAAAGAGAATGCCAGGCCATCTGTTAGTGACCTTAAGCTGAAGCGTACTTAAGTTCTGCCGCAGGACAATGATCCAAAGCACATAAGCAAGTCTACATCTGAATGGCTGAAAATAAAATAAATGAGGACTTTGGAGTGGCCTAGTCAAATACCTAACTTAGTCCAAATAAGATGCTGTGGCATGACTAGGCCCACACGGAATCTGCGCACGCAGAATTCCGCAGATTTCTAGCCCATCATTAATTCTGTTTATTTACTTGAGTAAATGTGGGTAAATCTGAATTTATTTAGTTTTTAAATTACACATATTTCACATATTAAGGTTTTAGTTATGAGACTCCTAAAATAATTTTTACCAAAATTCTCAGCAGAAATTGCAAAAAACGTCTGCAGATTCCGTCTGGCCCTAGGCATGACCTTAAAAAGGCAGTTCATGCTCAAAAACTCTCCTGTGTGGCTGAATTACAACAACTGTGCAAAGATAAGTGGACCAAAATTCCTCCACAGTGCTGTAACAGACTTATTGCAAGTTATTGAAAATGCTTGATTTCAGTTGTTGCTTCTTAGAGGTGACCCAACCAGTTATTAGGTTTAGGGGGCAAACACCTTTTTCACACAGGGCTATGTAGTTTTGTATTTTGTTTTCCCTTAATAATGAAAACCTACATTTCAAAACTGTATCATGCGTTTACTTTTGTTTTATCTTTGACGAAAATAAAAACAGTTATTATTAGATATTTATTGTTCATTTCCTACCTTTTTGAGCTGCTTGACATTGCTGTTCCTAATGGAAGCTAAAAGTTGGTCCCGTGAGTTTTGAGCCCCTCCTCTTCCTCCACTCCTGTCGTCCAGCTTCCTCTGAGACACAGGCGTCAAGGAGTTCTTCAGAAAGTCTCCATCCAGCATTGGTGGTGGAGGTGGCGGTGGTCCTCCAGGTGGTGGTGGAGGAGGAGGTGGTCCACCAACAAGCCCACTTACCCTTTTCTTATGAGTCAGCTTGGGTGACGGAGCAGGTGACGGTACGGGTGAAGGTATTGGTGATGGCCTGGGTGATGCTCTGGGGGAGCCTTTACCAAAGCTGGGTTTTGGAACTCCTAATGAATCTTTCTTGTCTCCAGCTCCTTGTGCTTGAACTTGTTTCTGCTCCTGGAGCCGTTTTTGCCGCTGACGGTCCATATTCCGACTAAGAATATTGGTCATGGTCATACGAGGTCCAGCTAACTCAAAGTGATAACCTAATTTTAGTAGAGTCATATTTTCTTTTAAAATTTTGGTCATCTCCATCTCAGATTTTCCTCCAATAATGTGTCGCTGGTTGTGGAATCGTAGCTCAGTGAGTGTGGAGTTGTGTTGGAGGGCTTGAATCAGAGACATGATGCCTTTGCTAGTAAGAAGATTGGAGTCCAAATTGATGCTAGTGATGCTTTTGTTGCTGCGTAATGTTTCAGCAATAGCGTAAGCCACGTGGTCATCAGCGCGACAGTTTGCCAATGAAAATGCTTTGATGTGTGTGTTGTTTTTCAATGCCTCAGAGAACTGAATAAGAGTTTTGTTTTTTATGACCTCAGAATTGTTCACGTTGAGATCAGTCATGCCTGGGTCATTGCGACGCACTTTCTCCAGATCTTCATCAAACATGCTGGTCGACTCGTCATCTTCTTCCTCCTCTTTGGTCTTACTTTTCAAAATGGTGTCCGAGACACAGTTTTCAATTTTCTCATCTTTTGGTTTATGAACTTCATTAACAATTTCATTGTGTTTCTGAACATCCCCTCTTCCTTTGTCACTTGATTTTGCATTGCATTCCTGCACTCTTTTCACATTTTCAGATTCTTTCTCTTTATTTTCAGACAATGCAGTGGTTTCTTTTACCTTTTCACTTGACCTTCTTATTTGTTTTTCATCCCTGTGCTTATTCTCTTCTTTTGTCTTTTCTTCTTGAACCTGATTTTGATCCTCCTCTAACCTGCATGTATAGCCTTTACTCTTATTCTCCTCTCTCTTTCTAATCTCTTCCTTTTTCTCCCGTTCCTTCTCCTCTTTCTCTTGTATCCTAGAAATCATCTCCTTTGCTCTACTTTCTCCAGATTCCCTCTTCCCTCTGTCTTCCTTTTTATTTTTCTCTTTACTATCCTCCTTCTTCTCTTGAAGCTTGGAAATTAATTCTTTGGTTTTGCTGCTGCTACTTTCTCTCATTTCTCGTCTGTCTCTTAATCTACTCCCATCGTTTTGGTCCTTTGTCTCATTTTTTTTCTCACTCTCCTCGTCTCTCTTGGAAACAGCAGATGGGCCAAATTTTTCATCTCTGGTGCCCTCTGTGACTCTGCGGGTCCTGTCCTCCAATCTACCATCACGTTTAGGGAAGGAAGAGGTGGAGGATGTCCTCTGAAGTCCTCCATCTCTGCTGTCAGGTGCAGAGATATTTTTCTCTTGGCTCAGGCCCATCTTACGCAAATACTCTTGTTTCCGGCTCTCCTTCTTCGGCTCTGCCTGGGGATCAAACATGTTTAAATTATGAAGAAACTGGGCAATAACTCTTAATATTGATTTATTTTAAAGAGCAAACAACAAAAAAACATAGAAATGAATTAACAATGATAACACTAAATGTATAGTTCACTCAGAAATTAAACATTGCTGTTATTTTAGCTCCTCAAGTCATCTGTATGTAGGTGACTTTTTTCTTCAGCTAAACAATAAAGAACACTTTTAGCTGATACCGTGGTCCTTGGTGATTCATAAAATGTAATTAAATTGCTATAGGTGTTTATACGGTCAACAAAGCACATACAAATGAAACTAAACTAATACCTGTGACTCTTGATGATACACTCTAATTTTATGAAGTGTGAAATACTAAATGTTATATATATATTAATGCCTTCAACAAATTAATCCACAAACAAATTGGGAAGGTCTTGAATGCATTCATGACATTCTGGCATACACACAGCAAGTCTTTTGCTTCATATTGTATTACCAGAAGCCACAGTATATATGCCTGTATATTGTTTTTACTCTCAGAATTTCTGGTAGCCATTGACTAGAATTTTTTGAATCACCAAGAACCAGTTTCAGCCAAATATATTCTTTAATGGTCTACTAAAGCAGAAGAAGACGAAGAAGAAGAAAGACATGGCCTGTGTCAATTAACAGCATGTTTTCATTTTTGTGTGAGTGATCCCTTTTAAAATTACAACTAATGCTATTGCTTTGAAACAACAATAAAAGCTGTGCTGCATGCACATGGGATGTTTACACCATAGGGGTTGTTTCAAAGTGAAGATGTAAACTTGCACAGTGGCTGAGTGTTTGATTTGTGAGACACACTGTTTTGCACTGGAAAGCTCCAGCCTTGGCAGACTTATCCTTAAAAGGCAGTGAGCAAAGGAGCAATTAACCAAGGAAACTGGGCCAACTGCAGTTTCCATTAGAAATAACTTAAGAACAATTTATCCTGCATATATTAAGAACAATATTTAAAACCTAAACATTTACATATTCATCATTACTTATTAACGAAGAACAAAAATGTAAACGATATAAAAGCTGTTTACATGACACAGGAGTTATAAAATAAGACTTTCATAGGCTACACAAGTAGGCTACCCTAGAAGTTCACTTTTATTAATTTATTTGGATTTAACTATAATAAGTAGCCTATGCGATTTCAAGTTCAGAAATTCACATTATCATACTACAACACAAATCGATCTGTAAGTGAATATATTTACCTCAATTGACAAGTTTCTCTGAAAGCGGGATATGAAGTCGTCTGGCTGGCTGCTCAATTGCGATTCCTTTCTAACCGGAGCGCTTGGTTTTAAATCCGTTTGGTCCACAACGATCATTTCACTCGGATCTGGGTCGGGAACAACCGACACCTCTTTCTGCAACTCTTCCATTTCTGCAATCGACAGGTTTGACAGTAAACTGTCGAGTTCCGGGTCCTCACTCACCTGTCGCCCGGTTTTAGTGAGTCCCTTCACTTTCCTCCTGGACATGGTCGCGTTCAGTAGTTATGCAAAATTCAGTAGAATATGCTGAAGATTACGTTATCCGTGCGTTTTTGACTTACTTTACCAGTCCAAAATAAATAGAACAGAATAGAAATAATGTATGGAGGAGAAAAATGAGTCAAATTGAAGCCTTTCTGGATGTTGAAAGAAACTTGAGGAGTAGGGCGAGAAGCGATGGACTATCAGCCCTGGTTTGTGGTGCTCGGACATTCCTTGAAATCCATCGCGAGCTCATGCCCATATTTAGATGGGGGTACACAGTCCTTTAAAGGCAATTGGGAAGGCTATGGTTTACTAAAACTCAAAAGCATCCGAAACATACTTCCTGGTCACTGAGCAAATCAGGATTCCTGGAGTACTGACAGTATTTTTCCAGGGTTATAGAAATAGATTGGATACTACGATAGGCTGCTCTGCTATTCCAGAAATCAGTTTAATGTGGTGCAGTAGATTTGTAGGCTATTCATAAATTTGAAATGATAGCGGGTTATTTTTGTAGATAAGAAGCAAACTGCAAGCCAGATTATATTAAATGCTATTTTTAAAAAGCTAACATGAATTGTAAAAAGCAAATGCAACACTGTAAATTAAAAATTGTCTTGTAAAAATAATAGACTAAAATAATGCATGTCTGCTTTTTGATTGCCAGCAATAATCAGAGACACCATGCAAAGTCAACTCTTTTTTATTGTAAAAAGAGAATTACGCAATAAGTCCAGTCTGTTCAATTAGTGCTCTCTTATAGGATTGATTAGTGCAAGTTCAAACACTAGTAGCCTATTAATTCCCTTTATTCCTCTACAAATACATGTTAATATTTCACATTAGAAAAATTCATACTTTACATTTCAAAGTGACAAAACTGTAGCATATGCTGTATATAGCAAAAACAACACTGTTAATTTTACATTAATTTAAATAACTAGCAAGTTATTTTAACAGTGGACAAAGCATCACAACTTATGTGAAATGAGAAGGTAGCACAAATCTTTTAAAATCAAAACAAATTGCACCTCATATGTACCTGATGAATTATTTTAAACTAAATTCTTCTAATCAGAGAGTTTCTAAATCTTTTTAAATACATTTAACTGATTCTTGGAAGGTGTAATTAATGATGAACTTTGAAAATAAAGCAGAGACAATACAATGATGCTTATGTCAATGGAAAAACACTAAATTTGGCAGGCAATAAAAGGGCCATCTTAAGTTGCATCACAAAAGAACAGAAAAAACGTTCTTTTGTGAAACTCCCTATCAAGTTACCTTGACTTTATTTACTGTATTTTAACTAAAATGTGTTGTGTGCTGGTAAATGACCACATATTTGCAGTTTAAAAAGACAAAAAAATTAAAATTTGCTGTTAATTTACTCACTTTCAGGTCATCTATTATTACATTTTCTTCAAAAGAATATTAAATTACGGTGGCTGAGAAAGCTGCAATTTAAGAAAATGTGCAATTAAAAAAATCCTCACAAGGCAAACAGATTTTTAAAAACCGTGCTGCATTTTCTCACAACGCAAACAAATTAACTAAACAGACTGTATTTTCTCACAATGCAAATTAACCTGCTGCTGCTTCTCCAACAAGGTAGGAAATTAACTATGACAGAAATGTGGATGATTGACAGGGCTTGTAACTAAGCAACATAACGATCTATTAACGAGGAAGTAGTATGTCCCAAAGTTTGCATACTCTTCTGTCACACACTCAAAAGTATATACTTTTCCTTACAAAAAAGTACATACTTTTTGGGCATAGTATAAGTATGCGAATTGGGATGCAGCAATGGTTATTTAGGCTAATAAAATACAAAATACAAGGGAATCAGGATGTTAAAATAAACACAAAACGCACCTTTCAAAGATCACATACAACTTCACTGAGCAATAGTCATGACACAGTGGCGTCCGCCACGTTTTTGGGTCCCCTTAAAACATTTTTGTTGTGCTTTGTTCTTTTTGAAAGTGTTGTGAGAAAATGCAGCGCGTTTTTTGTAAATTGTTTATGCTGTGGGAAAATACAGCTCATTGTATTAATTTGTTTGTGTTGTTGGAAAATGCAGCGTGGTTTTTTTATGTGTATGCGTTGTGAGGATTTGCAGCTCGTGTGCTGTCAAACTAATAAAGATCTTTTCTTTATTTGCTGATGTTTTTTGTAATTGCATGTGTTTTCTTAAATTGCAGCATGTTAAGCTCTCTCAGCCATCTAAAACTAGCCATTAGTGACTCATAAAATTCAAGTCAAAGTCAAAAAAGTATACATAGGAAAAAAATAAAATAATACTTTGCTTTTTGACTCTTAAAATGCTGATAAAGCTGTTGACATGCATTTTAATGACCACCAAATGGCTCGATTTCAGCTAAAAAATCTTCTTGAAAATGCTTCAGTAAATAATTTTAAGTAAATTAATGAAACAGCATATTTTCATTTTTGGGTGAAATATTATGACAAATATGCGGAAACTGACATAGCTTAAAGGGACTTTGCTTAAATGGATGTAACAATATAATATAAATGAATGTTTTACAGATTTAAAACGATCATTTTGAAATTAATAAGAACAGATGGGCAGCTAACGGGATGCAAACATTACTGTGAATTCCTCGATAGCTGGCCTATAGGTAGCTTGAGTTACAATTAAAGACATGCACATCTAACGAATGTTAACATCACAGCTTAAATTCAAGCCAGATCTAACGACAAATGACAAACTGCAAACGCACACAATAATGTTTTGTTTGGTTGTGAGGATGCTATGCAACACTTAGTAAGTTCTCTCTTATTTACATACTGCATGTAAACTACAATACCTGTCTCATGTCAGCATGTCTGTAAAACATCTAAAGCCTACAGATGTTTATGATGCACATGACATGCAGAAATAAATGCATTTCGAAGAAACGAGCAGGGAGAGATAGCTAAGCATGTCTATTGCAGCTTAAAGTGCGAATGACAAATGCTTCTTATTTGGTTGAACAGAAAACAACATCCTGGGCGAGTCAAAACTGTCAGCAATTCTCTTCTGCAAGACAGGCATATATAATGGTTCATTTTTTAAAGAGTTTGACAAAAAACATAATGGCACATCTATAGCAGTCTTTTGAGTCTGTGAGTTGCTGGGTTAAAGTGGAAGGAGTCTTGCTGATTAGTGACACATGAAAGCTGTACATCAAACAAAAAAATACTCCGATGTGTGAGGCGATTCCGAGGTCAGTTCATGCTTCACTCCACAAATTAATTTAAATTAAGAAATAAATAACATAACTCAACTTTTTTTTTATACGGATTCTCATACAAGGGATTCCAAACAAGCATGGGCCCTCTTCATCACCCATTGTACAGGTCATCTTCTCCTCACCGAGGGAGGGCTTCAGCTCTTTCAGTGCCCAGGGTACTGGGGAGGAGAGTACGGTGGAGGAGCTGGGAAAAACAATGACACAGCTCAGGAAATGCATTACAGTGTTGACAAGTAGTGCAATATTGATATTAAGGGATTGACAAAGTGTTATCCGGAAAAAAACCTGTTGATATAATCAATTATAAGGTGGAAACTGTAATAGAGATAATGTGTGTACAATTTAAAGCAATTTTTAAAAGGTTTTATACAGTTTTAAAGGGACATTCGCAAAGTTTTCTTTTCATTTCTTTCCATACATGCATATGTGAATATGGGAAACAAGAAAAACACAAGGTTAAGTTAGTTTTAAAAATGCCCCAATGTCACAAATGAGTTATTTTTTTTAACAATTTAACCAACTTAACACCACTGACATATTAGCAATAGATTCAACTGATATTACAAACCAGTAGTTTAATAAAACATATGTTTATTGTTATTGTTCTTCTCTTGGTATAAATTTTAAATATATAACTACATGGAAAAACTGAGAAATCTGTATACAATATAGTATGCTATAAAATACAAATACTGTAAAGTCAGACAGACAGACAGACAGACAGACAGATAGATAGATAGATCACTATGTATATATAATATTAGCATTTACCTCAGCTTTAGAAAACAACTTTGAATCATTATGTGGCTTTGATTCATTCTGTTGGCTTTCTCTTTCCTACCAGAGTTGTTATTGTCACAGTATATTATGTAGATACATTAAAGGTTAAAAAATATATGTTTTTTACACTTGAACATTTTCCACTATAGTGCCAAACAGTTTTCTTTGCATAACCGTTCCATTTCATGGTGATCCGAGTCAGTCAGCATGGATACAGTTTCATATTCCATGGTGGTGCTAATAATGGAATGTAATACAAATGCGCCAGTCTTTGCTTTGGTAATGCAAGTGTAATGTAAACAGCGATATGGACAATAATGATGATCCTTCTGTTTTTGGGATTCTTTTTTTTTATATTTACTTTGTTGGATAACAATATGTTATTAACAGCATGCTTTTGCCTATTCAGCTATGGAGAAACATGCAGCCAGTAAACTGTGTGATGACATTATGCACATCACACTCTAGCAGTCCAGCAAACTTTAACACAGTAGTCTAGAATTCCAGAATGAGAACAGTTTGTAATCATGCCATGCTGTACCAGGCTCACGTGGAAAAGAACTACAACTATATCTGACTGTCCTTTTGCACTACAGTGGAAAACCTACTTAAATTTTTTGTGCTATTATATGCAAGTGTGTGTGTGTGTGTGTTTTTTAAATCCACTATGGTATGTGATCTCTGGTATCTAGGCCATCTGAGTACCTGCTTGACTGAATCCTGGATCAGGAGGATGAAGAGGATAAGGACCCTGGGGCATCATAGGATACTGCGGCACCATTGGATATCCAGGATATTCCGGATGACCAATTGGTTTACCATAAGCATCATACATGTGCTCCACTGGATAGCTGGCCATTGGAATGTGCTGGGCTGAAATTGACACTCATGTTAGTCTTTCTGAGATTTTGTTCGCAATAAGAGTGCAGTGAATAACATGGTTTAATTTACTACAGACATATACAAACATGTGTGATGCTTGTAGAACTCGAGCATGTGAACGTCTTCTACAGAGATGATCGGAGATTCAATTCAGCAGCATTTTAACATATTTGAGGAAAAAGGACAATTTTTATACACTTTTTTCACATTTATTTTAACTTTTTTCATTTAATTTTATTTCAAATTAAATTCACATGGTAAGGGAAGGTCTGAAGCACCCACCACTATACAAAGTGCATGGATAAAATGCAAATATAGTAATAAAAAAAGGAAACTCCAGCAACACTTGTAATAAAAGGACAAAATTTTAATGAAATAAAATAAATTCTCTTTTTATTAAAAATGTTGCTGGAGTTCTCTATTTTTACTAAATTAGATTCAGGATCCAGAAAAATGAAAACAGAATTTGGGAAAATCTGTTGTTTTCTAGATTTGTATATTTAGTAATTACTGCAACATCAAAGCAAAACACTACATTCACATGCTAAATATTACAAATATTCACGTGTCTCTGCAACAAATCAGGTTTAATCTATCTTATAATTCAAAATAATACTTAAAATAAATAAACTGCTATTAAATTAATTCACTGGGCTGTGAAGAAACAAAGTGATTAGCATTTACCTTCATAAGGAGTTCTGCCCCTCTGCTGGCGCCGCTGGTAAAGGTAACAACAGGAACACATGAAGCAACAGACCATGGTTGCAATTGCAGCCACAAAGAGCAGGATCGATGAAGCAATGCCAGCTATAGTGGATGGGCTGAGAGAGAAACGGGACAAAAAAATTTTTACTTCTCAATAGTCTGACTACTCTGGCAGCAATTCATCACCTTCACTATTAAGAATAAGCATTTCTCATCCAACAGTGGTATTTCCTCAGTACTATTTGGTGGCCTAATGTGAGGTAAATGAGCCTCTTAAGTGATCAATAATCTCTAATAAAGAAAAGCGTACCTGAGATGGAAGAGCATGCAGCGCTTCTGTCCCGCTTCTGTGATCATCTTGAAGCCATCGAGACAGCAGTAGCGGCGGTGACAGTTCCCACAGCAGAAGGTTATGAGTGGGCAGTCGAAGCCATTGTGCCAGGTACCATTTTTGTCCACGTACCACAAGCAATCCTCATTTGCACTCACTGGAAGTCATAAAAACTACTAGTAAAATATACTGTATCTGGGTCAAATATGAAAATGAGTTTTTTTAATCCAGATTTATTTTTTCTTGTAAATTTTTTCTTCATACTTAAATTTTTGCAGGATTTACAGAAAATACCTATTAAAATATAAATCATTGTAACAATCAGTCTATCAAAAATTGTTGTCGGTAGGGCTGGGCAATTAATCAAAAAGTAATCAAAATCGACATTCAGAACCTATAATTGATCAAATTTTTCTAGGGTCAATTTTTTCAATTAATTTACCTACCGTGTGTAGAGTCTTGTGAGCCCACTCGGTTAAGGGTGAATTATACTTATTATAATTTATACTTCTTATATCATTATGATATTATACTTTTGCCAAGGGCATTCGTACAGCCTTCATACCCACACACCTCTCAAAAGAATTTACTTCCACGTAGCACAACTTTGTGATTAGTTGGTGTGGTAGCAGTGATGACAGTGAGCGGCGCTGAGAGCCCGCACAGCAGATAGTGTGTTTACTTCAACTTTTTTAAAACCAAGTAATCCATTCTACTATAAAAAATCTTTCACTTGTAATATGTGAGCATATTTACTTTACAAAACTTGTCAGTAAACTATGAGGGCAAAAACATAAAAAAAAAAAGTTTACTAATTGTAATCGAGTAAAATGTTTAAATAATCAAGATTTAGATTTTAGGCCAAATCGCCCAGCCCTAGTTGTTGGGCATATTTAGAGCAAGAATTAGTTGATTATATATTAAAAGACTAAAATTGAAGGATGATAGTGCTAGGCATGGGCCGGTATAGGATTCTGACGGTAACCTTGGATAAAAATATCACGTTTTCACAGTATTGTGATTACTGCTTTAAAATATATTATTTTTAAATGTTTGGGAAAAAACAACTACTTTTTTCCCCTTCTAACAGAAAATATTTTATTTTGAGAAACATTAATAATATTTTGGAGCAGTAAACATGTCAGGCTAAATAATTCAAATTAATCATCTAATTAATCTTCATTTGTTTCAAAAACGCAATTTCTTTACAATTTAAAATGCCATCTTTGGAAATCTTTTCTGCTGGAGATACTATTGTCCTAAAAAATATATATAATAAATAAAAATTTAAACTTTCACACATACCTTAGGAACGGTATAGCAGAAAATTACTTTTACAAACCGAGGTATAGCTTGAAAACAGTTATCGTCCCATGCCTAGATAGTGCAGTTCCAAAATACGAATTATGTATCATGTTCAATCTTTACACTTTGCCATTCTTCAAGCCACTAGGTTTTACGCATTTGTCAGAAATAAGTTTTTAATCGTTTAAAACATAATAAAAGTTAACATAACTTACAATAATCTTTGAGGAACTGAAACTTTTACAAATTTATTTTGCGTTAACATTAAATGTAATTTCAAAATAAACTATTTTACACTAAAACATTGTCAACATTAAGTAGCAGTAAATAATAATTAATAATATATTTTACAGCACTTGAGTCACAAATGAAACTACTGTAAAGTATAATTCTTAAATTACTTCATAGTAATAACAGCCTAAATAGGAGAGTGTTCATGAATTCATGATTTATTTCCTCAGGACTTTCTAACCAAACAATTGCTAATTTTCAGCAAGGTCTTACCTAGTTATATTAATTTTGCGGAAAACATTTCAATCTTTTTCTCCATGTTAAGTTGCAGTTTTAACGTTAGGTAGGTCTGTTATTCCCCAGCTTCAAGGTCTCAACTCTTGGACTAGCTTTCATTTACGTTAGTGGCAGAGAATGACCAAGCTAAACAAAAAAGGCAAAAAAACAAACGCAGCCTCACGTGAACTTGCAAATCTAAGCGGTTTGAGAGATGCTGCTGTAGAAATGACACATTCTGGTTTGTAGCCATTACGTAGCTACTTCAAAATGTTGTCATAAAAGCTATATATTCATTGTGTTGATAATAGTAACATTAACTTCTAAACAGAAACATGTTTACAAGTTAATATATGCGGCAATGAGGCCTATGAAGAAACTACAATATCGTCTTACCCTGCCAAGCCGAGAAAATAATACAGAGGACCGGTATAATGACGGCGTAGAAGGACATCCTGCTTCCAGAGCACTTTCCGTTATTCCTGACAAAGATGGTTACATTTGCATCCTTTGAAAAGCGCTTTAAATGATAAGATGTGCCACGTCTCGAAGTCAGGCGGCTTCGTGATCAACATGCGATCTGTGGTGAATGACACGCCGCCCGTGACGCTACACGCCCGCAAGCCGAATATCCAGTACCAGGCTCCTCGTAGATGGAGGATATTAAAAGACGTACGTTTCCCTGGGACGAGGTGCAGTATAGGTGTATATTAGGAAAGAAAAAACGAAGGTGTTGCTGGAGACTGGTGGCGGCTGTGTGGTATTGTTGTGGAGCAAACGCTGATGCAGAAGACGCGCGAAATTCCACGAGGAAAAATGGAGCCCGTGGGCTTCTGTAGCAGCTCCTCTTCTGGAGAGAAATGCATCCTTTCACAGCATGCTGGGAGACTGTGCTGTATTTTTCTGAAAGAACAGAATAATATTTCATATTTGTCTCCTAATAATAAATATGTTAATATAGCTTATATAAATTGTACATTCATGCATGTATTGATGTGTTTACCCAACAATTAAAATGCTGTCATCATTTACTCACTTTCTTCTGTTGCACACAAATTAAGATATTTTGAAGAAAGCTGAAAACCTGCAACTATTAACTTACATAGTATTTGATTTTCCTATTATGGATGTCAGTGGTTACGGGTTTTCAGCTTTCTTTGAAATTTTTTTATGAACTCAAACAGGCTTAGAACAAGTGAAGGGCAAGTAAATGATGAAAATCTTCATTTATTTGGGTGAACTATCCTTTTAGAAGTACATAATATTCCCATTTTCACATATAATTTTACATTTGCAAATCTATGTCATGTATAGAGTAGCATCACCTGGATAGGTTAAGCAAGAAAACACTGCTAACATTGTTAATTCATGTGTACTAACTATAGTAGTAACAATAAATTAAGCCTAATTATGTTACCAACCCTGAACCTTACCCTAGTAAGTACATGCAGTTAATTTTACTCAGTATTTAAGTGTATAATTACATTATAATAAGGACAGCAACATAACATGTAACTTTAAAGTAATCAAAACAGTCCAGAATTTGTTTGAACAATTTGCTCTGGTTAAATATATAATGTATACTAGATATATAGTCAATGCTGGTTGAAACTAATTGCATGCACTCCACATTATATAACAAATTCCAAAAATTAAGTAATCGTGATCATATATTAATACGTTTTAGTTAATTACTAATGATCTACACTACTACTATTGTCATCTTCTCTTCTTTTCACTGATCTTTACCAATTGGAAATCTTGACCAAATATATTTCAAAGACTACAGCTGCATCATTTCATGTTCATGTTTATTAATGTTTGTTCAAGCAATGCATGGATTCTTTTTGTTGGGCCAAACCCCTTGCATCTGAAATATATACTTAAGGTACACCTGTAATTTCAGGTGCTTGTTAAAAGTTCAACATCTTTGCATATTCAGAATTTTCTGCTGACCATACAACATCGAGGTAAACAAATGATAAAAAAAATGATGTCCTTATTTTAATTTTACTTTGTTATAATTGAACTATTTTTTCATCAACTCACAAACACGTTTGGGAAATACCAATGTAATGTGAGGTTTAATACACATCATCTTGATAAAGAACAGATTTAACGATCTTTCTCTTTCTATTTTTTTTTTACCCAATAGTGTACAGCGGAGAAAATAAGTATTGAACACGACATCATTTTTCTCAGAAAACATATTTCTAAAGGTTCCGTTGACTTGAAATTTTCCCCAGATGTTGGTAACAACCCTAGAAATACATGTATATATATATATATATATATATATATATATATATATACACAAAGAAAATAAATCTTATTAGTTTACAAACTAAGTTATGTGTAATAAAATGAAATGACGCAGGGAATAAGTATTGAACACATGAAGAAAGGGAGTTTTGGAAAGGCAGTGAAAGCCCAGACAGTTGCTTTCAGTAGTTCTTCAGCAACCCTTTAAAAATTAATATTAGCTGCTTCAGTCCAACCTTTTTCATGTTTTATTTTATTTTTATGTTTGTATTGTTTGGATTTTTACCAGAATCTGGTTTAATTCCATGTCAACAGCTCCTTTAGAAATATTATTCCCAGGAAAAAACATGTGTTCAATAGTTATTTTCCCCACTGTAACTCTATTCAAATCTATGATAAATGAGGTCGAAATTAATGGATTAAATTATCTTAACACAATTTTCTACAATCACTAAATACAATTATCATAATTTGAAGGCAGTAGTTGTAATTTTTATATAATTCTAAGGGCAGTTACTAACATTTTTACCATTTCACAGTAAAAATACTGTCATACAGATGTCTTAAGTTTTCCAAAAACTAGATACAATTACAAACGAGACCTTACCAGGCCTTTTATTTTGAAAGTGTTCTCATACTACAGTGCTAATAAGTCTAGAATCACCATGATAATACTATATGATTCTTCATGCTTACCCAACACAGTGCAGCTATAAAGATCATGCTCGTGAGACCACATAATGACAAACAACATGGATAATTTTAATAAGGCCGCCAACAGTTCTTTTCAAAGTTCAGATTCATCATCTGTCATCATAAGTCTTTTTTGCCTTCCTCTACAGAAAGATTATGTAACCATTGTGACTTAATAAAGCGAGAAGGTACAAATGGACAATTGATACTTTTAAATTGTTCCTATACCACTTTCCAGTCCCATTGCAGAAAAATTCATTTATCATACCAGACGGGTCAATCAAAGCACAGTAGTGTTTTGAACTCCGATTCAAATGTACCCATTCGATCAGGGATGCAAAAAAAAAGCACATCACACCCTGCTCTTATAACATCCCAAGGACTCAATGTCCATCCCTTCCCCTAATAAAACACAGAGAGAGTCACGTAAACCTTTCGTTTAGTCCTCTTTTGGCTTGTGGGTCGAGAGCGTTGTCCGAAATGCCACTCAAATGTTCAAGTTTGAAAAATAGATGACTGAGTGGTAAAGACGGAAACAAAAGACAAGGAGCCGATGTTGGATTTTGGGATACAGGTCAAATACCTATGGACTGCAAAACTCTTCTCTCGACCTCGTTCAAATGGCTGGAAAACATGCTATAGCAAGGCTGCTGAGCAAACTGGGTCAGGAAATCTGTCAGATAAGCCTGTGGAGAAACCGGGAAGAGAAAAGCAGGTACACAGGTTATCATTAGAGATAATGATGTGAAGTCTGGTTAAAGTGGTAATGGGGATGAGTCAATGCTAAATGACTTACCTGAAGGTCAATTTGAAATATCGGATCCTTCAGAGCATCTGGATCTTCATCATCATCATCCTCATAATAATCATCATCTATGGGGAAATCACAACAACTGTTACAAGACAAGACTTTAAAACAACAAGTACATGTTTACTTGCATTTTTAGTTTGGTTTAATAAAAGGGCGCTCCTGGTGTATTACAGTCCCTCACGTCCGCTATGCTCAATTAATTCTGGGCAATTGATTATTCTCAGAACATCAAGATCAAGTGTAGGCGGTAGATCCTTCTCATATCTGGCACCTAAACTCTGGAACAGCCTTCTTAGTACAGTTCGGGAGGCAGACATACTCTGTCAGTTTAAAACTAGATTATACACCCATCTTTTTGCATTAGTATACACATACAACTCAAATGCTTTGAAGTCCAGAGATTGTAAGAGGACTACCAGAGCCGGGAACACTTCCGAAAAGACATTACAACTTAAAAGGCATCTACGCTTATGTTAGTCTATTTATTCTTATCCCGAGGTCTCCATAATCATGGACCGGGCCGTATCCTGAGCAGATGGTGTGGTGATCATGGAGGAGTGGAAAGCATGAGACTGATTCCTGAAAGACCCCAGTGACAGATAAGTCTTCGCATTGATCTCGTGGGCCAGCCTGAACATTCGCCAGTGACCTACTCGGACCAGTGTTCTTAAGCCTATGGCGCCTAGACTGTAGCTCTGCAGAGAAAGTTTGGCCAGAGGAGAAATGGTCGTGCACAACTGAGCATGGTTTCCCTCAAGGTTTTTTCCTTCACTTTCGTCAATTGGTGAAGTTTGTTCCTCACTGGCTTGGTTGGTTTGGGACTTGTGGAGTTGCGCATCAATGGATTTGCTCTTCAGTGTAACAAATAAAGTTGAAAAAGGCACAATACGTAAGATTTTTTTCTTAAATATCCAAAAAGTGTGATATATTAGCTGACTTGTGCACTCACATTTTGCCAAATGTTTCAAAGAATTGTTTCATTTCGACGACTCTCAGTCCTAGGCCCAATCTCAATTCTACCCCTTAGCCCTTGCCCTTACCCCTCGTTTTGCGCGTTCACGTCAAGGGGTAGTGGTGTCCCAATTCTCTTTAGCTTGAAGGCGTAGGGTTAAGGGAAAGGGGTATACACCCTTTCGAACAAAGATTTTTCAGGAGCACACTTGAAACCAAGGGGTGAGAAAATTTCCCAGAATACACCTGCCACAACGGCAGTATTGCTGAACCCAGAAGTAAGAAGATCCACAAATTGGTATTTTTTTGTCATTATTACGAATTTTTACGACAAACAAACACGTTTTAATATATTCATAACCGCGTTCGTGTTTTCTCGTCATGCTTTAAAAAAATAAAAAAAGCTAAATTTTGCAATCTATAATCCATAATCATAACTCCTGTACAGCAGTCCCACAACATTCTGACACTCGATGACACTCCAATACCCTGTCAGAAAAGTCTGGTGGCTGAGAATGAGCCTTTTACAGTGTCTGCTATAATGTTAATGTTGTTTTTGTGTGTTCACAGATGAATATGGCCACGGTGTAAATACACAGTACAGTTACGTTATGATAACATAAAATATGCCTTCAGTGATTTCCTGAAGATAAACACCAAAAAATAACACAACTGGAATAACTACAGCAGTCGCGATCGTCTGATCTCATATGAGGTAAGAGATCGCGATGACATATGATGACGTGTGCAGGTGTTAAAGTGCTGTCCCAATTCTTAGGGGTAAGTTTTGAAGCCCTTCCCCATAACCCTTGGTTGTAAGGGCCAAGGGGAAGGGGTACAAAAATAGAATTGGGATTGGGTCTTACTCTGCTTCATACTACCTTAATAATACATTTTAAATACTTTACCTTATTTACAAACCTGCTTTCTGCAGGAGTCCCATAGGATGCAACGAAGACGACAACTCCCATTTATAAGCACTTGGTTCCGACATCTACACATTTAAACTACACATTTGTTTGTTGTGAATGTGTCCTCTAGTGGCAAAAACTACATACTGTGCATTCAACAAGTGTAATTCATTTGTTAGTTAATTTTTTCTCATGTTGAATGTATGAAAGTTAGTCTTTTGTGTTTCAGTAGTTTCTGTGCTTCAGCAGTGTTACCAAAGTGCCAACAAACCGTGATAATTCCAAAAGTGATAAAGTCAAAGTTTTACTATAGTTTCACTACAGTCATTGGGAAAATTAAGGTCATTGGTGTTTTTTTAGGTTTTATCACCAATGACTTCATTAAAGAAATTAACACTTTAAAAAGAAAGAAAAGAAACAGGTAAAGAACAACATGCTTATTCACTACAAAAGTATTGAAAAAATAAAATTTTTGGTCAACCTAAATTATGAAAGCCAAAACAATACTGCAAAACAAGACTGGACAATTGCAAATTTAACCTTGCTATTAATATATGCGTTTACCATATTTGTTGGAGGCAATAAGATCAGACAGAAGCTGTCCGGCTAGTCCTTCATCTTCCTCCTCATCATCCTCTTCTTCCGCCAGATCATCCCACATTCCACCAGAGTCTGCAAAGCAAACATTAGTAAGCTAGCTTTAGACATCCCCACATTTCACTGTCATTATACTAACAATAGTAGTGAACAGTACCACATATGTACCTTGGCTCCAGTCTGCAGGATTTGCTCTGTTTGCATTAGCCTCCACCACAGAAGACAGTTCATTGACGATAAGTTTAAAGATCTTGACCAGCAAAGGAATGTTGGTCCACCGCTGAGGATCTAAAAGAAACTGATCAGTTAGACATCTGAAACAATAACAATTAATAATCATTCAATTAAACAGATTAACTTACTCTTGGCTGATTTGGAACGTGTGCAAATTCCCTCATCTGGATTAAAAATTTCATCTCCTTTGACGACTATATCTTGGAGGCGCTTGTCATTTGTATTTAGACCATGCTGGAGAAGTTTACACAAGGCGACAGCACTGTGGACAGAGTTCTTATACTGTTATTTCAACAAAATCAGTGTGTTTTCTTAAAACACACAGGAGACGAGGTTGGAAACCCTCACCTGACTTTGCCTTCGTACTGGCCGTAGAACAGATGCTGGCGACTCATCCACTCAGCCATGACAAACTCCAGGGCAGGTTTCCCTGTGGGACCTGGAAGACTGCATAGGAATTCCAGCAGGGGCTCCAACTGGGAATGGACCAGGTGGGCAAAAACCATAATCAGGGACTGAAAAATGAAGAGAGAGAGAGAATGTGTTTCACACCTCATTTGAGCTGCCAGCTGCAGCACAATTCTGACCTACAGTATCTGTCATACATGAAAATTAATGTTCAATATGCAAAAACAAGCAAGCATCTATAACATGCTGAAAAACCACAGTTTATTAAGAGCTTGCTATTTCTGTTCCTGTTGTACATCATCTTATACCTGCATCTAGGTTTCAGTTGTATACTAAAGTGGACCACAGGGTTTTGTTTTCTTTACTTACTGTACAAATCAGTGTTTCTCAACCACATTCCTGGAGGACCAAAAATCAAATGGGTGTGACAAAAGAGACATTCAGAACAGGCAGTGTTGGTGGTCCTCCAGGAAAGTGGTTGAGAAACACGTGATGCATAGATGCAATTTGCCTAAAAGAAAACACTAACACTGCAAGTATATGTTGGTAATTAATATTACTCAGTGAATAAATGTACAATTACACTGTAATAAAAACACCATAATATAAAGTGCACCTAATAATTGTTATCATCTTACAGTTTTATTTTTTGTTTTGCCTGATATTTATTTTGAATTACTAAGGTGTTGATAATTAACAGTCATAAATTCTGATTAACAATCATAAATTTATAATTCATTAAGACCATTTTTAATCATTAATTGAAACTCAATTCACTAAAATCACACATGGCTTATAAACAGGTATTATTTAAAATATTTAAGAAGTATTTTTCACATTTCTTTATGTGTAATATACACACAATTAACCAAACACATAATATATACTTCTTTATGTATAAATACAGAGTTTCTAAGAACTTGATGACCAGGTAATTATAATTTTTTTTTCCCGTACAAAAAATTCAACAAAATAAAACGAAAACATTAGATTTGATTTAAATGCTGTTCATTAGAAAAGATCTGAAGAATGAGTATGAGGCCAATCAAGCATTTAATTGATCTGCATCTATGGAAGCACATTTTATCACCATTGAAAAAAATATATATATACAAAAACCTTTTACATATATTTAAATCAATAAATTCTCACAATTCTGACATCTGTCCTCAGAATTTATGATGAAAAGTCACAAATTGCATTTTTCTGAAAATTGTAAGACGTAAATTTGTTATTGTGTCTTTAAGCTAGAATTACACAATATAAACTTGCAATTTTAAGGGCGGCACAGTGGCTCAGTGCTTAACACTGTCACCTCACAGCAAAAAGGTTGTTGGTTCGAGTCCTGGCTGGGCCAGTTGGTTTTTCTGTGTGGAGTTTGCATGTTCTCTCCGTGTTCATGTGGGTTTCGTCCGGGTGCTCCGGTTTCCCCCAGTCCAAAGACATACACTACAGGTGAATTTGGTAAACAAAATTGGCCATAGCATACATGTGTAAATGTGAGAGTGTATGGGTGTTTCTCAGTACTGAGTTGCAGCTGAAAGGGCATCTGCTGCGTAAACATATGCTGGATTAGTTGGCGGTTCATTCTGCTGTGGCAACACCTGATAAACAAGGAACTAAGCTTAAGGAAAATCAATGAATAATTGAATGAAAGAAACTTGCAATTTTTTCTCTCACAGAACTACAAGTTTATATTTCCCAATTCTTACTTTAAAACACACAACTGCATGGTCTTTTCCCTCACAGAATTGGACTGGCAATTTAGAGCTTGGACACAGAGTTAGACGGTTTGTACAGTTTTAAAAACAATTGCAAACAAACAAAACAAAAACTGTCAGAACCATGGGTATAAAAGTCAGAATTATTGATTTATATCTGCCAATTCTGGCAATTTTTATTATTACCTGCATCACACTGAGTGTCTCAGCCTGCTGCATCTTGCTGAGAATAGCACGCAGTATTTGATCCAGCTGGTCAGCTAACTGAGTGCCAGCTCGGGTAATAAGAGTGGACACCAAACGACCCACAAAAGCAGCGGTGAACTCAGACGTGCGGGGGTCCAGTAGCTGACTGACAACCTGCATGACATACCACAGCCCACTGTGACCTTGCTCATCCTGCCACTGGGCGATCTGCTCGAGCGCCACAGACACATAGGCCCGCAAGCATTCGCCGCCATTCTGCAGAAAAAAAACGACGTCGATGTGCTTTAGATAAAAACTGACAAGAGGATTCTAAAAAGACATGTCAGATTTGTGTCCAGGACTCTACCTGCATTGTGGTGTTGTCATCTGTGCGGAGGGTACATTGAGCCACTGCTGGAAAAGCTTGGCACACCAACATGTCGGAGAGTGGAGGTTTAGTGTTGCGAACAACTGTAGTTAAGATATCTATGGAAGTCTGTAAGAGCATAAGAATACACATTACTGACAGAAAGCACTTGTGTATTATTTATTACACAACAGATGCACATTAAATATTTAACAATAAAACTTCACAAATACAATACACTAAAAACAAACATTTTATAAAATCTACTTCAACAAACATAAAAAGTTAAGGACAAAATAAATACTTCATGAAAGTTTAGATAAAGCTACATGCCTTTTTTTGGGTCCCTAAATACATTTTTAAGGTGTGTCGTGACAAATATTGCAGTCTTAGAACAATTCGGCAGTCAAATAAAGAATGTTTTACAGGCCAGTTGCAGACACAAAATTGACACGTTAATGCTTTCAACATTTAGTACATGTCCATAAGTCAGTTTAGTTTTTAGGCTGCGTCAGAAAAATGACCCATACTTCCATACTATATAGTCCGCTAAAAACAGTATGTGAGCCGATTAGTTTGTCCTAATTCAAAGAATTTGAAAAACAGTATGCTAGAAGTACCCAGATGACCTATTACTTCCGATGAGATTCTGAAGTGCGCATCCAATGGACGCTATGCTCTCCCACAATGCACCGCGAGAGAATTCATGAATGGGAGTGAAGCGACGCAACTGACGCGGTCACGTTTGACGTTGGTCACAAGACCATGACAAAATGGCAAATGTATGTCCGAGTTCCATTTATACTACTCACCTTCATACTGTATAGAACAGAAGTTTCTAATGGTTGATTAGCAAATTTAAATGCAGTACCTACTAAGCTGTAGGCGATTTCGGACGCAGCCTGTGTGCATGCAAATTGTTCATTTGTATTGAAATTCCTTTTAAATCTCACAGTTCTAACTTTTTACATCTTATAACTGACATTTTTCCTCAAAATTCATCATAAAAACTCACAATTTATATTTTTATCAGAGAATTGCAAGATATAAACTCGCTACCGTGTGTTATAGTCAGATTTATAAAAAAAAATGCATTTCCCTCCCCCCCTCAGAATTACAGGTTTATAAGTAACAATTTTGACTTTATAATTTCCATTTGCAATGTCTTTTCCCCTCCTCAGAATTAGACTTTATAACTTGCAATTTAGACTTTTACATTTCAGAACCATTTGTTTGTTCTATGTTTTGTATAAAGACTCATGTCAAATACAGTTGAAGTCAGAATTATTAGTCCCCCTTTGAATCTTTTTTTAATATTTCCCAAATGATGTTCAACAGAGCAAGGAAATTTTCACAGTATGTCTGATAATATTTTTTTCTTCTGGAGAAAGTCTTATTTGTTTTATTTCGGGAATAAAAGCAGTTTATAATTTAAGAACCATATTAAGGTCAAAATTATTAGCCCCTTTCAAAATTTTTTTTTCGATAGTCGACAGAACAAACCATCATTATACAATAACTTGCCTAATTACCCTAACCTACCTAGTTAACCTAATTAACATAGTTAAGCCTTTAAATGTCACTTTAAGCTGTATAGAAGTGTCTTGAAAAATATCTAGTAAAATATTATTTACTGTCATCATGGCAAAGATAAAATAAATCAGTTATTAGAAATGAGTTATTAAAACTATTATGTTGAAAAAAAATCTCTGCTAAACATAAAATTGGGAAAAAAAATAAACAGGGGGGCTAATAATTCTGACTTCAACTGTATATGCTGATGATAAATGTAGTTTAGTGGAAGAAAACAGTAATAAGTTTAACTTACAGCACAAAGTCCTGAAGGGATTTTATCAGGCGGTGCTTGCATAATACTAACGAGAGTAGGAATGAGGCGCATTTGCATGGGTCCTTGGCAGGCTTCAATCTGGGCAAGCTCCTTGAAGATGTCCTGCGCTAAAGATGCTACAACAGGATCTAACAGACCGGGAAAAGAGGACATGATAATCTTCTAATATATTAATGATAATGGATGTTGACTATAAAATGATCTTACCATTACTGTACTTGAGGAAGATGGCAATGGTGAGTGGGCAGATCTTGTTCTCAGCACTCGTAGTGAAAGCTGGATCCACGGTGCAAACAATACAGAGGGTCTCCATGACTAAAGTGAGCACTTCAGAGCTGAACTGAGCCGCCAGCTGAACCAGGCCTTCCAAAACACTGGGCAGGAATGGCTGGAGGACGTGAGTGCTCTCCGACAGCTTTAGCTGATCACAGTAACTGTAAAACAGACAGTTAAAAAGAATGTTATGTTGAAGTCACTTTAAAATAAAAGCAAATCATTTTAAGACAAAAGACTGGGGTCAGTAAGATTTTTTATTTGTTTTACCATAGCATCGCTGCATTTATTTGGTGAAAATCCAATGGTAATTTTAAATTATATATTTTAATATTTTAAATATTTATTAAAATGCTATTTCTTCCTGTGATGTAAATACTAGGGTTGGGTATCGTTTGGAGTTTTTTGATACTGGTGCTAAATCAATACTTTTAAAACGATACCGGTGCCAAACAGTGCCTGAACCGATACTTTTGAACCACAAAATGATAGGGGATGACTCTAGAAAAAATCTTTTATTTGACAAAAAATATATATTTTAATTACTTTAATTGAACAACACACTTAAAGTATAAAGTATACATCAATACATATTTTATTTATTTGAATTGCATTAATATATATTTTTGATCATTTGTTTGTTAGCATGAATTTAAGATTTGCACTATGCAATTAACATTACATGAGCTTACTACTAACCTGTGGAGAAACTGTCATTAAAATCAGGGAACACCTTGAAATCTAATGATTTGGCTTAATCTGAATAAGACAATAATATGATTAAGGTGTTTGCATGAGTTGCTTTTTGATTGTTCCTTTCATGATCCCATTTTACATGTAGTAGCAGCACATAGATTGATTAACATCATTGTGTCACCACACTATCCATGTTTCCTCCGGAGTGTTTAATTTTTTGTTTCAACCATAACTGCAGTTCGGTATTGGATGAGAATATGAAGTAAGGACTGATGGAAGACTGTTGTTTTAATGGAATTTGATACCACATGCCAAATGGAAAGAAAAAAAATCTCCGTATTTTGTGACGCGGGTGTCTGTGGTCCTTTAAGGTAATCAAAAATTGCTGTTTACAAGGTAGACTCTTAATCAGAGTATTGTCTTAATCATATTAAAATTGGAGTATTGGTGTCCATGTAAACGTAGCTTTACTTGTAACGTTACTTTAAGTTGATTTCACGAGCCCTTAAATGTTTCATTCAGTTTGATGTGTTTTCCCCTTACACGCAACTTTTGCAAAGCATCTGCTTCACGTTGCTGTGTTAGAATCACTGCTTGTAAAATATAGCCATACTTTAAAACGCTTAGTTTAAGCAACTTTGATAAATGTGATCATGCGTGTTGATGAATCTGCAGGGAGTCGCTCCCTGGATGCGCTGTATACTGCATGTGTTGCCTACATGCGTGCGTTCTCTAAGCAACAAAAACAAATGCCTAACATTGCCGACGGTGTCTCTCAAAGTGGTTTAGAAATAAATGTTTAGAGATGGTGTGAAAACGCGTACCTATGTGTGCCTTTGATGCACCCCTTGATGCTTCGTATGTCCTTGTCCCAGCACCAGTGGCACCGAAATTCATATGCTGATTCAGTCCGGTGCATACTGTTTACTTAGCATTGGGTTTTGGTACCTAACCCTAGTAAATACTTTAGACTCATTTTAATAAAATCATTTTAATCATAATAATTTAAAAAAATAAATCATTTTAATATGTTGATATGGTGCTCAAAAACATAATTTTTTTTCCAATAATGCATTGAAAACAGTTCTTAGTGCTTGCTTATATTGATTGAAAATTATATTGATAAAGGTGATTATTATTTAAAAGAGAAATATTATGTGTAATAATTTTTATTTAGAAACAGCCATACAAAAATTTAAGTATTTTAAAAATAATAATAATTACCACAAACCTTTGAATAACATTGCAACATTGCAAATTCATACACTAAGGCAGTATTTTACAATAATAAAAACATGTTGGTTATTTGGTTTAATCCATATATTTTCATTTTTTTGTATGCATCCACTGTGAATTCAATGCTAAAACTCTATATTGTGCATTTTTAGAATATAAACAGAGAGGTGCAAATAAAAGCACAGTTTTGTGCAAACTATTAAATGAAGTGGAAACAGAAGTCTCACCCCCAGATAGCTCTGACGGCAGAGATGCGAACGGAGGGTGGCTGGCTCTCATGTAAACCGCTTACAGTGGCCTGCAGGAACTGCTGAATGAGCTCTGGAGACATCGCTGCAGTAAAGCGACTGGCTGCCCATAAGGCCCGACCCAGCAGGAACGGAGAGGCTGCTGGGAATCAAATAACACAAGGATCAGATCCGATCTTTGTACTTGGGCCGTTTAGAGTTGTATGATTACAATGAAAATGTTAAAGGTGGCTACCTGGTAAATTGAGGTCAGCTAGGATGACATTGGCAAGAAATCCATGCATATCGAACTGCACACGACCGTTCTTTACATTCTCTGTGATGATGGTCTTCACCGATCCCAGCGCCAGCATGCAAGCTTCATGCACCTTCCACCTGCATAACCGTGGAGAGACACTGATGTGAAGCAACACAATAAGACCAAGATTGCTTGTGATAGAATAGAGGATATGTTTAGTTTACTTCAGGGTTCCCCTCTTTCATGAACAGCTGATTCAAGGACTTTCAAGGACTATTAAAGCACCATTATTTTCAAATGAAGCCCCTTTTTTAATTCCCCCAGCATATGTAGCGCCATAAGTCTTTACTGTACTTAACATTTCACTTAGACTTAATATTTACATTAAAAAGTCATGTTCAAAGAACGCAAGTAATTTAGAAGAATTTATAATTTTATAGTTCTGTTTTTGACAGAAGCACAGAACAATTGCTGAAATATCAACATACATTTCACTTTAAAATGAATTCAAGCACTTTCAAAGACCTATGTTTGTTTTTAAGTACTTTCCAGGCCTTGAATCCAAATGTCTGAAATTCCAGTACTTTTAGTAAGTGTGGGTACCCTGTTACTTATACTGGACACATATTTCCTGTTTTCATGTATTAATTAACAAGCAATTGATTCAATTCAATCTCAAATGCGTTTCACTGCTATGGTTTGGAAAAAGTACAAACTGGGTTTTCTGATAAGTTTGCACTAAATATCAATTTTCTTTTAGAAATGTAGTATGGGCAATGTGATTTCATTCGATATACAGTAGTTTGCCATGTGTATAAAAACTGTTTTTTTTTTATCTATTTATAAAAACACTGAATAAAGATATACGGTTGAAGTGAAAATTATTAGCCCTGCAGTGAAAGTATAATTATTTTTCAAATGTTTCCCATGTAACATTGACATTTTCACAGTATTTCCTATATTTTTTCCTTCTGGAGAAAGTCTTATTTCTTTTTATATTGGCTCCACTAAAAGCAGTTAAAAAATTAAGGTCAACATTATTGGACACTTTAAGAATATTTTTTTTTTCTCTACAGAATAATAAACCATCAAGTGACTTGCATAATTAACCAAATTTGCTGAATACTATATCTTACAATAGGAGCCATGTAAATATTACATAAAATGTGTGATGTCATGTGACAAAGGGAGTGTCATTAAAGCACCTGTTCCAGAAAGTAGCTAGAGGAGAACGGGGCTCATATTGACACAATCCACATTGTAAAAATGCTATATAAAGATGAATTGAATTGAATATTTGTTTGTTGACAGTATAATATTATTCATCCTTTTAGCTTTGGTTTGTCTTTACGTTTGTTAAATATGTGATGAAGAAAATAAACAAGATGCATATGCAAGATGATTGACGAGTCACAAGTTATATCTCATCTGCAGCTGCTTTATTTGTTGGTCACCCGCTATACTTCCTATATCTAATACTGTATCTAAAAATATCTAGTAAAATTATATGTACTGTCTTCATGGCAAAGACAAAAAAAACTGCTATTACTAATTAGTTATTAAAACTTCTTCTCTTCGTTAAATATCACTTTGGAAATAATAAAAAAAAATATTATAACTTTAAACAAGGGCTAATAATTTTGCCTTCAATCATATACACAGTGTATATGACAATTTCTACAAAAATACAGAGGTAAATGCTGACTAAACAAATACACAATCTCATTAAGCAATCTCATCAGCATATCTTTTGATATTAATTCATGTCTATTCCAATTAAAACATGCTGGTGCTCTTTAGGATTCCATATTAGCTCATCAAATTGAGAATGCATTAAAATAGAGCCACTGATATTTTTGAAAGCAGCGTATATTGTTTACCAGTGTTCACTGCCAGTGTTCTTGGCTTGCTCTGCCTCCTGAAGGTGTCGTGTTGCGGCTGCCGCTAAAGCTGCAGCGCTCTCGTTCTGAAACTCAGCAGCAACAGCCTGATAGACGAGAGCAAGCATTGGAGATTAAGGGGAAAAAAAAGGGAGAACATTCAAACACCCACAAACTCCCAACGCTCTCACCAGCAACAGATCCTGTGCTGATATCCGAACCGAATAAGAGAACGTGTCATCATCCTCATCCTCAACAAACTGCTGAGGGTTGGCCGTCCACACCTTGATCTGTGAGATGGATATGAATGTGAAGAAAAAAAAAGCTATATATATGTATAAAAAGACAACACACACACACACTCACACCTCCCACAAACCTGATCCTCTGTGATCTGCATGTAGAGGATGATGTAATAGATGAGTTCCGGTAAAGCTTTCTTCACTGTGCTCTTGAACTTCTTGTTCTCCAAGAGTGTGTGGACAAACTCAAAGATGCTGAAGACGAGGTTTTCAAAGCCAAGGACCTCACCTGTGAAAACAACAGCTCACGTTTACATGCACACCAATACATCGATAACTCACAAATATGCGAGCCCAGGATCACATTTTCTTTGAAAATTGACTTTTATAAATCAAATCAAGGTTTAAGCTTTCTATTGATGTATAGTTTGTTTAAATTGGACATTTGTCTGAGATACAATTATTTGACAATCTGGAATCTGAGGGTAAAAAAAATAAATATTGAGGGAAAAAAAACTACTAATTTCTTAGCAAAGAATATTACTGATCAAAAATTGAGTACCACTGGTGTTTCTTAAGGAACAGTTTTAGCTGCATATTTATTAACATTCTACATCAGATTCTCAATAAAGCTCCAAAAATGGTCATTTACAGAATCTTTCTAATGACTGCAATTGTGGGTTACATAAAAAATAAATAAAAATAAAAATCACAATAAGTGAGTATAAGTTGCTTTTAAAAAGTTTAAGTTAAAAGCTAATAAGACCAAAGAAATGATTGTTGATTTAAGCAGATATCCACAACAAGTGGTGCCAGCGATTACAAGTGAGTCAGCAATTGAGATTGTTTTATCATATAAGTACCTGGGTGTATATATATATGAATAATGGACCCTTTTCACAAGCCTGTTATGATGAATTTAACAGTCATCAGCATCTTAAATCCTTAAAAGTTTTTAATATTTCGATAAAAAAAACATGAACATTTATATATGCATTATATCATCTTTACTTCAAATTACAAAAAGTGAATTACCGCTTGTGTGAGGCGTTTCTAATGTAGCATCTATGGGGACAGGACAGTAAATTTGACGTTATACTCCCCTCTGGCTGCCGTCAGTCTCACATTATTTTTTTTCCTTTTTCTGAAAGTCTTTATAACATCATTGTTTTTTTCATCAAAGTTTTTATTTTATTATTTAAGTAAATAAGATTGCAAAAAAATTATTTGTTGTATTCTCCCATTCACTCCGCTCTGAGGGTGCTTTCACACTTGGTTCAATTGCCTTGACCGTACCCTAGTTCGATTGTCCCACCTTGCCACCTTCTTGGTTGGTTTGTGTTCACACTGTCTTTTTTACTTCTGAACCCCGGTACGCTTGCGTCATCGAGCTTCTGTTTTGTTTACGGCTGTTGCTAGGTGACAGTCACAACAGCAGGGCCAAAATGGAAAGACTTCCGCACATCGCGGTCGATTTGCTTTTGCTGAATCTTTTAGTTTCGGACATACAGAAAGCGACTCGCGTCCATCTGCCGCAAAAACATTATAAACATTCAGAACATCACACAGTGTCTGCAGAAGCTGCTTTTGGGGGAGACAAGCAGACCACTGTGTATCACTGTGTTTGCCCTGGCTCAGTCCTGCTTGTCACCAAGGTAAAATACGTGACACACACACTCACACACACACACACAAATGAACGTTATGAAAACGATAGTTTGTTGTACAGTTGGCGGTTCACTTCCGCTATTTGGTAAGATTGCATTCATACTAGAAGTGAACCATACCAGAGTTCGCATGAACCGTACCCCAGACCACCTCTTTCAGGCAGACTCGGGTACGGTTCACGGGTGCGCACCCGAGTTCAGAAGACACGTTCACACTAGCTAAACGTACCGTACTATGACATCAAACGAACCCAGGTGCGGACCTTACATTCATTTATTAAGAGGACTGAGATCTCTTGGTGTGTGTCAGACACTGTTTAAGACTTTCTAAGATTCTGTGGTGTCACCTGTGATCCTGTATGCCGTAATCTGCTTGGGAGGTGGATTGTTGGGGAAGGTGGCAAACAAATTAAATAAGCTTATAAAAAGGGCAGGTTCTGTTGTGGGGTGTGTACTACCAATTGTAGAAGAGAGAGCACAAGATCGAATGATGGACAAATTTATCAGTATGATGAACCATGATTGTCATCCCCTTTTGGTACAGTCCCAAGTGTGTGCAAGCTCTTTTAGCTCAAGATTAATTCAGCCCCGGTGTTACAGGGAACGATACAGGTAGTCGTTTTTACTAACAGTGATCAGACTGTATAACCAAAGTCATACCAGTTTAATTATGCAGAATTGTAATGACATTATACTGTAGATATGGACTAGTGTTTACTCATTGTTTGAAACTAAGGTGTGCAGTATGAAAGTAATTTATTAATACTATTGTCTTTTTATACACAATTTATTTTATTTATTTAATATTATAGAGAGCTCTGCTGTGACGTGAATTTTCCTTTGGGATAAATAAAGTCTAAACAAACAAATTAAGTTTGACATACTTCTAAAATGCAATTGACAAAATTTCACCATGGAACATGATTTATACTTAACATTCTAATGTTTTTTGGCATAAAATAGACTTGTTAGATGTAGTAACTTCAACCTTTAACATCTATATACACCGCTAATTTGTGTAGAATTTGGTGTGGTTCTTTTATTCTCGTTTGTAAGCCGCTAAAAGCTTCTGCTAAACGACTAAATGTAATGTAAATCGATTGTTTTGAATCGTACATTTTTGGCTTTTCCCCACAAATACACCCATGCAACATAAGACAGGATTTGCTTATTGCAATCAGTTTAGATGCAAACGAATAGCCAAACAACGCATGAAAAAAAACAACATTTACAAGACTTTATTAATAAATCAGTTTTTTCCAAGTAGTGATGTCAAATTATAATCATTTGCATAACTAACTTTGAGAATTTCACTTGTTATGTTGATTATATATGCTAAACAAATCATTAAAAACTGAATAGAAGTATTGCAACATGTTAGCAAGAAACTCACAGCTCATATATTAGCATCTTAAGATGCAGCATTTTGATTGCACAGCTTCTACTTCTGCTGCATGAGATGATGAAAACATTTTTATCATTATTTGGGTCAAGAAAGCATATGAAACTGAGGTATATTCCCACTTCCCTTACAATAGAATGTCAGCTCCATATGGATGTGCTTAAATCTGCAGTAAAGACGCATTCCTATCACACATGCGCTCTTTATTATAGCGTCAGAAAGCAGGTTGATGCTTTATATACAGTATATGCTGGGCAGAATCAGTAAAAGGGGCAAAAATTTTGTTGACAATCGGTTTATGTTAAACATAATGGTTAAGCCATTTACATGATCACATACATTGTCAGAAACAAGTGGTCCTCTAAACTGTTATGAATTTCTTTCTTATGCTGAAACACAAACACAAATTATAAGATTTTGGAAATTATGAAAGTCAATGGATGTTTTTCCTAACTTTTCTTCACAATATCTTCCTTTGTGTTCAACTGAAGAAGCAAACTCAAACCGGTTTGGAAAGAGTGGTACAAGTACATAATTTAAATTTTTGGGTGAACTATCCCTTTAATAAGCACTATCAAGTTAAAGACCTGCATGTAAGCACACTCATTGACAATCAATTCCAAAAATAAAGTGTCACATACCATCAGAGTCAACTGGATCATCAACTTCTTCTGTGTAGTTGACCTCGGTTCTAACATAAGTTCACATCTGGTTAAGGAAAAGTACTTGAAAATTATATTTAAAAACTGATGAAAATGTTAGAGATATTAATATTTGTAAAAGTTTTGAATGAAAGGATATAAAGATGCGCTCTCTGTCAGCGTGTTCCACACAATAGGAAGAATCTGTTGCATTGAAGACACCATGGGTTTTGGGAAGTTCTTCACCAGAGCCGTCACTGCCTATGAGGAAACAGCAATACATAATTAAATTCACATCATAAACGGAAACAGCTAATCATGACGGGACGGTTTGTTACCTTCAGCACTTCCATCTTCAGGCCGCTATCAGAAGTGGGACCGTCTGGGATCTGCAAGGCCTGTATAAAGGCTTCTGTGAACTGCTGGACTACAGGGAAGATCAGAGCATTGGCAGCACCCTGAAACCAAATAAAACTGTATTAAACATCAGTAACAGGCAGGTGCAGACTTGGTGAGTTGGAGGCCCTAAGCAATTCCAGGTATGGGGCCCTAGCATTGAAACTCAAAACACTCTCTTTCTCTATAGATCTTTTTTTTGTAAATAAACTGCATGCTAAAATATGTTTTAAGTGGAACCTTTATCTTCCTAATGTTAAATGAAATACAATAATTTCACAAATACAAAAACAAATTCACAGTATGTACAGTTAATTAGTCATATTTGAGATTAGTTTTTGATATTTGCATATGCAGTACTGTTTATGTGGGCCCCGGTTTAAAAAAAAGAAATGAGGTTAAAATCTTAATGAATATAAACAGATTTTACAACATATGATAGAAAATTTACAAGAGAGCTATAAGATTAATATAGGCGTCTTGACATTATTTGGGGACCCCTAATTCCCCGGCATCCTAAGCGGCTGCTTACATCGCATATTGGCTAAGTCCACCCCTGGTAATAGGTTTGATATGTAAACTTTAGTAAAAACATGGTGAAACATTAAGAAAAAGAAAAATGAACACTTTGATGGCAGAATTGTGTTAATTCAGTAGAGATAAATAAACTTTACACAGTACAAATGTGTACATGTTGAAAACTTTAGGGTTCATAAACCATTTCATGTTCTTAAACCATTATTGGGCAAAGAACCATATATGGTAACTTCATTGACATTGATTACAATATATATTTATATAGATATTGTTTAAACCATACAGTTTAAAAGTATTGTAATAACCCCAATAATGCTGTTTTTACTCATTGGTTTTTACAATGAGTTTTTCAATGAGGATTAAAAATTTTTTCAAACATACAGTGAATACAGATATTAGTGGAACATGACTACAAATTTACTGACCTCATCATTAAATAATTAAAAAATTTTAAGTAATTTATACAGTGCTCAGCATATATAAGTACACCCCTCACAAAACTGTCTTTTAAATTCAGTTTTAATAGGAAGCTGTACAATATTATATTTGTGCATATACATTAGATTAGTCAGTACTGAAGCCAAATCTATAGCTTATCTAAGAAAATAACTTACAATAACGGTCCAAAAACTAGTACACCCATATTTAAGTTACAGAAATATATTAGATACAAATTTAAAAAAAAGAGGAAAAAAATCTAGAGATTCAAAATAAAACATTTTGTAGTTTGTAATATTTTGCTTGAATTTAAATGTCTAAATATGTTTGGTGACTAAAATATTTTTTTTTTTATTTACTCAATTTTTTGTTTAGTAATGTTTAAATGCACCAAAATACATAGCCTATATTCACTGAGAAATGGAGAAAAATATTAATTTTCAAAATGGGGTGTACTTAATAATGCTGAGCACTGTAGAATTGGTGCTCAAGAAAAAATACAAATGCTAAAAAAATAGTTTGTATAATTACTTTTACTGAAATCATGATGGATTTTATTTTACAAGATTCTACGTTTTCTAAAGAATCACTTTTGTGACAGTTCAAATAAACTATTCAATTTAATGTCATTTTAATCAATTTCCTGCATCCAACCTGAATCAAGGTAAAATGTCTTTTACTCTCGCTCTCTCTCTCTCTTACATTTTAACCAAAGCAATTCACTGAATCTTTACCTTTGCCACTTCATCAATCGCACAGATGAGATTGGCACATGTTGTAAAGATCTCAACTGCTCTGGATCGGGTGCGAATACTATAAACCTGCAAAAGCAATGAACACCACCACAACCGCACTTTTGTTACTTTGATAAGTTCTAAAAGAACTTCAATGTGTAATTGAGCCAAGTATAATACCTCTGCCATGGTAAAAATCTTGTACATCTGAGGCAAAATGACAGGAGCAACATCCGGCATCTGAACATCGGTCACCTCTCGAGTAAATTCTATAAAACACAACATAATAACTTAAAACCAAACCAAGATCACTTATTGTGAATTTGCAGAAGCACTTAAAAGCATTACCTGTCAAGACTCTCATGGCGCCGTGTACAGCATTGACATCTCCACTGGCTAGCATGTCCATGAGAAGCTTGAAGAGCCCAGGCCAAGCTTCAGGCCAGTCCCAGTGTGCAATAGCCGAAAGGGCGTAGGCCACGCTAGAGCGCACCTTACTGATGGCCTCCCGCAAACCACTGGGCAACAGCTCACGGATCGCAGCTTTGGCCTGAGCAGAAAGAGCAATTAATAACAGCATATCTCCATTACTCTTAAATGCTTAGTCCTAAATATGTGATTCTTACCCATTCGGTTGTCTCTGGAGGCCTGTATTTTTCTGACTGGGCGCACCAGTGGGTCTCGACATACTGCTTTAATATGACAGAGGCCAACTGCAAACGATATATAGCAAACACATTTAGCAAAACTAACAACGGTTTAAGTTTATTTGGTTAAAGTGTGTGTGAAATCAAAATGTATAATGTTTATTTTGCTAGCGCACATCGTTATTCTTTAGGTGAACGATTAATCCGTGCATTGTTTTGGTAATCTTCAATCAAAGTCTGACCATTTGCTTTCGCGTTTGGAGAGGCGATTCTTCTCTGTTGACTTCAGTTTGACAGCTTCAGACAAAATATTCTTAACCACGCCCATTTTACAGTTAGTTTGCTATGAGAAATTTATATACAAAAAGAAAGCCCAGCCCCCTACTCAATATTCTTTTTCAGTTGGAAGTACATCAACAAACTGAAATATAGTCTCGGCAACTTCCGGTTCATGCGGACTTTAATAAATGCTGTTAAATGCAGATATCAAGTCTTACTTGGCGAATAGCGAGTGCTCCGTGTGGGTCGACTGTGAGCTCTGCAAGGTGAACTCCAAACTCTACAAAAACAGGAGCAAAAATATTAGGTCATTTTCTGCGTGAGGCGAAAAATCACAACTAGCAAAACAAAACAAAGGAAAAGTAGTTTACAGGCTCTACACTGATCAAAAGAAAGTTAAGTTGATAGTTTACCCACATATACAGATTAAAATGTTTTTTGTTATGTGGAACTGCAGTGCCTGGTGATTAATAAAAATAAAATCCAAGTCAGTTGCACTTTGAAAGTATAAAAACCATATACAGGCAAAACAAAATGAATTCTAGTGACTCCTGATAATACATTGACTTCTATCGAAACTAAAGGATTGGTTTGTGCATGAGCTAACGAATTTAGCATAGGCCAATTTTGTTACAGCTAGATATGCTTTTGACTATCAAAAAGTGCCGGTAGATGTTGACTTACATTTTATGAATCAAGGGCCACGGTTTTAGCTAAAAATGTTCTTTAACTAAAATGAACTGCAACTGGAGTGTAAATTACAATCAAATTAGCATTTGAGTGTGAACTAAAAATCACACAACACTGCCATATCTTTCATCATCCATGGATTTAGTTCAATAAGAGGCTAGTAGCCAACAGACAATGTTACTGCTGACACCAAACACACAGCAGATCCATGAGAGAGGCCACAACCCACTGAACAACTGACTTTCAAGGGTATTTCTGCAATAATGTGCTTTTTTTCTAAACAAAGCATACAGTGTACAGTCCATAGATACGCCACTGTTCAAAAGTTTAGAGACGATGTCATTTTAAAAAGAAATTAATACTTTTATTTATTGCAAATGCATACAAATAATCTATTTTTCAAATGATTTTACTTTAAGCAATTTTAGTCCAAAGATACACTTAGCAAAGACTTGGCTCTATTTTTTTGTTTTGATGAAACTGATACTTTGATTTAGCAAGAACACACTCAATTGTTCAAAAGTAATAGTGAAGGTTTTTTTTACCTGTTATAAAACAAAAGGTTTCAAAAAATGCTTTAGCTATTTTGAATGTCCCTATCCACAAAAAATTGCTCATTCCTCCAAAAATATTGAACAGCACCGTTTTCAACATGGGTACTAAGGAGACATGTTTCTCGCTTAAAGTCAACATACAAAACCTATCCTTATCATTAAAAATGCATTCACCTTTTTCCATTACTGATCTTTATATTTATACATTTTGTTCCTCTAGTCAAAGCTACAGACTCCCATTCGGGGAAAATAAAAAGGATTCTGCTCTTTCTCCCCAAATGAAGATGATGAAACAGCCACAAAACTCCAAGCAATATAGCAACTTTAAAAATACTGGGTGATGTAACCATCATGATAGTGGGTATTTGGACTTAATATTAATATGGACACTAGAACAAACCTCAAGTGAGCAGCTGGTTTTTGGCATTGTAGTCGAAAGGCGAAATAAAAGGATGAAGAGGTGCCATGATAAAATATTAATAAAACAGAACATTTTAAGGGGTAGTTCATCCAAAATCTAACCACTGACCACATTCTTTCGTGAAACACAAAAATTAATCACCATTCACTTTAATTGTATGGGGTTTTTTTGCAATAAAATGTTTTCTGAGGCTGTCAGACTCAAAATACATACAAACAAAATACATATAAAAGTGATACAATTTAGGAACAACACTTACATGAGGAAACAGTCAGTTGGGCGGAAACAATTAAATGGAAATTGTACTTAGAAAGGCGTATTTATAACCATAAAGTTACGAAAGCGAGTTTAAAAGTGAAACTGACTTGATGTAGAAGAACACAGCCAAACTTCTCAATCGTAATATTTACCTTATGACTAAACAACCATCAAGCTGCAAATGCGGGAACATGTTGTATTCGGCTGCACGTTTTGCCTCTTACTTACGATAAATTTGTAAACATTGGATTGAAGTATATGAATTACAACCACAGTCAAAACCACAACAAAATCAGCATTTGAACTGTGAAACAAAGTCCAGCAAGGCCCGTGTGTTAAATAATTCTGCTCTTCACATGGTGTCATACATGTTGTGGCTGCATCTCACGTCAGTTCTTACCCTCCGTCACTTCCAGCACTTTAATGCGCTCCTCCGCCGCCGCTCGCACTTCTTGCACCGGGGACAGAATGGCGTTAAGCGCGTCTATCAGAGTCTCCTTCAGTCCTTTATCCACCTGGTCGAGACTCGAAACCGGGCCGGGGCCCGACGCGCTCATACCCGCCATATTTTCGCCAGTCTTGCCGATGCTAACGGAGTGATGACCGGGGAGCCGACGGAAGGATGCACAGCGCGCCAATGCACGTTCAGGGAGGGACTATGAAACGATGAAATGTTGCCATTCGAGAATCATTGGCGCTTTCATAACCATAATGGCTCCATCCAGAGGAAAGGAGGCTGAACAGCTACTTAGAACTGACTTCATGTGCCCCACTTTGTCGCCACCTAACGCTCAATGCTCGTGTTTATGCTTTTCCACATATTCAGTTGCACACAAACGACACCAAAAGTGAATCAGTGTTTATAGGTGAGAACAAACCATTTTATTCCACAGTTGAATTAACATCGGAAAGATCTGTTTTAAAGAAAGCCACAGTATACATCACAAAGTATATTTTCACACAGCTTTTTCTTCTGCCTGCTACATCTCTTTTTGTCTGACAACCTACATTAGGATTCTGTACAAACACTTCTAATGCATCAAGCAACAGATCAGAGCAGATCTCAAGCTACTGAAAAATCAGGGTAACCAGCCGCGTTATTGCTGGGATAAATAAATAATATTTTATATTATTAGACACATGTACCAAAACAGTGGGTTCCAAAAATAATTTCAGACCATTTTGATTAGTCCAATTAATATTATTTGGTGTAAATAGCCCAGATCGACAAATTCATGTTAAGAAATTCTCAAGGCGATTGGGAAAAGAAATAAAACAATAAATATGAACAAAAATACATTTTGGGGATGCCGAAGTTCCCCTTTGTTTTGCATTTATGGGATGGAAACCCCTGAGGTACATCTATGCATCACGTTCTCTAGAGAAGGAAAAGAAAAGTGTTATAGAAGGAAATCTTCAAAAATACAAAACAAAAAGCTGAAGAATCATACAGATTTTTTTCTTGTTAACAGTCCTATCAAGAAGGCAGTAGCACCAAGGGAGCGAGGAGGGTGGGATTCAGTAAGAGGATGATATCTGGTGCATTCTTGGTGCTGTAACTTATGTGCAAAACGGGGAGCCTTTTTGACTATCCTTCGAAAAAAAAAACATGATTTTGGTCCTTATTCTGACAAATCGTTTATTGCGCAGCTGACGCAGATATAGTCCTCATTTTCGGCCTGCTCAGCAGACACTCCCACACAGACCTGGTGGAACCACTGGTTACAGCTGCCGTCACACTGGACCCAGTTTACCTGAGAGGACACGAGAAAAAGTGTGTCAATTATTCATGAGCCTTAAAATAACCCAATTACGCAAGCAAAAATGATGCACTGCTTTAGCAACAAAAACATTTCAGCTGTGCTAGAACTAACCTCATTTCCTTCTGGCTGCTGGCATCGCTTTGCCGAGCACACAGACCAGTCCTCCTCAGAGTCATCTGAATTCGACGGGTCAGAAAGGGAGTTGGAGGGGGAGGTGGTTCGTTTCTCCTCTCTTCTCCTTTCTTTGATCATTTTAGGCTTCTTTTTCTTAGGCTTCTTTATCTTGTCTCTGTACTGGCCCTCTGTGATTTCTTTTTCTAGGCGCCGTTTGCTGTTCTTCTCCACCTTTTCATGTTCCTTCTTGATTTCTGGAACTGCATCCTAGATGCAACAAAAGCCATTCAAAAACATTTAGAAGTGTTATACTTGAGCTCATGTGATAAGAAATTTAATTTTGTAATTTAATTATGGCATTAGCATATGGAGAGTACACAAATATTAAAACATTTAAAAACTGCACTTTTAAACACTGTTGTTATTCGTCATTAATACAAACTTTTACAACAAACAAGCAAGTTTTAATACATCCATATTGGTGTTTGTGTTTTACCGCCATGCTTAAAAAAAAAAAAAAAAAAAAAAAAAAACACGCTAAAATAAAAACCGCTACATTTCGCCATCTATAATCCCTAATAATAACTCCTGTATAGCAGTCCCACAACATTCTGTCACTCGATTACACTCGAATACCCTGTCAGAAAAGTCTAGTGGCTGGGAATGACCTTTTTACAGTGTCTGCTCTAATGTTAATGTTGTTTTCGTGTGTTTACGTCGATGAATATGGCCACCGTGTAAATGCACAGTACAGTTATGATCTAATTGCTACATTATATCATTGTGGTAACATAATATATGCCTTCAGTGATTTCCTAAAGATAAATACCAAAAAATAATGCAACTGGCATAACTACAGCAGTCGCCATCATCAATCTCATATGAAGCAAGAGATCACAATGACAAATACAGGTGTTGTGGTGGTGTTCCTCTTTCTAGGGGTACATTTTGAAGCCCTTCCCCTCCACACTCTGCTTCAAGGGCACAAGGGGTACACAAATAGAATTGGGATATGGCCCAAGTCGACTTCTACTTTTCATCTCACAAAATGACAAAATTATGATTTACTTCATTCTTTCAGGGTTCTTACACCTTATCTAAAAGTCAAATTAAAGCACTTTTCAAGCACTTTCCAAATGCATTATTAAGGTTTTCTAGCATTTGTTAGTGTAGCACATTACATATTTACATACTTCATTACATAACATCAGATGCTATTTGCTATAGGATTCTAAAGTATAGTATTCAAAGGAAAAATGGCATGTTTGCCCCAAGTCCAATGTTGAAAAGGACTAAATAAAGGGTAACACAACAGACACGAGTGACCCTAGAGATTTCATTTTATGTAAAAGAAAAAAAAATAATAATAATAATTATAATAATAATTAATATAATGTATTTTTTATTTAATGCCATGTCAGCAACCAAGGCTATTTTCATGGCAAACATTTCAATAATAAATATAATAAAAAATAATTCAACAAACAAATGAATACATTAATTAAATAAGATTTTTAGGGCTAATACATGATACAGATTTTAAAAGAATTGTCCCGGTGTCACTTTGTTAAAAATGTCTTTAAGAGAGTTCATTTCATTAAAAAAAAAGTCATCTGCAATCATTAAAAGCAGGAAAGTCCAGTAAAATGTGTTTTACTGTGACAGAGTTTCTGCAGATATCACAATGTCAAATTTAAGACTTTTTAAGACCATTAAGTATTAAATTTAAGACCTATATCACAAAATCAATGACACACATACACAAAGAGAAAATGCAAAAATCACAAAATTAGTGGCAAAATAAATGTATTCAAATTGAACAATACTGAAGTCAGGTTAGATCCATCATTGAACTACAGGGAAAAAAAACATCAAACATCTTAAGGCTGCTTTATACTTTCGCCTGGCACCGCATCGGGCACCTACACTGACTGCGCGCACCTCACAAAACAGACGAGGCTCTTTAAAACGACAGGGGACGGTCAAAAGAAACCAACCGTAAAGTCAGACGGATAAACAGAGAAGTAGGAAGTACTTTTCTGGAGGTCAAACTTAATTGTTTATTATTATCATCATCATCATCATCATCATCACCTATTTGTTAAGTTTCAAACACTTCATCTAAAATCTAAGCACTTTTCAAACCTTGACAACACAACACAAGTTAAAGCATTTTCAAATGGCCATAAAAGGGTTTAGGGTCAAAATGCATATGCAGTTTGGGAACTCCAGGTTTAAAACCAAAGAAATTTATAATGCTGCAAAGTTAATGTTATTGAAGTATCAGTAAGCAAATTGGCCGTGTTCTCCCACCTGTCCTTTGTTGTGCGAGGGGCTCCTGTGAGGTGGACTTCGGTCTTGAGCAATGTGATACTGGTGATCATGTTCGCTGCTTTGCAGGGAGTGCTGTGATGGTGAAAACCTGTTGATCAGGCTGCTATAAAGCTGCTGGAGCTCCGGTAAAGTCACCTGCAGGAGAAGCCCTTCCACCAGCAGCTCCTCCAACTCAGCATTGAGCTCTAGAACACACCACATGTTCCCAGCTGTTCACATCCAGACGTTTACAAGCTTTCTGTGAGATTCATTAAAAACATCAGAGGTCACCGACTCACCACTGAGAGGAATACCCGGCTGCAGCATGTAGAAAGAACTGTTGCTCCCTTCCAGTGTCTGAGATGATGTGAATCCAGAAATGTGCCTTGCCTGCATCGTAAAAATCAAATGAAACATTATCAAATAAAATCAAAGCGTATATCTTTTGAGCTAATTATATTTGGAGCACAAAATTCGTACTTTTCCATTTGGATGTGGTGTAGGAAGAGAAACCTGCTGCACTTTGTGTTGCCAGCGCACCGTTCTCTCAATCACATATCGCAGAGCATCGCCCTCTGGAAGCCGAACCCGAATCCGCTGTAAGGATGCGAGCAGAGGAAGCACCTTATCCAGGGGTGGCTTCTCAGAGCGCTTGCAGAGCGGGCATAACCAGGGTTGCCCTATCTGGATGTCTTTGAAGCCTGGCACGCAGCCGCTGTGGTAGGCGTCTCTGCAGAGTTCACACTGGAGCATGGGGCCCGCGGGGACTGTGTGACACAAGCACACTGTGGGGGCCAAACAGCTGGGTGAAGACTGGAACTTTGACTCATTTGAGGTCCTCAACATGGACAGGCTGTCCAGCTCTTTCTGATGTACGTCACTGAGAGTGGCCATCTGTTAGGAGGAGAGCAAACAAATCTGAGCACATACTCCAGTGTCCAACACAGACCTGAGCAGTCAACAACGAACAAATCACAAGGTTTTAGCAGTTATAAGGTTTTAAAAGTCATATTTCAGACTTGTTAATGCGTGTAAATATTTAAGTAATATTAATACAGTATGCATCTAAAAGCAGTTTACACAACACCATTGTAAACCAAATATGTTAAACTTGGGAGAAATTGATTGTGCTTATGACTTTACACTGTGTAAACCAGTGATGCCCAAAGTAGAGCCCAAAGTTGGCCCATTGTAACCTTTGATTTGGTCCACAATCCCATCTGAGAAGAGAGTGAGAAGGATGCGGAGGGTTGATAACATTTTTTGTTTGCTTGTTATATTGCTGAGCTACAAAAAAGCATGGAAACTATGGTGAGCAAATCAATGCAAAAACTAGTACTTCAGTCAACAGTGATCTATTTTGTTATAATAAAAAATATGTAATATAAAAAATGATGCTGTATTTGTTCATATAAAGCAATGTTTTCTAGTTGTTTTAAAATATTATTAATTTAATTAGGAAATTACCTATGGCAAATGTATTTACCTTTGGCCCACTAGCCTCAATCAGTTTAGTTTTTGACCCTTCATAAGAAAAAGTTGGGGCACTCCTGGTATAAATGGATCTTTAAATGTATTTGTTAATGTGACATGTAAATATGTGACCAGTCAACTATTTATTTAGGTTCCATTATTGTATTTTTATTGTTATTTTAATTCTTTCTTCCTTAAGCAAAAAAAAAGCATAAAAAAATATTAATAAAAATAAATAAAAGTTAAACTTGATGCATTTTGAACATTCGTTTACATGACAACTGTGTTCTGGCAACCTGAATATGCAAATGTTAAAAAACAGGTTTAAAAGTTATCACTTGCATATAAAGTACAAAAATACAATGGGCTCTATGCACAGCCAGAGTTTTAAAGCCAATGATTAATTTCCGGTGAAAGCTTAATGTGACTATTTTCAATTTCACAAGGCTGTTTTTACAGCATCTATGTTGTAATGTTATTACAATACATTCAGTTAAATAGACCTAAGCCTTCATTTAGTTGGTGAAGTGTAAAACAAGATGAAAGACTGTTGTAACCACTAGCGCCGTCAGTAGCAACAGGCTAGTGCAGAAATTCCATTGAAAATACTGGGGTAAAATAAACTGTCATATTTTAAAGACATGGCAGGGGGAAATGGAATTTAATGCAGTGCTTCTTGTCCGGTCTGAGACCCACTTCATATCATATATCTACCAGGCGGTGAAGATAGCTCATTTTTAAAGAAATCAGGTCTTAAACATGACAATTTTGTAATGGAAACAGTTCACCAGAAACCCTTGGGCTGCCTGGCTGAAAATTAAAAGTCCATGTGCATATAGCCCATTGTGAAAACAGTGATGTCATGTAATAATCATGGGCAATATTGTAATATCATGATTATTACAGCATTTTTGGTCATTTCCATGTGAACAAGAAAATGTTTTAACTGTCAAATATGCACAAATTTTCAAAAGACACAAAACCTAAATACATTCAAACAGATGAAAGGTAGAATACGCGACTTAACATCCATCTACAAGATATAATCTATTTTTGATGAATCGTGAAAATGTTTATTTCATGCTCTAAGCATTTGAATAAGCAATGGCATCAAAGTAAACCACAGTATTGAGTGTAAAACAGCAGTGCAGTTATTTTAATAAAATGATAGCCATTCAAAGTTTAATATTCACACTAGCTATGTTTCCATCCACCTATTTTTATGCGCAGTTTGGATATGCTCATAAAAAAAAAACGCTTGATGGAAATGCCAAGATAGGCATACATTTTGAAAATGTGCATAAAAAAACATATGCGCATAACTGAGTAGGATAAACTGTTTATTCAATATGAAAAGATGCTCATAAACTGCGATGGAAACACTTTTACCGCACAAATTCCAGTATACGCATTAAAAAAGGTCATGTGCTTTTGTTGTAGGAGACCATGTGATGATAAAAATGTGTGCGAATGGACAAACCAGCAGACTGAGCACATTGAAAAACATCTGAAATGTTGTTTTGGTCATTCTAAAACATCTTAACTATTTCAGAATTTGTGTTATTATATTATTAATGACCTCCAGAATCATGCTGTATGATTTAAGATATTTAAAAATTGTTAAATTTGGTGTAATGGAATTTAAAAACCTTCAGAAATTCTGATTCTATTAAGAAATTGCAATTACAACAAAGGATTAAAAAATTTATCAGGGTTGCCAGTATGAAGCAAAACCTGTATTTTGTTCTGCACCAAAAAGTGGCCTACCGCTGAAGCTGTATCTTTGCTTGTAGAAAGCACTTTTTCCACATCAAAAAGAGAGTCCAGTTTCACATCAGCTTTCTTGCATGGTACCAAGCCTTCCTTCGCTTTTTTAGACTTTGACTTCTGCGATCCCGTATCACACCTAGGACACAAAACCTTCAAGACACAAACACAGAAGTTAATAACAATAGATTTTACTCGCCCAAATAATATATTACCACACAAAATAGGTACTGTAATAAATCAAGCACCTACCTCAAGGAGAGAAAGGGATGAGTTCCTCAACAGGAATGTTTTAGCTGCACTCTCCTTCCAGGCCTGCACCTCAGATATTAAGCTTTCCAGTCGAGTCAGTGCCTCCAACATTACGGGAATACCTTTGGCTCTTGACACTAGTTCAGAAAGGGTGACCAGACCAGGAATACGGCCTCCAGCCTGTAGCGATAAATGTTTAAATGGACTGAGAGACACTTACACAGGGTTCCATGTATCCAATCATAGGGTCTTGAATAATAGAGCACTACAGAAACATGGGAAACATACCTGAAGAGCATCTGCTTCCATTATCCACTCTCTGGCTCTGCTTACACAGTCTTTGAGCTGAAGACAGCTGGGCAAATAAGCTGGGATGCTGTCCACTTCCAGTATAGCCGCCTCAAGGATCTCAATACTATGACGAGGCCTAAACAAGAACAGATAAACAAGCGAGAATATGAATCATTCCATTCAGATCTGTTGTAAAACAGTCAATGATATTAGATCTGGAATAATTACGGTTTTCCTAAAAGGATGCTGCACTAACCTACACTATTGCTTTTAAAGTTTGGGATTTTTGTTTGTTTGTTTTGGAACGATAATACTTTTAATTCTAAAAAAGTATTATTTTAATTGATTAACCCTCATAATGCTGTTCTGGTATGCTTTTACCAGTAAGAATGCATTGAAATTCATAATAACTACAAATTTTAGTAAGAGACCAAAACTTTGCATATAATTTAACATCTTCAAAATGCACAATTTATGTTTTCTAGAAAAAAAAAATATTGGCATAACCTTTTAAAAATGAAATTGAGGAGTAATTGCTTTGTTGTTTTGATATAAATAAATAGATGGGTTTTAGAAATGTACTTTTTTGTTCACAATTTTAAAAAACTTATTTTTTTGCAAAAAAAAAAAAGCATAAAACAAGCATAAAAGCAATAATAAATCATGGTAAAACCTTGCTAAGGTTCAAAGTGTTTTTGTACATTCACTCATTATTATAGACACGTTTTAGAACACATATTTTCATAAACATTTAATCTTATTGACCTCAAACAGTTGAATAATAAAGTATGGTCATAATACAGTTGAAGTTAACATTATTAGACCTCCTGTGAATTTCCTTTTCTTTTTCAAATGTTTCTCAAATTATGTTTATGAGCAAGGAATTTTTCACAGTATTCCTATAATATGTTTTCTTCTGAAGAAAATCTTATTCGTTTTATTTCAGCTAGAATAAAAGCAGTTTTTAATTTTTTTAAACCATTTAAACCGTCAATATTTTTAGCCCCCTTAAATTTTCTTTTCTACAGAACAAACCACTGTTATACAATGATTTGCCTAATTACCTTAACATGAATAGTTAACCTAATTAACCTAGTTAAGCCTTTAATTTGCCCTTTAAGCTGAATACTAGTATTTTGAAAAACATCTAGTAAAATATTATGTAATGTCATCATGGCAAAGATAAAAAAAAATCTGTTATTACACATTAGTTATTAAAACTATTATGTTTAGAAATGTGTTGGATAAAACAATCTTCTTTTCATTAAACAGAAATTGGGGGGAAATTTACACAGGGGGGCTAATAATTCACGAGTGCTAATAATTCTGACTTCAACTGTAGATGCTGCCCATCACAACTAGCTCTACCATCTAAGTGGCCTTTTTCAATATGCATGAACTTCATTCACCATACAATCAAACATTTGCAAGCAAAATTATGCCAGAACAGTTTGCAAATAATTTGGTTTGCATCAGCTTGGTTACGCCAAACCAAAACCACGAGCAGGTGCTTTTATAACTCAGACCTCACTGATATGTTGGGTTAACATTTAACGACTACAAACCTAGCAGTGAGCATGTTATGGGCCTTTTCTTCCCAGTGTTCGCAGACAGTGAGAAGCTCCTGCAGGCGGGCCATGGTTCTTTCCACGCAGGCATGTGGAGCAAGACCCACGCCTTGATCTATGAGCCTCCTCATGCAGTCCAGACTAAGATCGGCCGGCTGATCGCTGGCTTCCTGAACGGCCTCCACCCAGCGCGCCTGCTCCAGCCTCTGCCTCAACACCGCCAGCTGTGGCAACTCCACATCAAGACCCGCGCCTTCATCCAGGAGGCCTTGGAGGGCTAAGGAACCAGGCATGTCCTCTGCAAGAATATCGGAGCTCTGCTGCTGAAACTGTTCAACGCGGTTCAGGAGAGCCTGAGGTGGGAGGAAGAATGTGGAAAATGTCAGATTAAGAAACCTGGGAGCTACAAAAATGGAATAACCTCTTTTGATAAAAAGCTGTGAAAATATATGGAAATTCGCCTGTAAATATATGAAAAAATGCCTCTACAAACATATAAATAAACAAAAAACTCCCCTAAACGTTGGCATAACTGTGAATGTAATGAAGCAAAACAACTACCATATTTTGAAAAATGCATGTATATTGAAGAATACTGAAAAGAAATACAGGAGCCTCTTGAACATATTTGAAAGATGTAATCTTAGAAAGCAAATTGTTTTATTTTGGCTGTGTAAATCCAGATATAGTAATGTGAGACAATAAATACTTGCTGTGTACTCTCTTGGGTGCCAGAAGAAAATCAAAATCACATGCAAATATCTACATTAAAAGAGACCAACTTTAAATAATTGGATAGATGTGACTATGAATATGATTGCACTCAAATGAACAATTACAATGAGCGTTAAAAAAAGAAATCTGAGGGCTGTGAGAATTACATAAGATGTTTTAAATTTGGATACCTTCAAGAAAGGGGCCTGCCGGATGGTACAGGGAAGATCATATAGCTGATTGACGAATGCCCTCAGTTCCTCTACTGTGAGCTGGTTCTGAGATTTTCCCCCACCGGAGCGATACCTGTTCAGACAGATGAGTATAGGATTTCAGTTTTGCATCAGTTTAAAACACGTTCTGCAAAAATTGTGGATAGATTTACATATCAGAGAAGGTGATAAATGTACCTGGTCTGTCTCTTGCCGTTGAGGAGCTGTTGGGCCATTATGGTACATCTATCTGCATTCTGGATGACCTGACGTAGGTGATTTAGCAGGTCAGTTTCTGGGTACATTTTCTTCTCTGCTTCTGCCAACAAACAGCGGAGCTCCTCCAAATCTAGAATGGAAAAAACATTTTAGGCTTTAAAAATAAAAAAATAAAAAATAATAAATAAAAAAAATCAATCAATTAAAAAGTACTGCAGGATAAATACAATGAATAAGGAAATTATTAAATAATATCTGAAATAGAAATAAGAGTTAAACTACACATAACAGTAGATGTAATTTATCAGAACAGAACAGTTTTGATTGGAATAATTTAAAATTACACATAAATGGCACCTACTAGTTGATAAATTTCCATATTTTACCCACATAAATCTGAGACCATTTTTCTAAGCACAATAAATATGTAATGACATTTTCAGTTGTTCTCTGATCTCACTGCTATATCAAGGAGATTGTGTCATTCGCACACACATTAACATTTGAAATGAATCAAAACCTTTAATTAATTGTCCTAAAACTACTGAAAAAACATTCATTCTTGTCTTAAAACATTTTTTTAAATGATGTTGACTTTAATGTAGCAGAATTAAAATTATTAGTATTAAAAAAGGGAACATTTGCTAAAATGTTTTAATAACTAAATGGCTTCCTATTAGGGCTGCATGGTACTGAAAAAATTTGACATTGCAATATTCTGTTTTGCTGCAACATATTTTGCAATATGAATACAATTTCACCAGATCGCTTAAATGGCTCTATTTGGAAAGCATTCATTAATTTAGACTGACTGGGATTATTTTGGAAAATTATGGGAACTTATGGATTATGATTGGAAAGATAAAAGCGAAATATTTTACTTCACAGTATTCAGGTACAGAAACTGATTGATCAAATGTAAAATAACACTATATAGTCTTCATTGTATAAATAATAAAAATACATCTTCATTGGAGTTTACAAACAGTACAATTTCATGTTCCTGAATACTTTAAACTAGGGATGCTCAGATCGATTGGCTGGAGATAATAAAATTTTATGACTGGATTGGTACTGGCCAATCTGGCCGATCTCATGAACCGATCAAAGGTGTTTTGAATTAGATAAAATTCCCGGAGAAGAGAGTGAAATCATAGAGAAATCATGGAGAAGAGAGTGAATTAGCAAGAGAATGGATTGCGAGAGGCACGGTGATGTTCTAGCCTTTACATTTGTTAGGTTAGATGAATAGCACAGTAAAGATATTTCGAGTGCACATCCCTGTCTCTCTCAGAGCGACCGAGCTGCTGTGAGGCTGTTCAGAGCACAGGAGCTGCAGTCACAGACGTGCTAGTTGGAGAGCAAAATAGTGGAACGGCCTTACATGCATTTAGGCCTTTTTACATGTATAAAAGCTGAAAGTTCTGTGTTTTTGACTACTTTATTATTTTCTATAAAGCTGCTTCTGACCATGACATGTCCGCACAAAATGGTTATAAGAGACATGTTTAAGGGGGTTTATGGAACATCCTTCATTTATTCTCCTAGGTAAGGAGAGAACTCCCCTTAAGTGTCATACTTGGAGGGAAAATGTGCTTTATGCATTATAAAGCTTGAAGCATCAGAATCAGGACTCTGTATCAGCTGATCACCATGACAAGGAATCAGTACTCGGTATCAGCTGCAAAAATCTTGATCGGAGCATCCCTACTTTAAAGTCTCGTGTTGGAATGCTCCCAGTTACAGGCCTTAAAAACACACACAAATGATAAACTTTAACTCCATTATGGGTAAACTTTTGAGTGAATCCAAAAATCTTCTGTGTTCTGAACTGTGGTATTGCTAAACTACAAATCTCAACATATAAACTAGTGCAAACGCTACCTTTGAACTTGTAGGATCTGCCATCGTTCTGACTCCTAAACGTTGGTGTGTTTGACTGACTGTGCGTGTGCACTACTCTGCCTCTGATTAGCAAATTATGGAAATGTACTCTATCTAGGCCAATCATCACATTCACAGACATTTGCTTTACTTAAGATAATTTATCATTTATAATTTTCTTTAGAACTTCATTGTACTCCAGAATCTGACAGATTGATAAGCTGTAGGCATTAAATAGCCTTGGCCCCTGACTACACAGACTACATTTGAAGTATTTGGAAGTAATTTGCATTTTCCTCCTGTAGAAAAACGCCATAACAACAACGATTAGCAGCTCGAAGTATGTTTACAGTGTTTTTAAATAGCTAAACACTTTATTGATATAGTATACATCCAAGCACGGGTGGTCAGAACACAAACGAGTTGCAGGTAATGACATATTAAGCGTTTCCCCCCAAAAAAAGCCTGTCTAGGCAAAATTCTAGCAGGCATCTGTAGCCTCATTGACCCCCGGTCGGTGTGATGACGAGCGAACAAAATGGCTTCGGTTAGCCAAGCCTACTTCTGGCTTAATTTGCACTCTTTAGAAACCTATGGGTAACGTCACAGATACTACGTCCATATCTTTTACAGTCTACGGTCCCGGCCCAGCCCCGAACACACACACACACGCAACCCAAAGAAAGAGAGTTCATGGCTGAGGGAGATGCTGCTCACATGGAAACCGCTTCAGTGTTCTCAACTATAGTAACTCACATTTTGTGTCAGTAACGATGATGGCGTTGTAACGGGGGAAACAGTATTTCATTTGATTACTCTTTTTCTGAAAAAAGTATTGCCGTTAATAATGCCTTTATTTATAGCGCTATTATTCCCATCACTGATATAAACTCAACATTGCACTTCCTGCGGTGTGAGTATTGTGGATGTGCGCATTGCAATATCGATGCTAAAACGATATATTGTGCAGCCCTACTTCCTAAAATAATACAAGATAGATCTTTATTTTGGCTTGCTAAAAGTTAAAAACAAACACACAACAACAACAACTCACCACTTTTATTGTCTTGATCGGCTTTCAGAATCTTATTAACTTTAGATGCCCAGTCGTCATAGGACTCAGCACGAGCCGTCAAAGCCTGGAACAACGTCTTGAGCTCGGCAAGGGTGTATTTATAGCTGTTGAAGTAAAAAGCCAAAAAAGGTTCATTTGAGGAATAAAAGCAACAACTGCTTAACATTTGATCAACAGTGCCAAATATTCAACCCCATGGCATGCGGTAATGTCTCGCTTTAGCAAACACGTACTTGAGTGTGTAGTTTCTAGCAGGGCAAGAGCAGAGGTCCTGGGTGTGGTGGAGACAGACCACCTGTTCGGGGCTACAGGGACAGGTGATGGCAGACAGGTAACAGGTGGTCCGGCATTTAGCACACTGCCTTTCCTCATCTGGCAGTATATCATAGTCAACCTGCTGGGAGTGCCACATACCCTGGAGAACAGCACAAACACAATGGGATCAATTAGAAATAGGCAGACAAAACAAAGCGAGAAGGCGCAACAGCTATAAAGGTTTAATTGTTTATAAAATACATACAATTAGATACACAGAACTTATTAGACAGGTTATTTAACCAACTGGGTCATCAAGTGCAAGTTACAGCAGCTTAAACCAACTCGCTGCCTTTAAAATAGCCACCCACCAGCTTATAGGCTTTCTCACGGAGTATCTTCTCCTCTTGAATCATAGCATTCATGTCCTTCTGGACAGCGGATGCCAGTTCCAACTCTAGACTGTCTGCCTTGAAGGCAATGTTACAGGTCATCTCATCATGGGAGAAAACGCAGTATCTGCAGAGAGATCGGTAGTGCTCCACACACTGTCGACCAAGAGGCAACTGAAACACAAGAAATGCAAGGGTTTTGTCCATGATTGTTCAAAAGTATTGTTTATACCAATGCAGCATTAAAAGGGTTCTATTATTATGCCTTTACAAGATTTAATACAAGTCATGATTGTTCCCAGAATGAGTCTGAAGTTTCAGCTCTAGATACTTCAAGCATAATTTATTATGGTCTAAATGCGCCTTTAGGCATAAAAGCTAAAAATGTGCGGTTTTCATGCATCTTTTTTAAACGCACATGATCCCTGCATGTCGTGCCAATAATAAACCAAGTTCTCCTTCGTGTCAACTTTCGAATACAAAACAAGTTTCAGGGTTTCTGCAGGTTTCACCAAGTTAAATTTAAGACTGTAATGAAATTTCAGACTTATAGGGCAAATAAACACTAAGTTTTTTTTCTAATTGCCAGTGGAAAAGATTTTTTTACTTGCTCCAATACAATTAAAACACATATTTTAAATAATGTATAAAAACAAGCAAACTAAATAGTTATATACATATACTTTTTTTAGCTATAGTTTTCTTGGAAAAAAAGACAATTTTTAAAAATAATGTGTGTGTGTGTTTCCATCTGAGTGTCTTCATCAGGTAGCTATAAAAACATGGAGAACTTAAATGTTATTGTAAGAAGAAGAATTAAACCAAATTTGTAAATAGAGTTAATAAATGTACCTTTTGTTAAACTTTTTTAATGGATTGATGGTTGTACCGATTGGGTAGCTTTACATGGAAAAAGGTAAATGAAGGCCTGTTTAAAATTATTTTAGATCTACAACACCATATTTCAGTAGATTTAAGACTTAAGGCTTAAAATCTAAGACATTTTAAAACTAAGACCCGGCGGACAACTTTTTGTTTATGTTGCAAGAAAAAAAGATAGGTTTACATATTACCGGTTATTTCTGTGAATGTAAACAGTTAAGAAGAAATAACATGTGTATCAGTATATTACAACTGTGAATCTATAATGTGAACATGAAGGCAATACGCAACTAAATAATCTAAGATCTCAGAACAGTCTCTTTAGATTGGACTTTGTAACATCTATAACATGCCCAAACAGCAACATGTTGCATTAAAGCAAGCACCATAGAATTACTTTACAGTTGTACATATATAGAAGTGTAACTGCTTATAGAAAACTTCATTCCTTTGGTCGTACTTTAAACTTTGAAATGTGGATTGTGATTTCAAAAATTTAAGTTGTTTAAGACAGTACTAAAACCAATAATGCATGAATTGTTCAGATTAAAATCCATAACATGCATTGACAAAATGCATATTTTACATGCTCTTTACCCAATCTGCTGTGCAGAAGTTGACTGCCTCTGCAAAGTTGAAGCCCTGGTTGAATCCACTGTGATAGGCTCTCGGAAAGGTAATGACAAACTCCCCGGCACACTGGTTTGTGCGGTAAATCTAGAGGACGCAGATGAGAAAGCTGATCAAGTGCACACAAACTGTTCTATCATTTATTAATGGTCTACATTTAGACCACATCTCCACCTATTAAATGTGGCCACTCACTGGTACTCCATGCTCCATGAGCAAATTTGGGTTCATGATGGTGACCAGCTGGTGGAGCAGATCTGGCTGAGACTCAAAGAGCTCAGGGGCCAAGCTCTTCATCACATCTTCCAACTGCTCGGCGGCGTAGCCAGGAGCGCCATACCACGTCTTAGGCTCTCCCCTTCAAACAAAACAACAAATGTGAGTGGGGAAAAAAACAATTGTAAATTGCTAGTAACAGCTAAAATGAAGTATAAGCATTTTATAAGCCCATTAATAATGCCCATTTAATAAGCCACAAAGTAGCATTGCACAGTAAGAACATATACACTCAGTCCAGCATCTAAAATATATGTTTTTTTTTAATGAGGAAAGTGTGACTGAATTACCAGTGCAGATAGTTGACAGAATAGCTCCAGTGGTCCTCGATGTGCCAGCAGAAGGAGGAGAAGCACATCCCCACATAAAGCCATGGGAGCTTCATCCCACAGATATCCGCTGTGACATGAGTCAGCACAGACGCTTCCAACACCGGCATGTTGTTGAGGTTCCAGCCACTGGTCAGATAACCCTGGATAAAAAAGAAATGCAATTTAATGAAACATGCATTTGTGATCTAAAGTCTTTCAGCATACAGACTTCAAGTCATTTCCATACCTCTTCCTCTGGGGAGACTTTAAATGTGCCATTCTTAACAGGAAAGCCACTTCCAAAATCCTTTGAAGCTATATCAGCACCGTACTCCACAGTGACGTCCTCCTCGATGGTGCTAACCAGCCGCCAAAACTCCTTCTCCACCAGTTCTGTGGGAACCATCTGACAAAAAATAAGGGCGAATGACTCTATGGTCAAGCTTTCACCTGGTATTAACATGCATTTTTCATGAGTAGTATGCTGAGAGGCATTATAGTCTCTCTTTTGACCATTTGTCTCTTCCTTCTTATTTTGGCATCCTTTTGCAGAAGTTATGAGTGTATTGCATGAGTACTACTGAATAATCAAACCCATGGCTCATGACAGAGGTAAGTCAATGCAAATGAATAAACACATGTCTACTACAGTTTGGAAGGTAATTTCTAAATGTATGTTTTTGGTAGGACACAGCTAAGTGTGTATACCTTGTTTTGGTGTGCTTTAACACATTCCATAACACCACAAGTTAGATTAGAGAGTTAAGAGTTGGCGTTTTTGTCTGTTTACGCCTTCATTTTGCATCACCAACTTGTGATCGAATTGACAGAAATACATCTTAATACCAGGTCTAAACATAGAGGTCTGTACTCCAATGACACATAGTATGCAGTCATACTTGTCTCACAAAAGTATAAATTTAATACACATACGTGAACAGGCATGTTGAAGTAGTCAGATTTGAAAGAGTCAGCCATATCGCCAAAGGTGCGGAGGGTGTAGTCTCTGGGGGCCTGCTCGAAGCCAAACGCAACCTGTGGCTTACCACACTCCTATAGAAAACACAATGATAACAACCAACAACCAAGCTCATCAAAATTGCACAGCCAAAATGCAAACGGTTGTTAAATAAAATCCTACATTACTACACAGCATCACATGCATTCCTAGAGAGAAAATGAGTATAAAGAGCATAAACAGCAGCAGTAATCATTTAGTTATGAAAATAGCTTCCAAGCGCATGATCACACAACCTTTTCTTAAGTAAATACAATCATGTGACAAAATCATCGGTTTGCCAATGTAGACATATGGGAGTGGTTCACCTGAGCCAGGCACTTGGGGCACCTCCAGTCACCTTTCGGGACGTCGTGAAGAGGTGGGATCAGACAGAATGTGTGATAACTGTCATCACACCCATCACAAAGCAAAAGTCTGTCTTCGTCACCTCCACCTCCACATACCAAGCATATGTACTGCTCCACCTGTGGGTCAAGAAAACCAAACATTGCCAAAAAAAAAAGGAATGTGAAATGTATTTTCTGTAGAGCTCTTTGACCTCTTTGCTCACCTTCGATTTTTCACCATCAACAGGCTGCACAATGGGTTCTTCTTTCACCTGTACTGGAAGCATTTTAACTGTAAGAGAAGTGTAAAGTAGAGATATTATAATTAACTTAATTATAATAATCAAGCTGGATTGAGATTATAAACTTGGTACTACACCAAGTTTAGGGTTAGAAACACAATTGTTATGCTCACCAATCCTCCATTTATTTGATAAATACATAAGTAAAATGTATTTATCAAAATTAACTGTGAATACATTTTAAAACGCTGTTTATTGTAATGTCAAAGCTAAATTTTCAGCAGACATTACTCCAGTATTTAGTGTCACATAATTTGTCAGAAATAAACTAATCAACAGATTAAAATCAAGTAACCACCACCATCATTATCATCAAAAGTTAAAAACAGTTGTGCTGTTTTTTTGGAAACCATAAATGCATTCCATTTATTTGAAATGCATATCTAAAAAATAGGGATACTCTGATTAAGATTTTTGCAGCCAATACTGAGTACCGATTCCTTGTGATGGTGATTGGCCAATACAGATTATCAATTCTAATGCTTTAAGCTTTTTAATGCATAAAACACATTTTCATTCACTCTCATCTGGTATTTTCACAAATTAGCAGCAGTCACAGAGCCGGTATGAATATGCGGGAGACTCGCAGAGCTTCTCGCAGATAGACCATCACTCGTGCAAGTCACGTCAATAAACTGTATAAACAGAGGTTGCACCGCATCTGTATGTATTTTAGCTGGTGTGACGCGAGCGCAGTGATCGCTCATGCCCCCACACATCATTCTTCAACTCACGTGTTGTAGCTGCTACATGTATAACCCAGGATGTATGTTTTATGTGTTTCTTCCTCTGCTTGGAAACTCATAATCAAACACTCGGTTCATGAGATCAGCCAGATCAGTGAGTACCGATCAAGTCATTAAATGTGATTATCGGCTGATACCGATCTCTGGCCGATCGATTAGAGCATCCCTACTAAATATGTATCTATACATTTAACATGATAATGCTGTCACTTTTGATCGATTTAATGCATCCTGAATAAATGTGTGAATTAATGAATAGTAGTATAGATGGATGCTAAAATCAAGCCATGATGAAGTTTGATACATTGAAAATGATTTAACAAGTAATTGCTGAAATATTAAAGATACTTACATGTACCCGGTTCTGGTTTTGCCACATAGGAGCCCATTCTCCTTCTCAGGTTGGGTTTGTTTTCACAGAGCTCACCCGGTTCTGATTTAAAACAGCGGCCCTTTGGGGGAAAAAAGGTAAATGTCAGTTTAAACTATTATTTTCTAGCCTAAAAAAACTGATATATATCTTTTTTATTATTATTCTTAAGAGAGTTTACCTCTGTACGTTTAGCTCTGCGAGCAATAGTGCAGGTTTCCACTGGTTGCACCGACTGACGCTGAGGCAAGTCATGGGGTTTATACTCTTTGTCTTTGGTGTCATTTGTCAGAGTTGGTTTTTGGGAGTTCTGCTAAAGAGAGATTCAGTGTTGTTAGCCTATGACAAACCCATATATATATATATACATACATACATACATACACACACACACACACACACAATAAAACAAACAATGCAATAAACATAGCTGTATTTATAACACCAATATAAGTGTGCACATGTGGCTTCACTCTTATCAAATTAAACGGAGAGCCGCATGACAGCAGGGTGGACATTATTAAAGCCAGAAACAGTGAGAGGCAAAGCAGATCACCCCTAGGGTATTAAACATGGGGTAAAAGCAGCAGGCAAGTAGGCCCAGGGTTCATTCGATGAATTCACACCCCTTTATGGGTGGGTGGGTGGGTGGGGGGGGATTGTGGGTAAAGCACTGAAAAACATGCACGTCAGTAAAAGCTGTTAACCACTGAACCCGCAGGAACACCAAAACATAGACGAACAGCCTACCAGACACGACTTAAACTTGTTTCTGTGCATGTTTATAGGGTGTTATTAGTAGTTTGCTTTATGTTCACAGTGCTACATATCCCAAAGACATTTTAATGCAAACTACTGTCTCTAATCTGAACTGAATATATATAAACTAGGACACCTTATCAACAATTGTTAATAAACTAGGGCACCCTTTCTGTTCACATACAGAGGAGTTCTCTGCCAAAACATAATCAGAGACAATGACTGTCATGTGTGCATCATCAGAACAAAGAACATTTATTAGGAAATAGGGATGGAAAATGGATGATGTAAGGATGAAAAGGGATGTTACACAAGCGCTTTAGCGGCCTCACCATAAGATTAGCTCCTGTCTGGAACAGATAGTATGGGTAGAGAATCCTCTCATAGTGAGCACGGAGGTGAGAGCCAATAGCTTTGCCGGGTGCAAAGCCCATCTTCAGTGCGATCTGGGTCCATCTCCGCTCTTTACAGACCACATCAAAGCCTCCGTCCTCTTTGACCAGCTAGAAACAGAGGACACCAAAGATGAGTTTACTTCCATGTTTGATATTTAAAATGTCACTGAGAACGTCTATAACAGCGTTTTCAACTATAGAATTCTAGACTACTTGCAAACTGTAAAAAATAGCTTCAAGATTCAAGTATTTGTAACATTTGCCGTCTTCTATCTAGCATGTGAACAGTTTGTATAAAAAAAAAAAAGAAACCTTCCTTGACTTATGGTTTTCTATAAGCTCCTCAGAGCCTGTTAATGTGTATGACAAAATATACTAAACATCATAAGCATTCATTTTAAAAGAATAAGCATTTCAAACTTGTACAACCATGCGTCATATAAAACAACATCATCATCATCATATCAGGGCACTGAATCCCATTCAGCTTCTTTCACATTATGCTTGTGGGCACAAGCACTAAGGCCCAATCCCAATTCTATTTTTGTACCCCTACCCCTTTCCCTTGGCCTTTAAAACAGAGTGTAAATGAGAAGGGCTTCAAATTTTACCCCTAAGAAATGGGACAACACTACAGCACCTGCACACGTGATATGTCATCACGATCTCATGCTTCATACGACTGCTGTAGTTATTCCAGTTGCTTTATTTTTTGGTATTTATCTTCAGGAAACCACTGAAGGCATATATTATCACAACGATCTGATGTGGAAATAAGATCATAACTATACTGCGCATTTACACAGTGGCCATATTCATGTAAACACCCCAAAAACAACATTAACATTAGAGCAGACACTGTAAAAAGGTCATTCCCAGCCACTAGACTTTTCTGACAAGGTAATCGAGTGTCATCGAGTGTCAGAATGTTGTGGGACTGCTACACAAGAGTTATTGTTATGGATTATAGATAGCGAAATTTAGTAGTTTTTTTTTTAGCGTTTTTTTTAAAGCATGACGGTAAAGCACAAACGTGGTTATGAATATATTAAAACGTGCTTTTGTGTGTTAAAAAAACTCATAATAATGACAAAAAAACAAAAAAACAACTAATTTGTGGATCTCCCTACTTCTGGGTGCAGTGGCTGTTGTGCCTGGTGTATTCTGGGAAACTCTTACCCCTTGGTTTTGAGTGTGATCCAGTAAAATCTCAGTTTGAAGAGGTATCTACCCCTTCCCCTTAGGGTGTACTCACACTATGTACAGTTGCCTTGAACGGGGCCAATGCATGCTTGTCCCCCCTCCCGTCTCCCCCGATGGCCCGCACTCACATTACATTCGGGTCTGGGCATGCTTATGTCATTGATGATGCGCTGTTCAGGAAGCGCTCTCGCTCAGCACATGAGATTTCTTTAGTTATATCGTTTTAGTCATTTGATATGCTGTGACACGCAGTCAAATATTTCCGCCGAACAGATCAGCCACTTTTGATGCTCATAAACAATCATAAAGTCCTCGTGCTGCAGAAATTAGGAGGTTTGCTGAAGGTGCAGCTGTCGTGCAGTGACAGATTTGCTTCTTTAATAAACTACGACGTTCATTGGGTTCATTGAACAGTACGAATGAATAATTAATCCATATGAAACAGTTCCTTAAAAGTCACGTCTCACTTTCAGTTTCGGGCTCACACTGCAAGTGTACCGCGCCTGAGCCCAAGTGAACTGCGCTCAGCCCCACCTCTTCCAACCAGGCTAGGGCCGCCCAAGTGAACCGTGCCTGAGCCCGATTCAGAGCACTCACACTTCTCAAACGATCCGGGAAACGGGCCTGGGCCCGGTTCGGATAGTATAGTGCGAGTACGCCCTTAGCCCTACGCCTTCAAGCTAAAGAGAATTGGGACACCCCTACCACTTCACAGGAACGCGCAAAACGAGAGGTAGGGGTAAGAGGAAGGGCTAAGGGGTAGAATTGGGATTGGGCCAATTAAGTTAACTTAACAGGCACTGACGTAACTAATAAGTAAAATATCTGAATTCTTCATAAAGAAAACTACTTTATGTATACTTCAAAAGTTGACAGCCTCACACCTACCTTGTAAAGCACAAATAAGTCCAAGGTTTTGCGTTCAACATGTGGAATTTTCAACGTACAACCCTGCAGTTCCCAGAACTTTGCTATCTGGTCCAGAAAGTTGAGCTTAACTCTGGTTTGGGCCTATGAAACAATATAACACAAAAATGGAGTCAGAAAAACATAAAGCTGTCATTCTTTCAAAAGCTTCTGAGTTGTGTTTTAGAAGTTCACATCTATAACTAATTAATTAACATTACAGCATAGTTCAAATGTTTTGGAGCCCAGGGAAAAAAATGCTTTAAATTGATATATTATTTTTATTTTGAACTTTATTAAACCACATAAACTGGAAGACATCAATTGGCTTCCACAAAAATATTAATCTGCATAACTATTCAAAACATTACTTAGCACATAAAAATGATTTCTGATGGATCATGGAATCACTGCAGGCTCATAAACATTCTGCATTTAAATCAGGGATAATTGAATTGATTAATTTAAATTATAAAACACGCTACAACAGAAAACTATTTTCACAATAATATTGTTTTATTGCATTATTGATCAACTAAAAAACAGCCTTGATAAGCATACCGGACGTCTCCAAACATTACAAATGTTTAAGATCAAAATTAATAAAAAGTAGAACATCAAACTTAATCAAAAAAGCTGGCAACAACAATAAGGTCTTATTGTTCTTTTCCCACCAGTGACCTTTTCTTATTGTTAGTGACCTTTCTTACTCAGAGACGACACTAACCCTTGAGCTTTTAAGTGTGGCAGATCAAAAACAGGTCACGCTGTGCAGGTCTCATATTAGGTTTAATAAGGCCACATGAAACAATTGAAAATACAACATATCTAACAAACAGCGGGCAAGTAAAGGTCTCACCTCCAACTCATTCAGCCTCTGAATACGTGGTGTAAAATGCAGTCTGTCCACATCACAGGCAAATGGTGGCTGCCATCCCTAACATAAAGACAAAAGTGTTAAGCTTTTATATGTTTACCATTCGCCACAAAATAAACTCATGTCTAAAGGATGATCATCCTTTGCGCTTAAAAGCTTTTGACAAGCATGTATGCTTATCATTATGCCACCTTTTGTACTGAACAATGATTTTTATAAAAACATAATATTGATAAAACGTTTAAATAAACATAGTTGTAATCAAAATACTGTTTACAATATAAACAAAGATTTCTTTATTTTCGAAAGGTACTGATTTTCTTCCCACTAAATCACATTCACTGTACATCATGAGGTAGATTATAATGCATATCAACAAAATGTCAAAGTTTTAAAACGATGCAGAGCAGAGATTCTGGAGTATTAACATGTCAACTGACATATCTATGTGCTAAAATATCATTCATAACTCCATATTTGCAATATAGCTTAAAAGGATAAACACAGATGACAACAATACGTCTTCATCTTTCCACTGAAGCCGTTTTAGGGTGTTAACAATTGTGTACAACAAAGCAAATGTTAATATATATATATATATATATACACAAACGTATGTATAGACGGTCAGAAAAATAACTGTATAGGCGTTTTAAATGCGAAAAAACTGAATTTCGTTTCTCGCTTGCGTGGTTATTTACAGCAAATTTCAGTTTCAAACGGCCAAATGCAAATACACAACTCGCACAACATGGAGGACAACGACGAAGAGCAATTACGCCACCTCAAACTTCAGCAATATTTTCTACATATTTATCTCCCAAATAAAACTTAAACCTTAAACTGTTTAGAATACGACATAAACGTGTTGATTAAGGAAGCAGTTTTACATTATTTGGTAACATAAATTGCCATTGTTGGTCAATACAATATTTCCGTAGCACTGAATAAACATAAAAAAATGTATTTTATCGACTTGTGCATAATATACTAACACCCTACACCATCGTCCAGCATCAGACAGCCAACGAAAGGTTATATTTTAAATCAAATGCTTTGGCGTTAAGGTGAGAATAATAATAGGAAGTTGCATGGTGAAAAAACGGACACCGGTAGTCCATAATATCCGCAAATGTCTAAAACTAAATGTGAAACAAAGTTGCATAATACTTGTCCAGGGCTGGGAGTTGCACTATCGGGGATTGTTCTTTTTTTGGGTGGATACATTCTAGCCAACATTGATTGTGGAAGACAATAACAATCACTACATTCCGTCCTCAAACATTTTTCATCAGCCTAACATTTATTGAAAGTATTTATAAATATTTAATCGTGACACTCAAAAGCTAGATTATGATTTAACTCTGTTAAGAATAAAGTAAGTGATGTTATTGTGGAGTAAACCACACGCGAGCATTCACGCATAGCTAGTAGCTGCGCGCACACACGCACACGCCGTTACGAACGTTCGCAATGGCTGGAGCCGCAATCCGCCATGTTGAAAAGACCTGTCTTTAGAAAAAGTGTTACGGGATCTGCGATCTACGAGTGAAAAAGACGACCGAAAGCTGGCGTGCACTTGACAGTTCTGTTATATGTCGAAGAAACTTACCGGGGGCGGTCGGATCTTGCAGATGCCAGTGTTTTCTGCAATTGGACGTATTTTGTTGATGAACCCAAAAGGGTCTGCAAATTCCTCCCAACTGGGCTCAAAGACAGGGCACTCCGGTGGTGGAATAAACTCGTTGGGTCGTGAATGGGTCATTCTGGGGAACTTGATCCGAACGATGACATGTAGAAACTGCAGTAAACTGTTTGAAGTTGAAGTAAATGTTTTAATTAGTCTTGAAAAGATGCCATATTAAAGAATGATTACACCTGAACTCCGACAATTAACATCCTCATCCACTTTGGGAAACGTACACACAGACGGAGTGCCGACGTTAGTGCTTAGTCTTCCTCCGCTTTCAAAAGTAGAGACGCTGGATTTCCTTTCTCCACGCTGCGTTTTCACTAATGTAGATTTTTAACATAGTTTTAAAAATGTAAAATGCACACCAAGATTCTTCAATGTAATCGGAGGTGGGCGAAAATAGCCTCAGACATTATTTCAGCAGTTACGTAACAATCAATAATAACATAGCTTTTGGTCTATCAACAATTATCAACGTGAATCTCTAATAGCAATACATAATTTTATTACACAAAACAAAATATACAGTATTTCAAATCATAGCTGTCAAACCTCACTCAGATTATACTCTCAACGCTTGTGCTTTTCCCCTTTGCTTTCTTTATCTGCTCACAAAGGCATGTCTAAACATATTAAGTGGCAGTCAGTAGCTACTTTTATAAAGCCTGTGGTCAAAAACAAAGATTTTATACACAAACGTGACAAACCCACTCATCACACTTTTGTAAAATTATGCGGTTTAAAATCTCCCCCAAAGTGCTTCAGAAGATAGAAATAGGCTGCCTTTGAATTAGAGAAGTGACTTGCGCGGATGGACATATACAGCTTCATTTTTACCAGAACTACTTCTTTAAATGGACTCTTTCAAGTTACCCACTCGGAAGTAACAGATGTTGTTCAGGGACGACGAATTTGGTCTCTCTGCACCCTATCGACAGCTACATTCTCGAATTAACTGCTGGGCAGGAGCTCACACTATACAAACAGCGCATCAAACCCGTCTGAATGTGTAATCCGTGGGCATTTGCATCGTCACATGACCCGATTTCGGAATGCAGGATCCGTCAGCGGAAAATGAAATATTGTGCCAAGACAGAAAGTATCTCACCGTACTGGCGTTGCGCTCGACTTTTGTCTTTACATATCTCGGTGCAGAGGGTCCATCAGCATCCACCGTCGTATTCCATGCGAGCAATATCTACGAGCACGTACCACACGTCACCTCGGAACTGTCGCCCCCTATAACAGGACAGCGATCCCCGGTGCCCTGATCCGCCTCCCGCAGGAAACAGCCCGAGCAGAGGCACTGAGGTGTGGCAGCGCTAGCCTGACCTGTTAGCGACAGTATCGACGACATTTACCCAAACGAATAAAGCATATTTTTGCTCATTTAACTTAAAATCATATGACTCCGTGTGCTGGCTTGTTTCCATCGAGTCGCTTTAATGTATTATTGTTAGCATGCTTCTATAGCATACTAATCGTTTTGTTCAAGCTAAATCATCCAGTCAGGGTAATAATATGTTTAGAATATATATTTGGTAATATTTTTATATAGATTTTAAATAAAATCCAATTTAACCTCGTAATATAAACTTCGATGTAATGTATACTAGCACAACAGTGTAGTTATCTAATAATAACTAGTAATAGGTGTATGTGATGTCCACATCAAGATTTTAAACTTTAAAACAAGTGAATAACATTTATGGAAAATAGGTCATGCAATCTTACAAAGATACAATCTTATTGGATAGCTTTTATTGTGCTCCTGGCCAAACAAATAATATTGTTTAGATGGAAGGATCAGAAACCTCAGACCCCAACACAGTACTTTCGTGATATCCCATTCTTTCTGAAGTTGGAAAAAAAAATAGACTGTCTAAAGCAGGGGTCACCAAACTTGTTACTGGAGGGCCGGTGTCCTGCAGATTTTAACTCCAACCCTAATCAAACACACCCGAACAAGCTAATCAAGGTCTTACTAGGTAAACTTGAAACACCCAGGCAGGTGTGTTAAGGCAAGTTGGATCTAAACCCTGCAGGGACACTGGCCCTCCAGGACCGAGATTGGAAATTCCTGGTCTAAAGGGTCACCTAACCAGTTTAAGAAAATTTGGAACCCATTTATTGTCAAATTGTTTTATTGTCAAATATAGACTAAGTCCTTGTTCCAGCAAATAGATTTTTTTTCTTACCTAAGTTCAAAGTAAAGTGTATTGTTTGATACAGATTGTACAATTGTAGTTTTAGTTAAGCCACATTATTATTTACCTTTAGTTTTTTATTTTCGTTTTTTTTATTTCATTGTATGCACTTAAGTTGATACTATCTAGCTATACTAATTTGCCACAAAATTTATAAATAAAATTATATAAAAAAAAAATTATGGAAAAAAGTCAGTTTCCATTATCAATTGTCTTACCAGATATCTCTGCTAAAATAAATATACTTTTCTGAAGTAATCACACTACGTTTGTATGCATTTTAAATTATTATTACATATCGCTGACAAATGCAAAAAAACCAGTGGCAAAAGTGCACCGTGATCCTAAAATAGAGTCTTTTAATGTTATTAAATGATTGTTGTTATAAATATGCCTGATAAGATATTTTTTCTACGCTGAATGGCTTTTAAAAATTACGGTAATAATGTAAAATGATAAAAAATCCCATTAAAAAAAATATATATATATATACACAACTGTATGCATTATATTGTACTAAAACAAAGGGGGAAATTTGAGCTGTTTTTCTTGTAGATTGTTTTAATGTTTAATCCCTATATTTTGTAATATTGCAAGTGTGTATATCTAACAAAGTATAAAGAATATAATATGTTTATTTCTTTACACCATCACAGACATTCAGAGCATTAAGGAAACACTTACGTAGAGAACAGCTAAGAGTTATATTTTATTAATTTTTCAGTCTTATATTTAACACATCTCTTAAACGGTCAAAGATGAATTTTAACTGACATTGACGTTTTCTCTTCATACGAAAAAAGTGACTGAAGTGTTATGAAAACTAATGGAGAGACGAGGGATGGGAAAGGCCTTGTGATTAGGAATGTTTATAAGAAATGTCTCCATTTATCTATGGCAGACCTTTATGAAAATTAAGTACAGTTGAACATGTTAACATACAGTTTGGTGAGAACAAAAAACCCTAAAAACATCACATGTATCGAAACTCACCAAAAAGAACTAAATCAGGACTTGCATTAAAAAAAGACATATGAGTTATATAATCGATTACCACACAGTGCCTTCAGTGAGTGCTCTATTCATGGTTCACCCTGTCCAATGCCACATAGAAACTCTTCTTATCATCTAAGCAATGCCAACCGATAGGTCCAATCTCGCAATCCGCACAAATAAGATACTTCACTTTGCCTACATCTTTTGTGAAGCCCACATTCTCAAATGTGTACATGTCATCAACCAGCCAGTGGGCCATTAAGGTGTCCCCATCCAACGTCCCGTCCGACTGACCAATGGAGGTTTTCTTTCTCATCGAAGGGAGAAACAGCTGGCAAATGAGAAGAGGTGTCGCGTGGAAAACTGTCAGACTTGAAATATCATTATCATCACTGTAGATATATCGTAACTCTAGAGCAATGACAGATCATGATGACTGTAATTCTGGAGATTACTTATTTAGATTAAATCACAATGAATTGCGTGATATAACACAGGCACTATAACTGTATTTTAAGCATTTGAAGCCAATTTATTTTTAAAGTTACCTCCTTTTCTGCAAAGACTGCCATGCCCGGACAGAGCACTTTGGATCCACATCTCTGACACAAAACAGCTTTGACATTTTTGCCATCTTCTGACACCAGAGAGGGGTCTACGGGTCCCTCGGGAGAGGAGGTCGGTTTACTGTCATCCATGTTAGTAAGACACTGTATGTACATTGAAATGAAGACATACATTTTACATATATTATATTCTAACTCTCAGCATGTCAAAGCAACCAATTCAACACCATTATAATTAGCTAGCAGGCTACTAGAAAGAACGAAAGAATACTCGCCTCTGAGTCAGACCATGAGGAAAACTGATCCTTAATGCAGATGTATTACCCAAATACAGTCTACAAAATGTTAAGTACTAAATTTGTGATTTGTGTTTATACACAATTATAGACATTAGTTGAAAAAAAATTGCGGACAAGTGTTGGCTACTGCTAATATGGGCGCATCTGCTAAAGCAGACCGGATCAACACAAGATACAGATTTTTCGTTCCGCGCAGAATAACACAGACTCCATTTTCGAACGCTAGCGTTAGTCGTTTGCACGATAATAAATGAAACATTTTCATACGTATTATAGATTTTTAATCGTTTGTTTAGATATAATTTGCGAACAATGCCCTACTGACAGTTTCATAAACGTACCAGTACGTCTGATAAAGCAGTTTGGGGAAATTAGTCTTACATTTTGGATAAAAAATGAGACCAGTCCTAAAACAGTTAGATTAGTGGTTTGCAGACCACAAACCTGATCATTTTAATTAATAAAAAAGTGGAAGCATTTAATCAGTTGTATTAGCATAACTTTTCCCAATTGCTAATGTTTTTTTTTCTTCAGTATTTTTGTCTTTTCTAAAAGTTCCTAAATCAGGATAAATTTAACATAATGAAGAGAGTAGTGCTGTTTTAATTTAAAATAGTTCAAAATAAGAACAAATATCCACCTATGGAAAAATCAAACAGAATAATAAATTGAAATACCTTATTGACATTCATTAATTTTCCTTCGGCTTAGTCCATTTATTCATCAGGGGTCACCACAGCGGAATGAACCGCCAACTTATCCAGCATATGTTTTATGCAGCGGATGCATTCCAGCTCCAGCCCAGTACTGGGAAATATCCATACACACTCATTCACACACATACAGTACATTACGGCCAATTTAGACTATTGGTCTTTGGACTGTGTGGTTAACCAGAGCACTGGGAGAAAACCCACACAAACACAGAGAGACTTTGACATTTTTATTTTTATTTTATTAAACTTACTTAATTTCAATACTTAATAATACTTTATTTTATTTATAATATAATCATAATTAATTTTATATATAATACCTAATTTAGTTTAGTTTGTCTGAAAACAAGACCTGCATCTCAAGTAAATGTATATTGATTCAAGGATATTCAGATATTTAAAGAGGAAAATAAAAAGATACACATTTTTTAACTGTGAATGTAACTCAAATACGTTCTAATAAGAATTTGTAACCCCTTAAACTAAGAAACAGTGAAGTAAAACATTTTAAATCCTTTAATATCTAAAAAAAAACCCTGAAAAATAAAAATGAACCTCCAAGGAGTTACATCTTATGAATCCACCAAATAAAAGAAACAAGGCATGATCCATAAATATTTATTTAAACATTTCACATTTCAAATAAATGCAAATGATTTACCACCTCTACACATAACACATGGATATATGGATTGTTTAGTCTGTGGTAAAGCCACATAGTTAGCTTATTTATTTAAAAAGGATCAAACACTACTTTTTTATTTTTATGTATTTTTTTTTTACAAACAGCAGTCTGAGAAAGTTCATCAAAGATCAAACTCTTGTTATTAACGTAACATTTCTTAATAATAATAATAATAATAATAATAATAATAATAGATTGGATTGCTTGCAACGTAAATTAACTAGCCATGTCTGAGACTAATGAAATTTACTACACTGTAGTTTTGGCCCATCTATTTTAAACCTATTTCCAGTGGCCTAAGGCACAGGAATATTCTTATACTTTACAGGAAAGTTTATACTTTACAGACTGCACAGATGGATCCATGCAGAGGCTTTAATAACAATGATTTTCAATATCTGTGCTGTAAGGTGCAACAGTTGACCTGTTTACGTTTTTATTTGACCTAGAAGTAAAGGTTAAAAATTGCGCAAGTGTTCAAAGCAGGTAGATTTTACCCTCAAACCCTTTATATGCCCTTTGTGCGTTAAATCGCTATGAACAAAATATCTCAAAGACATTGCTCTATTAATATTGGGGCAATACTTTGGGTGTGCATCGAATGATCTCAATTGTTCATTTACAATAAGAAACAAAATGCATCATATTATGAGGGCGCATCTCTACAGCTCAATGAAAGTGCTTTTCACTACAAAACAAACACGTCGGTTCAAACTTTGAGATTGTGCTCAAAATTAAAGTTTGATGATAACAAGGGTTATCATGTTCCAGCCATCAGATACCTTTGACCACACAAATGCTTTCTTCAAAAGAAACAAAATCATGTAACAGAATAGTAATAATAAAGTGAAATAATAAAAGTTAAGTTAAATCAATCAGGAAAAACTTAAAGGTAAATAAAAGGAATGGGTATAAGTGGGGTACTATTAATCCTAATTGAAAAGCATGAGTTTGATGAGTTCTCAGAGGAGAGTGTCATCAGTGCAGCCTCCTTCCAGACCATAGCGAAACTCCTGCAGGTTGGAAACCCCATAGAAATGAATGAAGGCTGCTGCTACCACTAGCACGTGAAATATCTGGTGCGAGTGAAACTGAGAGGGAAAAAAAAAAGACAGCAAACCAGAAAGGTAATGGTTAGACTATTCAGGTCTGTTATTATGATGCAAATCTAAAACCAAAATCGCTTTCCCTTACCCAAATATCACACTTGCCCGGGAAGTAGCGCTCTGGGATTCTTGCAGCATACAATCCAGCGCCGGTGATGTACATGGCGCCCATTAAATAGAACCAGCCCATCTGTCCAACGGTAGTGGCCTTGACGAAACCCTCCTCGATTGTGAAGTGCATGGTGGGGACAATCCCGCTCAATCCAAGACCCATGAAAACTCCTAACAAAAATAACAATGTTATACGAGTGAGAGAATCAATGTCTTCCACACAATTTTAGCTCAACCTTATGCTGTGACTAAACAGGGCCCCAATGTGAGTGTGCATACCAATGTGCAAAAACTGCAGACGTGAAACAAAACAAAAAAAGACACTGTGGTAAACTTCTGTCCACATGCCTGGAGCTGCTAAAGTTACAGTAAACATGACTTTGTGGCACACAAGCACAAACGATCTAGACGAGCACACAGTCCTAATGATGAAAAAGATATTACCAAGGCAAGATGAATGTGGAGCTGTATGATAAACACGACAGCAACTACGAAAATGTAGACAAGAGGGCGTTATTTGGTGCATTCCACATAAGATATATTGCCCTCTGAAGGGCACTTCAGAGTGAAAAAAATCATTGCCTCCATATTGAAGTGTCATTCCAAACCAAAGGGATCAAAACTGGTCACTTCGAAGGGCCCTATGGAATCAAGGAGTTTGAAATATACAACCGAATGACACTTTGGGAAATTCTCCATTGAGCAGGGAAGCGGTTTGTAACACACTGCACTCAGTTCAGAAAGGCTCTTCTCTATGCTCTAGTCCAGGGGTGTCCACACTCGGTTCTGGAGTGCCAGTGTCCTGCATAGTTTAGCTCCAACTTCCTTGACGCACCTCCCTGAAAGTTTAGTATACCTAGAAAGAGCTTGACTAGCTGGTTCAGGTGTGTTTAATTGGGGTTGGAACTAAGATATGCAGGACACCGGCCCTCCAGGACCAAGTTTGGACACCCCTGCTCTAGTCCCTTTAGAGAGACCATCCGAAGGGATTAGGGCATAGGGATGAACCCTTCATATTGGAATCCACCCATCATGCAGAGCATAGGTCTCAAACTCAATTCCTGGAGGGCCACAGCTCTGCGCAGTTTTGCTCCAACCCTGATCTATCACAGCTGATGCAACTAATGAAGGCATTTATGAATCTTTTGAACACCTCGATTATTTAAATCAGCAGTGTTTGATAGGGTTGGAGCAAAACTGCACAGAGCTGTGACCCTCCAGGACCTGAGTTTGAGACCTATGATGTAGAGGGATTGCAGATCAATCACTGTCTCCTTCTATCATGCAACAAGCAAGTGTCAGAAGATTTAAGTTACACGGCGCCACCTTGTGTACTGGGTTACTTTTGTTTTTTCATTAACCGCCATCTAATGTTAGGGAGTGATTTTGGTGATTCACTTTGTTCCTACGGTAGCCGGGAAGTGCAAAACAATATCACAAAGTGTGAAACACTTTTATAAAGTTCGGGACAAATTTACATTTTGAAAAACATTTTTACCTATCATAAAACACAATGACATAGAAAAAACTATTTTACCAAGGACGAAACAAATTTACATTTTAGAAAAAAATTAACAAGACGCAAAACACTTTTACCAGTCCCGAAACAAATTTACTATTACAGATTCATACGGAAAGGGAATGTACCACACACCGGAAGTGACGCGGCATGTACCGCACCCCGGAAAATATCAGTTCGCGTGACTTTGTAGACACAGGTTAACATGAGTCTACAACTATAAAAATCATGGTTTGACCAAGTGTGATAAGACATAATTTTGTCATTTAGTGCTATTCTGAGAAAATATCAGCGTGAGAGTTTGTAGAAACATGTAAACGCTAGTACATGGAATCAATCAAAGCACAGCATATGTTGACTGATAAAGATAACAAAACCGGCTTCAAAATATAGTCCTGAATAGCTCAGTTAGATACGTCTATTGATACTTATGTGGAACCTTTTGACTTGGGTTCAAATCCCGTTGATGACATGTCAATTCTAATAATTTATTTACATTATTTTGGTTATATACTGTTCTGCCACACAAATATTATAATTAATAATGTTTACAATGACACTGACACCAAGTAATAAGAATATTTATTTGGTATAATCATGTTTTGCCAATCTGCAAACGTGAATAGTTTATATTTGGAAAGGGTCACCAGTTAACACAGACACCAGTTAAACCGTAACACCGGCTTCGTTCAGTTTACTTTTAAGAGTCCTCAAGCAGAAGTTTACACTGTGTACACTTGACATCATGTCCACGATTACAGCGTTTAAGTGGCCCTTGTTAAAATATTGAACACATTGATGCAGTATGTCTAGTGTTTCCGTCTGGTCCAGTCCTTTATAAACTTAAAACACCGACCACACAAAAAGCAAAACTGCGTTAAGCTGCTCATGTGTTTGCCACAAAACGGGCAAAACATCCCTCGACCACAGTCCACATTCTGTCACCATAAACTTTATTTATGCCATGTACCCCACAACACGAATTTACTGCGCTCAACACCAATGACAACAACACTTTTTTCCCCGTGTACTGTAATTGTAAATTTGTTTCAGGACTGGTAAAAGTGTTTTGCGTCTTGTTAATTTTTTTCTAAAATGTAAATTTGTTTCGTTCTTGGTAAAATAGTTTTTTCTATGTCATTGTGTTTTATGATAGGTAAAAATGTTTGTCAAAATGTAAATTTGTCCCGAGCTTTATAAAAGTGTTTCACACTTTGTGATATTGTTTTGCAATGTATGTTCCTTACCAGTGAAAACTGCTTCGGTATGACTGCCAAAAAATATAAAAATTAAATAAATTAATTAAAAAATGCTGATGATAATAATATCTGCTGGTGTGCATGAGCCTTAAGTGATAAAGACAGGTGTGAATTGAAACAAAATATAAATATATGCGCTATTATTTGAAATGAAATCAAGATGACGATTTGGCAAACGCTGCAATTGTCATTCATATCTTGTCATAGAAAAACTGCTCTGTGATCGCTAGTAAAATCTGCTCCAAAAGAGGAAATATGCCACAAAGAAAAGACATAGGCTGTTTCTCAATATGCATTCTTCAGCGATCTTGCATCCTCATGTAAAGTCATCTTCAACTGCCAAAGTTCAGTTCCAATACTCAAGACCGCAAGAACGGAGCACACGTGAAAGTTCCCGTATATGTTCTTGATATCGAGGACGCATGGATGCAGACTTGAGCATCGAACTCGCTCTAGACGTTCCAAAAGTCATTGTTACTGGAGGTGGGAAGCGCAGCATTTTATAAGGGTTTATTTATCTACGTATTTATCTCAGGAGTTTCCCTAAATGAAACAGTGAATATAAACATTACCATAATAATTTTAATAAAGCAATAAACACATTAAGGGTGTTTATTTGCTGAAATTCTAAATAAAATCTGTTTTATTTGTATTGTGCAACGTATATTTGTAAAGTCATTATGCAGAAAATATATTTTGAAAAGGAGGAACACAATAAATTGTTGAATGAATGCTGTAATGTTTAAACAATATTCCATTAAAAACGTGTGAAGGTCATGTGACTATCAGGAAGAACGCAGCATCTCATTTCTCACAGTTCTTTACTGATTTAACTTGACTAATAAACACAACTATGGAATCATCATTATCACAGAATGATTTATTTTCATCAATCGACTGAAACAATGATATGCGTTCGAGGTAAAAATGTTATGTATTTTCATGTGCTTTAAGATCAGTAGCAACACAGCCATAGTTGACCGAGAAGCGTCATGAACCAATTTAAAACAAGAATTCGCAGAACAATTCTCATCAATTTCAGGATCGCAACAATTAGAGCTTATTGCAAACTGAATCTGTAATTTTCGCAGGATAAATATTAAATTTGACCTACTTTTGCATCAGTCAAATTCGAAACTTTCGTCCATCATACAAATTTTTTTTTTATTTGGGTTCGATTTTTTCTATTTTTTGCATTCAAAAAAATGTTTTGATAGTTTAGAGCAGGGGTGTCCAAACTCGGTCCTGGAGGGCTGGTGTACTGGAGAGTTTAACTCAAACCCTCATCAAACACACCTGAAGCAACTCATCAAGCTCTTACTAGATATACTGGAAAGTTCCTGCAGGTGTGTTGAAGTTGGAGCTAAACTCAGCAGGACAGCAGCCCTCCAGGACCAAGTTTGGACACCCCTGGACACCATACAAGCAAAAGGCAAATACAGAATGCTGTCATTTGACCAGCACAGATCACTTTATGGCAAACACGGCACATGAATATAAAGACAGAATCTGGCGGACAAAATAAAAAATAATTAACGAAATACGGAGGGGGAAAAAAAAAATAAAACAAAATTACGGACTTCAGTTTTGCAACAGATTAAGTAAATGCTTCTCCATCTAAAAGCAGCGGCTGGAGATTTACAGTGACTACAGAGCCAATATTACAGCCAAAATGCACATGAATTTCACCTTCAATTAATCGGCCTGCTCTACAATATGGCAAACATGTCATTGCTCACCTGCTCTGGTGGGCCTGTGTCGTGGAGTGGAGAAACGGTCCCACTGGGCAACGATTATAGCGGCGATGCCCAACACACAGACGATTGTGAGGTAGATGAGACGCGGCTGAGGAGAGCAGTAGAACGAGTAGTAAAGCCAAGGTACAAAAGAGCCCATGATCAGCAGAGCAATGCCGGAGTAGTCCAGTCTGAGAAAGAAAGAGAACCATGAAAAACAAAGATATAAATGAACTTTTCTGTCATGAAATAGTGCACATCATAACAAGAGAGTAAACTTACTTGGAGAAAGTGCGTGAGACTTTCTCAGAATGGCAGTAGACAGTGTGAAAAAGCCAGGAGAAGCTGAGGCACAGCACCGCACCTAAGAAGAACATCCCGAACACCACTTTCTCCTGCAACGGGGCCATGAAGTACATATTGGGCCTTAGCATGGTAAGTGTGCCCAGGCACAAAAATAAGATTAACCCTGAGAAAAAAATAAATAAAAATAATGGTTAATATAGTGATGCTCCTTTTTTGTTGTTTAAATATTAACATTTCTAAAAATGTAAACAGTACACACAAATATTGGCTTAAATTCACATATTTCACAATGAATTTAATTTGTAGGATTAAAAAAATAATAAGAATTGTATATTTGTATTTTTAAATGAACAAATTAATGAAGCCTTTCTAATAATTTGAACTGGTTTTAGTTCTTTCTTTTTTAGAAATATATATCTTTTATTTCAGTTTTATTACTCCACCAAAATTTGGCAACATTTATAATTTTTCCTTTTATTAATCTAATATTTCTGTTTTATACAATTTCAGTTTTATTTTAATAAAAAATGTTTTTTAAATAATTTTAGTCAACAATATGTATTTAGATTAGATAGACTTTCAATACAAGAATATTTGCTATATTTTACTATGGATGCTTTTTCACTGACACTATTATACAATAGGTTGTTTTCACATGACGTCATTCAAGTGAATCTTCTACTTAGGAATTGCTATCAGAACATCAAAATATTTCTGTTTCATGTAGTTGAAATAAGGCCAAAATAAGAAATGCCGAACAGCTTTTAGAGACTTCCAAGTGTTTTGGCTCATAAAGAGGGGAAAGTTCAAGAAACTGGCTGAAAAACGGAGGATGCAGCATGTGATCAACATTTATGTGTACAAACTTTTTTTGAATGAAATAATTTGTTTTACAGCACAATTAAAGATTATATACAGGTCTAGCTATGTGTATAAATATATTAATGTGTTGTATAAAAATCAGATACAAACACCATCACACTTATACAATATCCAGGAAAATATAAATAACATACCCTGCCATGTAATGGCTGTAATGAAATCTGTGTTATTTTGCAATAACCCAAGTCTTTACTGGCGTTTTCGGCAAATAAACACTTGTAAATGTAACAGCGAGATGTGCAGCAGTGGTGAATGTTTGTTGATGGCAAGTTCATCGACAGAACAAAAAAAGAAATGCAACCCTTGTGACAAAACCTGACGGTTATTATTATGGAGCACTTCCTTTCCCCCTTACAAAAATAAATAAAAAATAATGTAGACTATGTGTCCATGCTTTTTTATGCTTTCATCTGTTATTGTGTGATGTCCGCATGGGGGAAAACTATAGTAATTTATAATAAACATGTTTTTAAACCACATAGTAAAGTGTATGTGTAACTCTTTGTTAATGAATGCTACAGAATACTGTAGCATAGTAAACTGATAAACTGTAATAAATACTGTAACGTGTATTGTGATGGTGTATAAATATAGAAACTGAAGCCTATTGAATAATTTGTTTATTACTACAGTTGTGTCTTACCACAGCAACAATATAATTACTATGACAGTTTAATTCAATTAATCATCTATAGTATGCTTCCAAACACTATAGTATTTTTTTCATGTAACTTAATAGCTTATACAATATGCCTCCTCGATTACAGGCGAATATATTTTAGTTCAGTAGAAAAATCATCCTTCTTCATGATTTAAGGATCATGCCCAACATATTTGGTTTTCTATTTATAACTCCTTCGAAATATGGTCTAAAATGCAAAAATACGGACTTTCCTCTGTCTCCCATTCAGTTTTTTACTTCCTGCCCTGAATTTCACACGTCACCAGAAACACATGATTAAAAACAACCTATAATATTACCTTTTACAACCTTATTAATCTAAATGACTAATTATATTTGTTATTTATTATAATAAAAATGCATCATACGTCACCTCAAGCAAACGTTTAACACGATCTTGCAAGCTCTCAAAATTAGAGTGGTGTTTATATCTTGTAATGGATCTGCTGCATAATTGATGCACTTAATATATGCATGAGGTGCACAAAAGCTACTGTTCTCTGTGACAGCTCAAAGCTGTAACCTCAACCATACCCAACAAATGAGTCCAGATATTCCCGGTCTCTGTGTGAATCCTGAAAATGCTCCCAAAACAGGCACGGAAGGAGGGCATGGGGGGCCGGTGACCGTGCAGGAGGTAGTCGTTGTCTTTTAGCCATTCTGGCAGAACGTGAAAGGGAATGACCCTCCAACGCCCTTCCCAAACCTGTAGAACACACATTTAGGATTACTACATTTTTTGTACACCTTTTCCAAACCCATATGACTTACATACTGACATTAGACACAAAAGAATAAATGCAAGTTAATGGGGTCCAAAAAAGTTGGCTTTTTCTATGCCCTCCCAAACCTATTTACAAAAAGAGTTTTAACTGTTTTGTCTACATTGTAGGTGCCAATGGGGTCCGAAATGAACTCCATAAACCCCTTTCATGTCTTTTGTCATTCCCTTTCAAATCTACATTTTTTCACAAAACACAAAAAAGATATTCTGAAGAATGTTTCAGCAGTTTCTGTCCATATAACTGAAGTCAATGGGTTCAAAACAATACTAATGAGCCAATTTCAAAAACTGTGAAGCACGTTTCAAGTTAGTAACTTTGTGAATCTAGTAAACTAGGGTTGCACAATATATCGTTTCAGCATCAATATCGCAATGTGATCATTTGCAATAGTCACATCACGAGTATATAAGTAACGTTGAGTTTGTACTATACTTTATCATTTGCATGCGTTTTGATGCATGTGATTGTATAATGACTTTAAAAGCATTCAGGTATAGAAATTTTACCATTTGTGACTTTAACAATGACTCATTTTATTGAATTATTTTTTTTTATCATTCAGTAACTGTACTAGAATACTGTTAAGACTCGGAAACGATAAAACACTTAATTTCAATTTGATCTTTTTCTTGACTGTATTTATAGATTGCTGTGCATGAAAATACTCACAACACATGCAAATACAGAAATGCACTGCAAATAGCACAGACCACAACGAAAATGTGTCAGGGGAACCCAAACATTTTATAGATTGTTTATGAGATTTTATGGAGATTCACTCCCACTGCAGAATCATCCCAATCGATCTAACATTATGAATTCTTTCCACATAGAGTTATTAAGTCATCTGGTGAAATTGTATTCACATCACAATATAAAAAATAATCGCAATGATAGATTTTTCCAATATCGTGCAGCCCTATAGTAAACCTTTTAATATTAAATGTACATTTATACCACATTTGTGTTTTAACATAGAAATAAATTTACAAAAAAACAGCAGTTCCTAACACAACTACTGAGTGAGTAAAGGCAAATTAAATCATTTTCTTTTAATACCACTGTAATCAATCACTTGATCATTTTCTCCTTTTTCAAAAGTCATTTTTTAAATAGAGCAAAAAGGAACAAATAAATAAATAAATGGTTGTATTTTCCATTTCCCAATATAAAAAAGTGTCACCTATGAAAACACCACTGTACATTCACACTCTGTTCTCTTGAATTGTTTGGTTCAGACCAAAATAACAAAAAAATTATACATTGGGTCCTGATTTGCTTAGCACTCACAATGTCATTTTTAAAGTAAATATACAAAATGAAACAAACAAAGCTGTTATGACACACATTTTGCCGGTACTAAACTGTAATGAATGTAGTCAGTGAGAAAATAAATGGATGTTTAAGCACATTTTGTGTCACATTGTTTCACATAATGTCCTGTTTTTTGTTTGTTTAGGCCAGTGATGCTCAAACTAGGGCCCGAAAGTCAAAGTTGGCCCATGGTAACCTTTGATTTGTCCTGCCATCCCTTCTGAGAAGAGAGGGAGAATGATGGAGATGTTTCGATGTTTTATTGTTAAATGCTAACTAAAACTAAATGTTTCAATTAAATGGTGTAAATTAATCAGATTTTGATTTAATGTACATGTTGTCACCCGACAATGGATGATGATGATGAATGAGGTTGATGATGAATGATGGGGATGTTTTGATGTTTAGTGTGTTTAGCATTGAACTCCACTGTGTTATAAATGTGATTGTTTATGTTTTTATTGCATTAAGTTATTTTTTTTACACTGCATTAGTTAATATGGTTTAAAAAAGTAATGTTTTCTATTTATTTTAAAATAATATTAAATAAATTAGGTAATAATGGCAACTTTGATTTAATATAGTTTGGTATATTTACCTTCGGACCACGGCTCTCAATAAGATTTGGTTTTGGTCCTTCATATGAAAAAGTTTGGGCACCCCTGGTTTAGGTGTATCTAATCTGTCTTGCATTTCTTTTTCAGTCACTGTTGACTGTTTGTCTGAAAGTGTGGCTTATTTTTTTTCAATGATCTCAGCCTGCTTGTTTGAAGCGTACCAAGGTTAGGATTGCAGCAAATAAACACAGCACATAAACTCCACTAAAGAGTTACTGCACCAGAGTGTGTTTCAATCAAATCAAACCTGCCAAGTTTTAGGCCAACACACAACCTACCAACACACAATTAGGCCCAATCCCAATTCAGTTTTTGTACCCCCTTAAAACAACGTGTAGCCCTTGAAACAAAGTGTGAATGGCTTCAAATTTACCCCTAAGAAATGGTACAGCACTACAACACCCGCACAAATCGTCATATGTCATCGCGATCTCTTCATATGAGATTGAGGATGGTGACTGCTGTAGTTTTTCCAGTTGCATTATTTTTTGGTATTTATCCTTAGGAAATCACTGAAGGCATACATCATGTTATCATAATGATATAATGTGGAAGTAAGATCTGTACTGTGCATTTACACCCTGGCCATATTCATCTACGTAAACATACAAAAACAACATTATACAAGACACAGTAAAAAAAATTATTCCCAGCCACTAGACTTTTCTGACAGAGTATTCTAGTGTCATATGTGTAAGTATGTTGTGGGACTGCTATACAGGAGTTATTAGTAAGGATTATAGGTAGCGAAATTTAGCAGTTTTTATTTTAGCAAATTTTTTTAAGCATGAAATCAAAAAGAATGCATTAAAAATATATGCTTGTTTGTTAAAAAAATTTGTTATAATGACAAAAAAATACAAATTTGTGCATCTCCTGACTTCAGTGTGCAGCCATACTGCTGTTGTAGTGTAGATGGTGATTGTAGATCACCATTGTAGATTGTAGATGGTGTTTCTAGGAAATTTTTGTACCCCTTGGTTTCGAGTGTGGTCCTAGAAAATCTCAGTTTCAAGGGCTATCTAGCCCTTCCCCTTAGCCCTATGCCATCAAGCCAAGCTAAGGGGTAGAATTGGGATTGGGCCCTAGAACCCCCAAAAATGAAAAAAAAAAAAAAAAAAAAAGCTGAGAAAAGTGTGATTTTGATCTTCATTAAAGTGGCTGACAGCCCCACCTTATGCACAAACTCCTCCATCTTCTCCATTGCGTGGTGGGCTTGCAGTGGCAGCGTCAGAACTTCTCCGACTTCTTCATCCTCCTCTTCATCATCAGCAAGAGCACTTGCTCCCTGTGGACACAATCAGAGCTCAAACAAATGAGTCTGCGGTACTTTCTGCTGTCAGGCGTTGAATATGAAAGACTCTGTAATGCATTCAGATTAATAACTGTGTGGCTTGCCTCTGACTGGAGTCCTTTGGCTCCCATGGGGCCATTTTCTTCCAGCAGGGGCCCGAGTTCCATCAGCTCCACGTCGGCTGGAACGTGGCATTCCTCCGTGACCCGGCAGTCTGCATGACTGGCAGACCTGATTTGGCCTGACATCAGTAGACTGCCCTGTGACCCGTCCCAGACCTCTGAAGCCTCCACTTCAGTTCACTGCGAGCCATAAGTTACATATTCAATCAAAACACACTTCATTGCCAAAGTCAAGACATGACAACAGCAGTGAAGCGGAACAACAGAGACGGCTTACCTCTAGCAGGAGCTTTGAACACAGGCAGGTCTAAACCAGCCTCCTGATGCTTGCCTCTCTGTGAAATTGCATTCAGTCTAAAAAAACAACAACATGGCATCAGTATCTCAGTTCACAAGGCTAATACAATCATACTGTGTGTGTTTCAAAACCTAGAGAAGGGGTGCGCGACGGTGCATTTTAACAAGGAATTTATTCTACATTTGTTGGCAAAACTGGAAGAAAAAAGGACACAACTTTACCTATTGAATGTAACCAAAGTCCCTTTAAGGCAAGTCATTTGCTTGAATTGCTTGGGCATTCTGTCTAAATGGATTCTCAAAAACTGCTTGCCAAGATTACGATTGAATTGCATATTAGGAATCACCAGTAAAATTAAACAACAACTGTCTCTATTTTAATTTCTAAACGTTCAAATCACACAAAATCTGCAGAAACTTACGTCTAGTCCAAGCCCCTCCTCCTGAGTATCGTCAGTCTATAGTGATTGATGATTGGCTCCTGTACTAGAAGGCGGGCTTTATTCACCATATAGCTATCGACGTTTGGCTCCTGTACTAGAAGGCGGGGCTTTATTCACCATATTGACCGTTACACTTTTCCCCATTCAAAACAATACGAGTGACATGTCTTGTGTATTATAGTCTTTGATGTAACTCACTATTAACTTTTTTGTTGAACTAAATCAGTCTTTAAGACGTCATTCTTGCTTATGTTATATTAATTAACATGCTCATCTAATTTTTTCTAATAGATTCCATTGCACAGTGAATGGTTTCGACTCTCAAGAGAGGTTTGTTTGTTGTTTCGAAAAGTGACATTCGATAATATCAGCTTGCGCATCGTTAAACCAACATTTACAATGTTATTATAGATGACATGAAGGTGCCCCCTATTGGATATTCTACCAGAAATGTACATTACATTATCTGTCCCTAAAATAAAAACAAAAATACAGTACATTAAAAGTATTTAATCCCAAAAATGTCTAAAATGGACTGATGGTTGATTTCTGAGAGTTGTTCTGTAAAGGAATATGTCATTCAATTGGTTCTGAGATTTTTTTTCTTTATTAAAAACACTTTACACTGTACAAACTCATTGTCCATGTCCTCAGCTCAACTGAACCTACAGCTTTAAGTTTTGTTATGCTAAAAACTGTTATTTAGAGAAAAAAAATCAGAAATAGCAAAGTTTAAGCTGCTATCATTCACATCAATTAAATAAAAACAAGAAATTATTAATAAATTCTACAAATAAATACTACAAATATACAGTTGAAGTCAGAATTATTAGCCCGCAAGTTTATTTTTTCCCACAATTTCTGTTTAACGGAGAGAAGATTTTTGAACACATTTCTAAACATAAGTGAACATTTCTAATAACTGATTTATTTTATCTTTGTCATGATGACAGTAAATAATATTTTACTAGTTATTTTTCAAGACACTTCTATACAGCTTAAAATGACATTTAAAGGCTTAACTAGGTTAATTAGGTTAACTAGGCAGGTTAGGGTAATTAGGCAAGTTATTGTATAACGATGGTTTGTTCTGTAGACTATCAAATTATATATAGCTTAAAGGAGCTAATCATTTTGACCTTAAAATGGTTTAAAAAAAAATAAAAACAGCTTTTTATTCTAGCTGAAATAAAACAAATTAGACTTTCTCCAGAAAAAAAAATATTATCAGACATACTGTGAAATTTTCCTTGCTCTGTTAAACATCATTTGGGAAATATTTAAAAAAGAAAAAAATTAAAGGGGGCCTAATAATTCTGACTTCAACTGTATAATACAAATGAATTTACAATTGTCCCCATGGTTTGGTCAGTCCTGTCACATTTGCATTAAATTTTAATAAAATGCGTGCATTACATGTTTAAAGCTATGACTTGGAAGTGAGATCATTTGATGGAGGTTTGACTTATTTCTACTGTGAAATGGTTGAAAAGCAAAAAATCTGAGATATATATTAATTATTATGACTTTTTTTATTTCCCTGTTAATTTTTTTAAAAAATCAATGGATGTAGAAATGCTGTACATTATGCTTTGTGTATTTAATTTTATTATTTTTTTTTACCATTGTTATATTAGTTTTTTTTCCTAATGTTTCACCTTTAATATAGTGTTGTATGTTTGTTCCTGATGATTTATGCAACAAACAAATAAAAAAATCATTTGATGGAGAAGTAGCTGACAGTGATCAAGGATGTGTTCTTTAAATTGTATGATTTTATACTTGTTTTTGTATGATTTTTCATCAGGCCCTGTCACATTATTTATAAGTGAAAATGTATGTTTTTGGTAAAATGTACCCTATACTATCACTGAGGAGAAGTAACCATTTAATTAACTCCTTATTTTGGTTTATGTGGACATACAAGTATTCTCATAGCTTCTGTGGTTAAATCAGATGTTCTTTTATTTTCTTGACAGGCTTATACAGGGCTGAACACTAAGGATTTTTTCTAATGGCCTGGTTAGTTTTGTAAATAGGTTTTGTACTAATGGAAGATCATGTAAAGGGATGTGTTGCTTTAGTTTTCTTTCCCTGATTAGAAAAATTAGGAGAATTTGCTGTAAAAACGTCTAACAGCTGCTGTGAATTGTATCTTTTTGTAAGAAAAAGCTTAAATATATATTTCAAAAAAGTTGTTTGGGTAGCTTTGGGTAGCTTTACTTGGCCATAGGTAAATTAAGACCTGTTTAAAATGATTTAAGACACACAACACAATATTTTAGTGAATTTAAGACTTTTTAAGGCCTAAATTTAGTTTTAGAAATTTAAGACATTTTAAGACCCCACGGTCTTGTGGGATTGGAATGACATGAGGATGAATAATTAATAACATAATATTCATTTTTTGGGTGAACTAACCCTTTAAACTCACATCCTGAGACTTGTAATTTTTTTAGCCTTCACGTGTTTTTTGACTCTGAAAGTGTTTGTAGCTCTGACTTGCATTGTATTAATCACGTTTAGGCTTAAAAATATTGAACGTTCTACTGAAAACAAAGACACCTCCATATTGGATGTCTTAAGGGTGCGTAAACTAACAGCATTTAACTTTTTATTTATGGGTGAACTATTTCTTAATAAATCAATCAAATAAACGACACATTGACTGATTAATATGCACATTTTTGTGAACCAATTTAAAAGATTCGAGTCACTGTGTGACGAATCAAAATCCTCACTAACGCGAATCAAAGGTTTGAAAGCGCATATAATCCCAAAATCACTGTCTAGATGAACAGATCAGTAGATTTCGAAATAAACCCGTTATAACTGTCACTGGTGCCTGTATGAGGTGGCATCATAACAACTCATAAGCATGACTAACGGTAATTAGCCAGCTGGCTAACATGGGGGGCTTTAAATTTTACAGGACGAGCAGCAAAAACACCGGTACACGTCACGAACAACACTTATAACATACATACATACATAGCAATGCAATAACAACAGCTACGTTATTCGCGAAATAGCCCTAACGACGATTAATTATTCAATGCGTAATGTAAAAAGCCTAAAGCTGTTGTGTTAAAACAGGTTAGCACTGACACAGAAACCGCTGCGTACCGCTAAACTACTGTCTGGATGCGTTTACAACAACATTATCACATTTTTGCCGTTGTATTGAAATTATGATACATTCTATCGTGCAGACGCTTACCTGATATCCAGATCTGCTGTTATAGAAATGCGATCTCTTCCGGATGGCCACCGAACACCAGCAGGATGGAGAAATAAAGAGTTGAAAGCTGCTGTATGTCAGACGGCGAGTTCAAACTGGCTCTCTGTTGTCTTTGAAATAACACGCGGTGGCGCCGCCCGCTGGACAACTGCGGTACCGCGCGGTGTTTGCTAAAACCCCCACAGCGCTCTTTAGGGGCACTAACCCATTTATTTAGTGGGTTTCGTCCAAATTTAGAACTGTAATCGCCAGCAGGTGATTTATTTCAATGTAAAGGACCCAGTAGTTTCGTTTAAAGATGCTCTGAAATAGTGTAGCGCGTTTGTGTGACGGTCACATTTATGAGGCACGTGCTGACAGGCTTTAGGAAGATAAAAAAAAAAACTCTATCAGTCTTTCAAGATGGAGTATTTTTGTGTTTAACCAGCTGGCCTTCACTGACAATCTCCTATAATCCCAAATCCTCACCATAGCCAGTCTTTATAATCTCAGTCAATGCAAATGTGAACATCACACAACCAAAACACCCATACTCAGATTTTAGAGCCAAAAAAAGCCAGTTGCCAGTGAAAATGATCGTTTAATGTGTTTAATAATGATCTGTTTTTTTACCTTTCCATACGTACACTTTTTATAAAACAGCTTCATTGCTTTAGATTCAAATACAAGTGAGTTTTTTATAATATCAATGCAAACGTGAGCACATCACAACCAAAACATAACTCTTATTTGGCCACACCAAAGAAGAAAATAAAGCAAGATCCTACTGAAAACACTTTAATAAGCTTTTACTTTAGTGCATTTCATACAAAACAACAGCGTTGCTTTTTAAATTTAAATATGATTAACATGACAAACATATGGAGTACAACATGCATACAAAAATACTCCATTGACAGGACATAACAATGTGCACATACAACAAATATGAACTTATAGCTCACATATAGGCACATTAATATAATATTCAGCATTAAACCTGCAAGCAGCACTGATGTCTTTTTAAGTGCATTTGTTTTTGTAGTATCAGCATCTTATCATGAGCCACAACGGTGAAAAATAAGCCAGAGGAGACATCAGATCATCTATGTATCTTATAACTGAATTAAAGGCTTTTAATATGAAGAACCAATTGCCTTTGGACAGTCTAGCACTTAAACATTTCATATGTATTATATACTGTCTATAAAAGGGCAATTTGCTTTGTAAGATCAGATTTGTAATGCCAAATGCGATTGTGCGCAACTCTGTATCTTTGGAGTAATTTGTGGTCTGGCCCTAAACATAGAGAACGGCCTAATAGGCGAAGCGCTGACTCTGCCTGTAGCCCAGCTTGTCCAGGTTTGGATTACAGGCGAACTGGATCATGGGAGGTGGACCACACATCAAGATCATAGAGTCATCACTGGGTGGAGGAAGATGGTCCTGAATCATCTCAGCACTGATGAAGCCCTGACTGTACTCCCAATCTGCACACAAGTCAATACAGGTAGAGGTCAAATGATAATCAAATTAAATATCTATTTGAAAAAAAAAACTCACTTCAAGTTCAATTCTGTACTGGTTATTTAAAAAAATAAATAAAATGTACAGTTACATTCAGAATAGATTAAGTATTATTACTTGTCTATAAATCACTAAATGGCCTAGGACCGCAATACATTACAGATATGCTCAACGAATACAAACCTAATAGATCACTCAGATCTTTAGGATCAAATAAACTAGAAGTTCCAAGAGTTCAGTCAAAGCAGAGTAAATCGGCCTTCAGCTACTACGCTCCCCGCTGCCGGAATCAGCTTCCAGAAATGATCAGATGTGCTCCAACATTAGGCACGTTCAAATCAAGACTGAAAACACATCTGTTTAGCTGTGCCTTTACTGAATGAGCACTGTGCTACGTCCAACAGCTTGCACTATTATGTCTTTCTTTTCTTTTAAAGCATGTTTTAACACATCAAAATCTGTTTTTAATCACTTTTATTTTTTATTTTCTTATACTTGTCTCGCACAAAATTTGTTGTAACAAATTTAAACATTAATGATAAAGATACTAAGATAAATTGATCATTAAAAAAAATAATAATTATATATTATAAATAATTATTTAGGAAAAATAAAATTGTTTACATTTTATTTTTATTTTTTTAATATGATCATATAATATTGAAGTTAAACTAACCCTGGCTTCTCATTAAACAAAAATTGTATGCCTATGTATCAGCACAGATGCATCCCTGTACTTTACGACCCAGACAATATATCAATATATTTTTTAAATTCATAATTAATCTAAGAAGGCGTCTATTGAATTCACTGTTTGAACTGTTTTTTTTTTTAAATTAATGTTCTTTTGAACTTTCGATTAAATCAAACAATCCTGAAAATAAAAAAACAGCTTCTCCAAGTTAAGCAACTGTTTTCAACATTGATTATAATAATGTTTTTCTTGTGTGTGTGTGTGTTTTGTATGGTGGCCTAGAAAGCTCGAACGTTTTGCAAGTTAATAAAACACCTGCAAAGAGAAAAACACTGAGAAAACAACATCAATTTGACAACACAAGTACGTAAATTCTCACAACACATGCAAAATACAGTGCAGACCACAACAGAAATGTGTTGGGGGTGTCAGCGGTGTTGTCAGAGATCTGAGGGGCAAGTATTTTTACATTTATTTTAACATCCTGGTCGTACAGTTCCTTGTTGTTCGTATACTCTATCCCTAATAATAAAATTAATTACAGAATTAACATTATTTTAAATGCCACGTTATATCAACATCCCCACTGATTCTAAAAAGAAACATATTCATCACTTTTATGGTTAACACGCTATTTGGAGCGTGTTTCTGTGTTTGCATGTGTTGTGAGAATTAAAGGAGATTTTTCTCAATGTTTCCTAGCTTGAAGCACATTTGAGCACTTTTGGCCACCGTAGTTTTGCCATAACAGGAATAATTTACATTTTAGAATGCAAATGAGTTACTTTAAACTGTAGTAAGATTGTTTTATTATCAAAGATTGGTTGTATGAGACCTTTGTCAGTAACAATGATCAAAAATAAGCATACTGCATACCTCTGTACAAGAACACATACCAAACATTACTATATTATCTGTTCTATTCTCAGTCTTATACCTGTCGGAGCTCGGTCCACGGTGAACCAGAGTTTGAAGCGATCAGAATGCCTGGCCTGAATCTCCTCCAGCTCATCCTTCAGCAGAATGTCCTTCTCAGTCTGGAAGGCAGACGAGAGGTAAACAGATTCATTATGTTATTTAATCTGTCTGAACATTTCTATTAACAAGTGTTCAGTTGTGTCTCTTCTGAGCACTTATGTTATAGACCCAGCTTAGACCTGTACTCAGAGTCATCCACTTCTGATCACTGATGAATATGCATTTTAATGGATTAGGTTTAAACAGGCCTTTTTGTAATGTAATGTAGTGTTTATAAACAACTAACTCCATCATGCTCTTAAAGGGCCAATGAAGTGCCTTGGAATGTGCAGCTTAGATTGATGCGAGACGTAAAAGTAAAACATTAAGACAGGATGAGACATATAAAGAAGCTTCCCCTCCCTTAAAAAAAGCCAATAGTGTATTTATATTACAGCTCGGCCAGCTGGAGTCATTAAGCAAAATCACATCTGACTCAAAACAACCTCAATCTAATAGCCATGTTGAGTTGTCTAACCTTTCCTCCAATTCAAAATACAGAATACAGTGTGAAATTCTAATGGGTGTGTTAGATTGTGTGTATTGACTCATTTATATGATTATTTCAGAATCCTGGCTTTTTGGGTGCCTTTCTATAAATAAACACGGAGGAGTTCACATTAACATGTTGTCTGGTACTGTTTAGTATTTCTTACATATGTAAATCTTTAGATGAGGCCTCTGTTTGAAGCACTTGATTAATAAGTCCAAATTCAGAGCATCTTGTAAAGGGAAAAGACACTTATGATACCAAAAACCATTTAATTAAATCACAAGTTTTGATAAAAATCTGAAGTGCACGGTGTTGATATGTGTGACACAAAAATGTGTTGATCCATATTGGTGGAAGTGAGAAATTTCAAGGTTTAAATGCTCATATATTTTAAATGCGAGTTTAGTCATTATTTTGGATCATTCATTCATTTTCTTTTCGGCTTAGTCCCTTTATTAATCTGTGGTCGCCACAGCGCAATGAACCATCAACTTATCCAGCATATGTTTTACGCAGAAGATGCCCTTCCAGTCGCAACCTATCTCTGGGAAACTATTTTGGATCATATTAGCTTATATTATTTTGAAATTATATTAAAGCTTTAAGACTTAATTCTTTTTTTATTTTGATTTTCCAAAAGAAAATGCATATATAACTTGCATAATCTCTCATACAGAAAGAGACTTATAGATCTTGCATATGCTTTGTATTTTCTTCCCTTTAACAACAACAACAACTATAAACATTAAAACACGGGGAGCTACAGATCCTTTAGAAGATTTCCTTTAAAGAAGAAAAGATATACATTTAGACACATAATATTACATTTTAAAGTTACAATAAAAAAAAATCTGGGCATATTGGTGAAATATAATTAATCCATTTACTCCAAAGTAGAAGTATTCAGTCTGTGTTCTTAATGAAAAAGATAATTTTTCCATGACATATATAGTGTGCACTGTATCAATCCATTCTTCAACAGTTCTTTACCAACTGCTAGAAGAATAAATCAGTTTCTTGTCTTTATTAATCCATCCATCTAAACTTGTATTACCTAAATATAAAGATTCAAAATGAATATAAAATATAAAGTGAAAGCAATCTCTACTTCAAAAATGGCGTCTAAATGTATTTTTATCTCTTTCAAGTATGGGGTTAATTTTTGACAATTCCAAAAAACATGATAGGAATTAGCTACTTTTCCCCCACACATTCTCCAGCAGCTAGTGCCCTTAAGAGTTAATTCACCCACAAATGAAAATTCTGCTATTAATTTTTCACCCTCACGTTGTTCCCCTGAGACATTAGGTCATCTTTAAAACACAAATGAAAATATTTGAAATCAGAGAGCTCTCTTGACCTCCATAGACAGCAATGGTCCTGGAAATAGGAACCAAAAAATATCTTCAAAACAGTCCATGTGACTGTTATCATAGAATGCTCCAAAAACAAACCTTGTTTTTATGACTTTGTTTGTCTATATTTTCTCTCCTGCATCAGGTCAGGATGTGCTTTACTTTGGGCAATAGTGACAAAGGTAAACTGAAAAAGTCATACTTTTACAGTGTTTTTTGACACACACAAGTGTTTTTGAAGCTTCATATGATTACAATTGAACCACCGAAGTTACATAGAATGTTTTGGCAATGTTATTAGTTTCTTTTCTAGACTATCATAACCATTGTTGTCTATGGAGACCCAGAGAGCTCTCGGATTTCATCTAAAATATTGTGCCTTGAAAATAAATGGATTTCTCAGAGGACTGTTTTAAAAGTCTAACATACTGATAATAAGATTGTAAATTGATTGTTTTGTTCTGAAACAGGGATTAAAATTATTACAATGTAGCTCTTTGTTCTTGGTGCGGCTCGCATTCACATGGCAAAGTTTCTAAACGGACCAAAAAAGCTAAAACGAGTCACGTGCGAGTACGTCACATTGGTCAGAGTTCCACGGTTCCATGTGTCCTTATTTAAATTTATGCGCAATAAGACATTATAAGCAAAAGCTGTGCTTTAATTTTAAGTGGCGGCACCCACAGACATCATCACCAAATTAAATCAGGAGGTAAGACTTTCTTATACAGAGCCGTTGGCTAGAAATATGCATTATAGAGAGAAATAACAGACAAACCAAGTCTGCAGTTCACTCAATTTTCCTAATGGACAAACAGCTCTCGTTAATATTTCAGCATGCTTTCACTTTCGTATTCGACATGAAGCGCACACTTACCGGTAGGAATGATGACATCCCGCCCTACTCATAATTCTCTGTTCATGTAGCTGTATATATTCCTATTACCTATCTATAATACACTGCGATATAGCCTGGTGAGTTAGTTCGTTGTATTGTATTGCTTTCTCACCACAATCAATCCGCTCCAGAGTTTGTTTCAATCGACCCAAGACCACCTCATTCATGCGATTTCAGACGATCGTTTTGGAGCGGACCAGAGCGCGATTGCTGGATTCACATATGCCAAACAAACCGCGCTAACTGGGGAAAAGCGCCAGGTTCCGAAACAAAAGTCTAGGTGTGACAGCACCCTAAGACCCAAAAAAACTATTTTCACGGGGACTTTAAAAGAAATAGCTCACCCAAAAATCTAAATTCTGTCATTATAATTCCTTTAATTAAAGTAGTCTAACAGAATACTGACCTGATTGGCAAACAACAGGCTGCATGTAGTCATGTCATTTGGGTTCTTGGTAATGTCACGAATCAGCTGCAACATTGGCGTAATGCCTACACATAGAGGATAACCAATGTCTTCAATGATCAAACAGCTTCAATAAGTAATAAATGAGGCCATAAATGAGGCGAAAGACTCTGTACCTGTTCCTCCAGCTATAAGACCCAGTGATTTTACAGTTTTGGTCTCTGCAGGGGCCTTCTTATCGGCCTGTATATCCAAGCGACCTGTTGGGTGGAGACATTGATACAGGTGTCACACCTAACTGTGTAAATACTTCAATTGAGGCCAAATATTGACAGTGAATTTGCAGTCAGACCTGCGCCCTTGTACTCCAGCAATCCTCCTGGTCCTCTGAAGTCAATCACATCTCCGATCCGCAAGCTCTCCAAGTACTGGGACATCTTTCCCCCTTCAGGAAACTTTGGGTGCACATCCCTAAAATAAATCTGCAGAGGAACATGCATCAGTTCAATTATTACAATCTAAAACCCCAGGAGCTTTTAAGAGAAATATAGACCTTCACGACTAGGTCAACAAATCCTTTGTCATCATCGCTAGACACTGGTGTGTAAGGACGCACAATCAGATTCCCATCAATCCTGGCAGAGAGATAAACATGCTTGCCTTGAGAGAGAAACACAGGGAGAAAGAGGATAATTAATAGTCCATACACACCCCAGTGTTTCCATCAAGTTCCTGTTTACAGCAGGTATGAGATCACCAGTGGAGACAGACTGAATAAGGCTCAAAACACCTTTCGAATAGGTCTAATTTTGTGACATATAAATTGATATGCTGTTGTTACCATTGTGATTATAATGCTTACAAAAGCTGCATTTATTTGATCAAATATATACACAATATAAGGATATTGCGAGATAACACAACGCAAAATAACTGTTAGAAATCTCATACTAATGAAATGTTACTTTTATTATAGAATTCTGATTTTATATTTAAGAATTGTGTTAGAATCCTTTTTAGAATTGTGTTGTTTTAGAATTCTGCTTTAATATTTTAGAATTCTTTATAGAATTATATTTGTTTTAGAATTCTGAGCTTTCATATTAGATTTCTATCATAATTTATAATTCTTTATTTATATTTGACAATTCTGAGTTTATATTTTAGAATTCCGTGTTTATGTTTAAGAATTTTGACTTTACATTTTAAATGTCTTTTAATCTTTTATTCTCTCTTTTTATTTTAGAATTTTGAGTTCATATTGTGTTTGTGTTTACATTTAATTTATATTTTAGAAAGTTTTTGTAGAATTCTGAGTTGATATTTTTCTACTTTAGAATTGTCTACAATTCTGAGTTTGTTTTAGAATTCTTTTTATAATGTCAAATTCTGAGTTTATATTTTAGAAATATTTTTTTAATCTTTTTTATTTTATGTGTTTGTAAACATTTTGGATTTCTAATATTATTTAAAATTTAGTTTTGATTTTAGAATTATGAGTTCATTTTTTAGAATTCTATTTAGAATAGTGTTTGTTTCATGATTCTGAGTTTACATGTTAGAATTCTTTTTAGATTTCTGAGTTAATATTTTTCTACTTTAGAATTGTCTATAATTTGGAATTCTGAGTTTATATTTTAGAAATCAGTTTCTTTTTTAAAATCTTTTTAAAGGTAAAATTCAAACTTCACATTTATAGATATAGATTTATGTGTTTGTGTACATTTTGAATTTCTATTATTATTTAAATCTGTTTTTATTTTAAAATTCTATTTAGAATTATGTTTGTTTCATGATTCTAAGTTTACATTTTAGAATTCTGGAGTTTACATTTCCGGATTTCTATTATTATTTATAATTCTCTGGTTTTATTTTTGAATTATGAGTTTATATTTTAGAGTTCTTTATAATTTAATTTTCTTATTTAATTTTTGAATTCTGAGTTCATATTTTAGATTTTTTTTTACAATTAATTTCTGTTTTTACTTTAGAATTATGAGTTCATATTTTAGAATTCTATTTAAAATTGTGTTTATGTTTTATGATTCTGAGTTCATATTTAAGATTTCTATTATAATTTGATTCTGTTTTTATTTCAGAATTCTAAGTTTATATTTTTCCATTTTAGAATGGTCTATAATTTGGAATTCCGACTTTATATTTTAGAAACCAGTTTCTTTTAAACCGGTTTTTATATTTGTAAAATTCAAACTTTACATTTCAGATTTATGTGTTCATATTTTACAATTCAGAGTTCATATTTTATAATCCCTTTTAGTATTCTGTGTTTATGTTGTATAATTCTGAGTTTACATTTTGGATTTCTATTATTATTTATAATTCTCCAAATATATTTTAGAAATCTGAGTTTATATTTTTTATTTCTTCATAATTTAACTCTGTTTTTATTTTAGAATTCTGAGTTCATATTTTAGATTTCTATTATAATTTATTTCAGTTTTTTATTTCAGAATTATAAAATCATATTCTAGATTTCTATTATAATTTGATTCTGTTTTTATTTTAGAATTAGGAGTTCATATTTTAAAATTCTATTTGGAATTGTTTATGTTTCATGATTATGAGTTTACATTTTAGAATTGTATTTTAGAATGGTCTATAATTTGGAATTCTGAGTTTATATTTTAGAAATTGGTCTTTTAAAATTCTTTTTGTATTTTAAAATTCTAACATTACATTTAAGACTTATGCGTGTTTATATTTTACTTAATTCATATTTTAGAATTCTGTGTTTATTTTAGAAATCTCTGTATAATCTCAAATTCTGAGTTTATATTATAGAATTCTCTTTATAAATGTTGAATTCTGAGTTTATATTTTAAGAATCGGTTTCTTCTTTGTTTTAAAATTCTCTCTTTACATTTGAGATGTATGTGTTTATATTTTAGAATCGTGTTGAGTTAATATACTTGCTCTCTGGACCACATTTACACCTGTATTTAATGCCTGTGATTACGCTCAAGTAAATGTGTATGATTAAACAAGCTGCTTTTCGAGTCCTAAGCTCATTTATCATTTAGCACACAGTTCTTATCCAAAGCCACCTACACGACAGGACAGGTGTGGGATTTCAGCACATTCAGACCCAACCCTGCAACCTTTGTATTCGTTGCAGAGAAACAATCAACCCACCAGACTACTCACCCACTGGTAATCCCAAAACATGTTCTGGACTAGGCAGGGCGAACCGAAACCTCCGGGTATCATGACTTATGATCTGTAGGAACAGAAAAAAAATGTAGATTTGTTAGTAAACATGAATTGTATCAAATGTACATAAAAAGACAGGGCCAATACCTCTTTGTCTACTAGTCGCAACTTGTATTTTTCTGAAGGATCAATTAGGGTTATGAGTATTTTCCTCTTCCTGTTGAAGTAATAATAACCCAGCAGCCCAGCTGTTGACACCAGCACCACTCCAACTGTCACCGCTACTGTGGTGGACTAGAATACACATTTATGAATATCAGCACATTAACAAGATGCTGATTTTAATATATTTACAGCACATACTGTTGTGAACACTATATGACAATAAAAGAGTAAAAAAAGTACAAATAAATACAAATATAATTAATAAATATTTAATTAATGAAATATTAAATGAAACTATTAAAAATATATTTAAACAAAAAAAATTTAATACTTAAAGCAAAACAAAAAATTGAATTCACACACAGAAAAAAAGACAGATAAGCACAATAATCAGAACAGAATTCTCTCTAATGCAAACGTCTGTTTAAACAAAATACAAAAGGTCACTAACAGATATTTCTACAAATAGGTGACTATACATTAATATATATATATATTATCATGACATTAGATATTATAACTGTTCAGATTTATTATTAACCAAAATAAGGATTCAAAATGATTCAATTTCATTGAAATATTTTTAGGATTGTGGTTCTTCTTTACGCAAGATTGATCATACTTGGTTGATGAGCAGAACTGCAGATTGAAAACCTCTCTTGTAAACAATTTTCAATTACTTGCACTTGCAGATCATTTTGCTTCGTAAGATCTCAGTGTAATTTCAGGAGCCACAGGTAAAGGGTTAGTTCACTCAAAAAAAAAATTCTAATTCTGTTATTAATTACTCACCCTAATCTCGTTCCAACCCTTGAGACCTTTGTTCATCTTCGGGACACAAGTTAAGATATTTTAAGTAAATCCTGAGTAATCCTTACTTATCCAAAGCCCAGAATACCAAAAAAAAACTTCCTCAAAACTTACCATACATACCTTGAACAGTCTGTATATTATGAAGCTACGAGAAAAATAATGACTTTATTCAACCGTTTCTTAACTATAGGGGCGCGTGACCAAGCGCGACATTCATAAACAGCACATAAACAAAAAGAACTTTCGTGAATGTGCATATATGTATTGTCATAGCTTGATAATAATCCCTCAGGGTGTACTCACAGTAGGTACAGTTGCCTTGAACCGTGGCGAAGCGCGCTTGTCCCCACCTCCACTCTCCCTCGACAGCCTGCCCCCACATTGCATTTATCTTCCGAGCCGAGTGTCACGCAGTCAAATATTTTGCCATACAGATCCACCACTTTTGACGCTCATAAAATATCATAAAAGTCCTCGTGCAGCAGGAATTAGGATGTTTGCTGAAGGTGCAGCTAACGTGCAGCGAGGGGTTTGCATCTTTAATAAACGACGACAGTTCGAGTTCATTGAAAAGTGAGAACGATTAATAAATCCAGATAAAACTGTCCTTTAAAAGTGATGTGTCTTTGGTTTTGGGCTCAGGCTCGCTTTGCACTCAAACTACAAGCGTACTGCGCCAAAGCCCAACCGAACATGCTCTGGCACACCTTTTCCAACCAGGCCAGGGCCGGCCAACTGAACCATGCCTGGGTCCAATTCGAAGCACTCACACTTGTCAAATAAACCGGGAAACACACCTGGGCACAGTTCAGATAGTCTTGTGTGAGTTCACCCTGATTGAACCACTAAACGCATACAGTAATGGGCGGTTTTGAGGATGATGGTTTGTATTTTTCTTGACTTTGAATAAGTCAGGACCATTGCTGAGGATGAAGGAGCTCTCAGATTTCACCAGAAATATCTTTATTTGTGTCCTGAAGATGAACGAAGGTCTCAGGGGTTTGGATTGACATAAGGGAGAGTAACTAATAGCAGAAATATCATTTTTGGGTGAACTAACCCTTTAATTTAATTTTGGCTGTATGTTTTTTTTAACAATGACAAAAGAAAATCATCAAATCATCAAAGAAAATCTATTTTAAATGTTTTGCTTGAGAAAAAAAAATCATCTTGGATGTCCTGGGCGAGCAAGCTCCAGGGTGCGGATTATAGGGGGGTTTAGGGAGGATTGACCCCACTAATTAATGCTTGATCCCCCCTGAAGGAGATAAAAACAAGATGTATGGGAGGTCAGTTGTTTAATACTGAAAAATATTTCACTCTTATCTGTATTTTCAATAATAATGTTAATAATTATTATAATAGATAATACAAATATACATTTGACCACCCCTATAACGGTTTAAACCATTATTAATGCGATCATCAGTCTATTCGAGAAAAAAGTCTGAAAGTGGCAGATCTAGAGCACCGATAGACATCGTGTTCACAAGACTTTGTTTTCTCGTAAAATAGGTGTTTGTATCTATATTTAGCCTGAAAACAAAATCAAATTAGACACATAGTTTGTAGTTTAACCTACAGAAACATCTAAAAGAGCTAATCAGAGGATACTACAGGTCAGAATACACGAAATATCCCTCAACACGCTGAAAACTGAAATACGTTTTATTAATGAACCAGATGTAATTAAAAATAAACACATAAAAGACTGAAGCATGTCTTACACAAACTAACCGAAACGTTAAGTTAAATAACAGTAACAATGTTAACAAAAATAATTAATATAATTGATCATCAAAGCAACATAATAGAAAATGAGCACTTAATAAACGCTAATAAAGGGAGTTTACAGACTAGAACAAACGTCGGTCAGAAAATGACCAAGATCCTCTGCTGTTAAACGCTTAAATGAATCATCTGTATTTCCCAAAATAAACTCTGACGCTTCTGCTATGGTATGGATTATTCAGATAATTACTGCACAAATACATCATTTAAATACAGACTTAATAGCATATCTTCAATTTAATAGCATGACAAGCCAATATGCTGTGCGCTGCTGATAAATGGATAAGCAGGAATGCTGTCAAACAAACTTGGTCAAGTGCCAAAGCAGTAAGTTATCCTGGTGCGTATGTGTCTGAATAACAGTAGATAGCTTCAATTAAACTTTAGTGTTGCTCTATAAACCTTTATGATTTACCATCGCGTAGCTCATGACGAGGGATCGACTTCTACAAGCGTCGGTCAGAGGGAACCTTCACACTAAACATTTATTTTGTCGACACACCCATGAATATGCAGACGCACAGCTGTGTTGGAGGAAAACGACGACGCGTGGTCATTGCGCAGAAAAGAAAATGTTGGGAGAATGCGTTGCGTTCTGCGTAATTCCATCCACATTATTATGATATCTAATGCAAGTCTACCGTCGGCGTCTCTCTCAGGAGCCGGAAAACAATTCCACCAGACTGAAATAAAAGTCCTTTAATTTCGTTTTTTTTTTTTTAAATAATTCGTCTCCAAATTCAGAAACATGGTTTACAAAGGAATTTACACTGTAATTCTATTTGGTTAAATATTGACATTAAACAACAAAATGCAAACTAAATTGTTTTCATTCATAAAATTTCCTTCAGCTTAGTCCTTTATTTATTAGGGGTTGCCACAGTGGAATGAACCACCAACTATTCCAGCTTATGTTTTACACAGTGGATGCCCTTCCGCAATCCAGTACTGGGAAACACCACTCTCTCATTCACACACATTCATACACTACGGCCAATTTTGTTCATCCAATTTGCCTATACTGCATTTCTTTGGACTGTGAGGGAAACCGGAGCACCCCGAGGTTCTTGATCACTAAATAATATATACTCTATTGCTACTTGTAGAATAATTTGTAATAAGGTAATATTAGGGTAATTAGCAAAACTTTAGTAACTTTAATCTGCATTTTTATAAATTTTGGAATCAAATTACATTTTGTTTAGATTACACACAAAAAATAAACAATCAGTTATTACTAAGTACTGAATATACAATATAAATACTTTCTGTACTCAATTAAAATGTAGTTTTACAGTTTTGTAGTCTAAAATGTAGCTTTAAGTGTAACAAGTTTTTAAAATTATTATTTTTTATAAATGTGCAACAAATCAAATATAAAAAACAACTAAATATATAAAAAAATATATATAAAAATAAATAAAAATGTCCTCTCAAGGTCAACTTTATTCATATAGCACCTTAAAACAACATGAATGTTGACCAAAGTGCTTCATAAACATGGCAACAATAATAAACCATTTGAGAGACAGGACAATATATGCTGCAATAAAAATTAAAAACTAAAAAAAAAAATCTGTATAGTCAACAACTCCCAAAAAAACGTATTTCTATAAATAGGCCAGAGAGAAGAGGTAAGTTTTGACCATAGGGTTTTTTAAAAGCACAATGTAGATGAAGCTCCAATTTCTAAAGGTAATGTGTTCCAAAGTTTTGGAGCATAGACAGAGAAGACTCTGTCTCCTTTTGTTTTCAAGCGGGATTTAGGAACAATTAGCAGGAGCTGAGCAGAAGACCTAAGGGATTTTAGGGGAGAATACAAACTTAAAAGTTCAGATATATAGGCAAGTCTATGTATAGCTTTGTAGCTGAAGCTTTCCTCTATTTTTTTTTTTGTCTAGAAATGTAATATATTTATTAATAAAAAAGCAAATTTTAAACTACATTTAGATTTGTTAAAAATTAATTTGTCTCCAAATTCCGAAGCAGAATTGACGTGGTCATTTTATTTAGTTGAATATTGACGCTAAACAACATAATGCAGTTTTAGAAAAGAAAATGTTTTTTAAAAAATGTGAACAATCATTAAATAATTTATGTGAATAATTTGTGATAAAATAATTAGCAAAACAGTAACTGTAATCTGCATTTAAAAATTTAAGTACAAAATTTTGAAATCAAACTACATAATTCAGACTACATGTAACCAGTTATCACATTGCACTGAATATACAATATAAACACTTTTTATAATGAACAAAGTGTAGTTTTAAAAAGCGTAACAGAAGTTTACACATAACAAAACAACAACTGTTTAAAAATGAACTGTAAATAAAAATGTCCTTCAAATTCTGTCTAGAAATGTGATGTATTTATTAATAAAAATGCAAAATCATACGAAATTCAAAATGTGTCATTCATTAAATGCCCCAAAATTCAACACTTCATTTATGGAAAAAAAAATATCACAATGATAATCTACAATTCAACCAAATTTATAAACACTGTATACAGATTATATTAACGCTCAAAGCTGCACTATTTTAAGATATCAGGGCCGCTTTAAAAGCACATCATTCCATACATTATTCACCTTTATATTCTTTGATGCTCAAGCTATTATCTTTTTAACATAATTGCGAACATTGATGTGGAGCTGACCAGAGGTGGCAGTAAACATCTCCATTGCCAAAGCCTTCGTCTCCTCTGATCCGTTCCAAAGTGCCCGATACACAGGCAAAGTGTACTTCTGCTTCCCCTGCATGCAAAACACAAGCATTTATTTTTTAAGATAAAGGCAGCTGATCTCCTATTCACACAATCAATCCATTTATCCGAATGAATTTTAATTAAAGTACAGATTCTGACCTGGCTTGTGAGGAAATCCCGAATGTGCTGGAATCCTGGACTATGCTGGTTTTTTGCAACAATCTGAGCCCATCGCACTTTCAGCTCCGCATTGTTGGACACAATGATATGAGAGTAGCACTCTTCAAGCTTCTTAAGGTTACCTGTTAATAGGGGGCGAATACTTATTCACAATCTGTTGAACATACTAACAATTCCTTTAGAAGCACAAAGAAGGATCTGCACCATCAGGAAGAGGTGACTTCTCAAGGATCCTGTCCAAGAAGTAGACGGTCTGGTAGGTCTTCCATGATTTTAAATCAGTTTTGCAGATGGATTCCAAGTCCAGGTTATGGCTGAGCCACTTGTCTGCTAACAGCTCGGCTGGTTTCATCAGCGTCTGGCCAGCAGAGAGGTCAGGGACGTATGGAGGCCAACCAGAAACATTGAGCCAGCTGTCAAAATCCAGACCTACCGAAACAAGCACAGCTGATGACAAAAGACTGACTGACCGAAGAGTGCCAATTTCAGACTATGCTTGTGATTTTGAGGCAAAAGAAGAGCTGCTTGTGGTCACCCTCAATTTTGTGGACGTTCTTTTCCTTCAACTCTGGGAAATACTCCAGGTAAAACTCCAGCGCATCCTCTGCCAGCACACTTCTGAACTTGAACTTCTCCACATAAGCCTTTAAGGGACACAGTCAATGTTTTGACATGTTTTTTGGCACGTTTTTATTCTATTCAATTGTTTAAGGTCTTTTAGGATTTTAGACATCGTGTAGATCAGTGTTTCTCAACCACGTTCCTGGAGGATCACCAACACTGCATTTTTTATGTCTACTTTGTCACACCCATTACAGGTCTTTTAGTCTCTGCTAACGAGCTGATGATCTGAATCAGGTGTGTTTGGTTAAAGAGAAATGAAAAATGTGCAGAGCTGGTGGTCCAAAAGGAACGTGGTTGAGAAACACTGGTTTAGATTAAATGGAGAAAAAAAATGACCTGTGCGTTGTTGTGAAATCTATTTTTAGAATAAATATTGTTCCTAAGAAATTCTGTTTATAAAAGTATCCAGAAAAATGTATCATGGTTTTCACAAAAATATGAGAATTAGAATCAAACCAAATCCAAATCAACACAATTAAATAGCTATTATGCTGATATAATATAGAATACACTGATTCTATAAAAAAAATTAAGCAGCTTTGACAAATAAGTTTAAGATCTACAACTACTGAACTAAAAATAATAAAAACAAGCTGTAAGCAAACTAAAAATTATTTATAAAAAAAAAAAAAAACTAAAGTAAAATATAAGACAAAAACAGAATTACTAAATAATTATGGCCAAAATATTTGAAAACTAAAGATTATAAAAATAAAAGCTAACTAAAATTTATCAACAAAATAACACTTGAAAATTCATAGTTTTTCTGGATTTACAATTTATAGTAAACTAAAAATGTTGTAATTCATTCATTCATTTTCTTTTCGTCTTAGTCCTTTATTAAACAGGGGTTGCCACAGCAGAATGAACCTATCCAGCATATGTTTTACGCAGCGGATGCCCTTTTAGCTGCAACCCATTACTGGAAAACACCCATACACACTCATTCACTACAGACAATTTAGCTTATTCAATTCACCTATGTATTTGAAATGTGGGGGAAACCGGAGCCCCCGGAGGAAACCCACGCAAACATGGGGAGAACATGCAAACACCACACAGAAATGCCAACTGGCCCAGGCGAGGCTCAAACCGGTGACCTTCTTGCTGTGAGGCGACATCGCTACCTACTGCGCCACATAGATAATTCATATAATTGATTTTTATTTCACTTTTTTCCACAAAATAATGTTTATATAAATATTTAAACACAACACAGATATTTCAACATTAGAAGAGTTAACAAATATATGTTTGGTGGAATATTCCCCACTTTCAATCACAACCAATGAAAACATTTTTCTAACCATTTCCTAAAAAACAACAACAAATAAAACTGTACTGAAAATGTAAAGAAAGGTTATAAGACATAAATTAACATTTAACCTATGCCTAGTAAATCCAGAGAAATTCATATTTAAAGTCAGATTTTTTTTAGCCCACCTAAATATTTATTCCCCAATTTCTGCTTAACGAAAAGAAGATTTTTTCAACACATTTCTAAACGTAATGGTTTGTTCTGTAGCCAATCGAAAACAAATTTTGCTTAAGGGGACTAATAATATTGACCTTTAAATGATATTAAAACAATTTAACACATATAAGACTTAGTAAGACAAATAAGACTTTCTCCAGAGGACAAAATATTACAGGAAATACTGTGAAAAATTCCTTGCTCTGTTAAACATCATTTAGGAAATATTTAAAAAAGAAAAAAAAAACAGGAGGGCAAATCATTTTGACATCAACTGTATATATTTTTGTTCAGCTCACTTTGAGGAATGCGTCAAAGCTTGACTGATCTCCTGTCAGGTGTGCCAGGTAGGACACAAAGCAGAATCCTTTCTCATAGGGCGTCTCATTGTAGGTGTCATCAGGATCAACGCCTGTGTACAAAAAAACATCGGTTCTATTAGTCAATTTAAACGATCAATTCATCAAAATTTGCGTTAAAACACCAAACTAGTGGCAGCATACCCGGTTCAATCTTAACCCGTAGTTTATTGAGAGGATGATCTTCTCCAGTATTGTCCATGTGCTGACGCAGAAGAGCTCTACCAGTCGCTGCTTCCAAACACGTATAAGCCTCTCCTGAAAAATTGAAAAGTGAAAAGAACATAAATGCTTGATATGACAGTCATGGTGAAAAACTTTCCACTTTTTCGTTTTTAATCTTTTATAACAAGACAAAATAATACTAAAATAAATAAATAATAATAATAAATAAAAAATGAGTCAATAAAATAATAATACAAACAGCACTTTTTGATGGATTCTTAATCAGTGTTCATTCAATTTGTGTCAAGCGGTGTATACCATAGAGCTCCCTGCAGACCCTGCGCTGGGCGTACATGGTGAAGCCCTCGTTCAGCCAGAAATCCCCCCACGTGGCGTTGGTGACCAGGTTTCCAAACCAGCTGTGGCAGATCTCGTGCACTATGACATCAGCGAGAGAGCGATTGCCGGCCAGCAGACAGGGGGTCACGAACGTCAGACAGGGGTTCTCCATCCCACCGAACGGGAACGACGGAGGCATGAAAAGTACATCATATCTGAACATATGAGATGAAGTGTTTTCTTAATGAAAGGGCTTTTTAGGTTGTATAAGGCCATGGTCACTCTTAACCTTTAGCCTAATTGACTTTCATACGCATGCCATGATGGCAGACCGGAAAGGCAAGCTCGTAGTTTCACTTCACAGTAAAATCTAGATGGGATACAACTGTGGATATTCACATCAATATAGCATCATTTTTGAGACACTGTACAACAATAATTCATATTTTTACATTACTGTAAGGGTTAGGTATAGGAGTAGTCATTCTTAAAAATACTATTTAATGGGACATTTAATAAATAATATGAATAATACTCTGTATAATTACTGTTTTTGCATTACTGTGAGGGTTGTATGGGGTAGACAATAATAAAATACAATTTAATGGATAATTTAATAAATAATATGATTAAAACTCTGTATAATTACTATTTTTAAATTCATTAGATGGTTGAGTTTGGAGTAGGGGTAGACAATAATAAAATAAAATGAATGGGTAATTTAATAAATAATATAAAAAAATTCTCGTCAATTTCTGTCAGCAGCTGTATCCCTTCTAGCAACATCCTAGTTTCACATGTCGCTGCATTCCAAAGTTCAAGCTTGTCCAACTGTGACCTGTGAAATCACATCAAGTGATTGCGTGAGTTTAATAGAAGATCAAAATGTGACCTTTCTTTAGGAAAATGTAAAATATGTAGCAATCGATCCCTTTATTAACGCTAATCATCTTGTTTTTTTCACAGCGCTGTATAACAGAGTTGTGTATGTTCAAGCTCTAGTGTGAGCACAGCTTAAAGCATTTTAGAGCTTTCAGAATTAGGAAGGCTTATACAAAAATTCCCACCTTCCCCAAACGTAGGGTCCAAACAGTTTCTCTCCGACAGACAGGAAGTCTTCAATCACATTATCATATTCCTGCTTGGCTGCCTGTAGTAAACAAGGTTCGGTCCAAACACGTGTCCTGAAAATGCAGTTAAAATTAGTCATCATTTACTCAGTATTTATCTCACGTCCCTTAAAAAAATTGTTAGACATTGGAACAGAAAAAATATTTGTATTCCAAAATCCAAAAGGTTTGTTGTCCCTAAAGACAAAGTGCAAATTCATCCAAAATTTATACAATGCTTTGAAGCATTAATAAAGAAATCAAATAATAAATAAATGAAATAAATAATCTAAGAGTAATAAATGAAAAGATTTGATTGAGACCTTTATTCACAGACAAGCATTAATCAGCATTGTTTGCAACTTTGTTTGCTTGCTTGCTTGATGTGTGAGAACCAATGAGGTTCATTCTTGCACATCACATGTTTGAGCTTCTGCAAGAACCAATGAGGTTTATTCTCATGTACTGTAGGTGTTGAGCTTCTGTTTATGTTTATTTATGTTGATGTTTATTTATACATTTTGTATAAAATAAATCTCTTTAAAAGAAACAAATTACTAGGATACACATTCTTTAGATGCACTTATTTAATTTGTACACATTCACTAACTACTGAAGAGGATGCAGATCATTTTTTTATAATAAATAACATATCCATAAAATTAAGGTTGAACATGATGACTTCTAAAATCTAGAATGCTTATTATTACTTTTTTACTATTATTTTTATTTAAATATTTGCTTTGCAGTACAATACACTTATAATGTATTATTCCATAATTAGTTTTTTCTAACTATTGCAGCTTAAGTAAAAAAAGAAAAACAAAAGCTTTTAATAAGAAAGAAATAAAGTTATTAAAAGTTACAGCATGTGTTTATAGCCCAAGCCCACACATTACAATCTCCAAAGAACTATAAAACCTTTTATTCCTTATGGTATGACCCTGGTGTACTAAAGGATTTGGGATGCATTTACCTGGGTCCCACCTCAGCAGACTGCAGGTCTCCCACTGCCAGTGCTACCAGGTAAGCAGGAATGGGATGCTCCATAGTGAACAGGAAAGCACCGTCTGCTTTCCTCTGCTCCCATTTATTAGCGCTCATAACTGCTGTGAAGCCATCAGGCACCTAATGAAGCCATCAACACCAGAGGCCATTGTGTTTATAACAGATCAAAGTACAATGATAAGGCATAAACTCTGAATCTTATCACGCTAGAGTAAACCCGGATCTGATCATTCTTGTGCTTTTTCTCCTTGAGAGCTTAATGGATGTCTGAAGAAAACAACAAACAATAATTTGACTTCTAGTTGATCATTTGGTATCAGAAGTGGCTTATTTGAGAGGGAAAGGCCTCTGACTTTGCTTAGACAAATATCTTGTCACTTAACAGAAATAATGTCCAGTATAGAATATAAAGTCATAGTGCAGTGGGAAAAGAATGAATATTGTGTATGACTCAAATAACCTATTAATAAAGTCATCTGGAATGGCAAAGAAAGCGTTCTTGCAGGACTCCCAGAGTTCATCAGGATTCATCATTTTTGAGACACTGTACAACAATAATTCATATTTTTACATTACTGTAAGGGTTAGGTATAGGGGTAGTCATTATTAAAAATACTATTTAATGGGACATTTAATAAATAATATGAATAATACTCTGTATAATTACTGTTTTTGGCAAAGAAAGAAAGCGTTCTTGCAGGACTCCCAGAGTTCAATTCAGGATTCTTTGGATTTAACTTTAATGCCTCCTCCATCTTACCCCATACATGCTTAATAATGTTTATGTCTGGTTACTGGGCTGGTCAATCCTGGAGCAACTTGACCTTCTTTGCTTTAAGGAACTTGTGAGGATGTGGAGGCTGAAGTATGATAAGGAGCGCTATCCTTCTGAAGAATTTGCCCTCTCCTGTGGTTTGTAATGTAATGGGCAGCACAAATGTCTTGATACCTCAGGTTGTTAATGTTGCCATCGACACTGCAGATATCTCACACACCCCTATTCTGAATTTAACCCCAAACCATGATTTTTCCTTCACCAAACTTGACTGATTTCTATGAGAATCTTGGGTCTATGCGGTTTCCAATAGGTCTTCTGCAGTATTTGTGATGATTGGGATACAGTTTAACAGATGACTTGTCTGAAAAACCTACCTTCTGCCACTTTTTCAGATGATTAACTAGGAAATTAAGTTATTATTTGTTGCTCTTATAACTGGGGTCGACAACAAGACTTTTATCAGGTAGTGTAAAATTATTGTGCAGGAGAAATTTACATAAAAAATATATTAGTAATCATTAAGAAACTAAACAGAATGCTTTTTACAATCCATTCAGTTCCTGATCAACAAAATCAAACCCCATCCTCATAACTGAACCCATGTTTACTATCATTTTTACAAAGAGATACATTAATAAATGCCATGCAAACCAGTAAATTCAACTACCCTTATAATCTCTTTACATTGGAGCGGCCTAAAGGCCTCACCTGAACTGCTGCTGAGTAGGTGCTCTTGACTGCTGGAGTATCAAAGCACGGGAAGCAGGAGCGGTTGAGAACAGCCTGGCCTTGCGTAAAAACATAAGGCTTGAGCTTTCCCGCTGTCTGCTCCGGTTCCAGCCAACACACCTATAAATGAGGAGATACATGCGTCTGGTGAGACATTACCTGCACAACAGCCGAGTAAGTGCACTTTGTCATGGGGGTATGGAAGCCGGGGAACAGGCTGCGGTTCAGGATAGGAAACCCAGACGTGTACAAGAATGGCAGCGTCCTCTCAGCCGTCTGCACTGGGTCCAGCCATGACATCTATAGAGAAGTGATGCATGCTTGCTTGCTTGCTTGTACAATGAAACAATTCTTTTAGTATTAGTACTGCTGAATTTAAGTAAGTAAAGGGTGGAAGACTGGAAGGAGAACAGGTTTAGAAAATTTAAGCTGTAGTATCACCCTTTAGCTAAAGGTTTGTTCCAGTTAGGTCGTGGTTAGATAAAATTGTGCAATGTCTGTTAAATAAACGTTCATCTTCATCTCTAAGCTACTGGAGAAAGTCGTTTTTTCTGAACATTCTGAATATGTTTAATCCTGGTTTTAGATCTTTATGCTTTACTCTGGGTTATTTGAAGGTTTCGATTAGATTCGTGCTCAGTTGTTGTATTAATTTTGTTGGTCTAAAGTACATGTTAATCAATTCAGTCTTTCTGATTGTCTTGAATGTATGGGAAGTTTTGGTACAACGTTTGGTAGAACTTTCTCTGTAAATTTTAATATTTAATTATTATTGTTAGTGTAGGGCGGTTCTGAAAGACAATGGCTCAGTGGTTAGCACTGTTGCCTCACAGCAAGAAGGTCACTGGTTCGAATCCCAGCTGGGCCAGTTGGCATTTCTATGTGGAGTTTGCATGTTCTCCCCGTGTTCGCATGGGTTTCCTCCAGGTTTCCCCCCACAGTCCAAAGACCTGCGCTATAGGTGAATTGGGTAACAAAATTGTCCGTAGTGTATGTGTGTGAATGTGAGAGTGTATGAGTGTTTCCTAGTACTGGGTTGCAGCTGGAAGAACATTCGATGCGTAAAACATATGCTGGAATAGTTAGCGGTTCATTCCACTGTGGCGACCCCTGATAAATAAGGGATTGAGCTGAAGGAAAATGAATGCTTCTGTTGTGTGATGTTCCCCAGGGATCTGTTAAAGGACTTTTTAAGTGTCCTTTGGCCTAAATTTCCCCACTGTTTATGTTGACTATTGCCAGAATTAATTTCGATTAATGTATCTCCAGGAACTACAGGTATTCATTTTGCTTTGCCAGTATGTTTTTTAACTAGTAGCAAAGTGGCAATTGCCACAGTTTTGGCTTGACTTGTAGAAAAAAAAACATTGATATATTGGATGGTCTTAGTGTGAACAATTTAGCAGTAAATCTTTAATTCCAAATGAACGATGCACATAAGTGTACCCTGGTGATACTTTAAATCACATCAGGCAGCTTTTTCTGTGGCTGGGTGTGAACTTTGAAATAGTCACTCACCTATCATGTGATTTCTGTCCCTTCACTGGCCATTTTTAAATCTGCTCTTGCATTATTTATTCATTCATTTTCTTTTCGGCTTAGTCCCTTTATTAATCTGGGGTTACACAGTGGAATGAACCGCCAACTTATCCAGCATATGTTTTACACAGCGGATGCCCTTCCAGCTGCATCCCATCACTGGGAAATGCATTATTTATACTCTTGTGAAAATATGTAAATTCATAGTGTTGCTTTGCATTTGCATACTGTACTATCTGTACTATTTGAATTCATTTGTATTGTGTGTAGACATGCTGCTGTTCTTGTAGAAACAGAAACCAAAAGTCAGAAACCAAACAGAAACCAAACTTCCTTGCATGTCTCATGACAAGTGAACAAGTTTCATATGATATCAAAATGAAATGCTTGTTAACTGTCTATATAATTATAATGAACAAATATAAATATATATTGCAGGCTTACCCCTGGCCCATCAGTAGCTGTATATCTGATTGCAAGCTGAAGTTTTTCATCTGAGCTGAAAGCAGTGGGAAACTTCACCACCAGTGTTGTCCCGTAACTGGTGAAATCCTGAGTGAGGAATTCTGTTCTGGTCCAGTCACGTGCATTCTGGCTCAATGTGATTTCATGAACAGACAGAGTTGGATGAATATCTAGCAGTAACTCACTTTGACTGTCCTGAATGCACTGCAGTTGTATCGTCTCGGTTCCTGATATGGATTTTTGCAAAAAGTCCACTTTCAGGTCGAGATAAAAATGCTCTATTTTAAACTGGCGAAAACTAGAGGATGTCGCGACGTCTTCAGCTTTGTCTGAGTACAGCGTTAATGTTTTATCCATAGCAGTAACGACAATTTTCTCCTCCACAATAGACTCAACGGGCTACAGAAACACCGGTTGGAAAGCAGCGCTCTAGTTGTTTCTTCACCCAGAAATGACAAGTGAACCGTGGTTGGAAGACTAACTGATAAGGTATACGGATGGGACTAACGCTGAACCTCTCTGCGTTATTACAGCGCACTGTTGTTTGTCGTGAAGAGATAACAGATGACCAATAAGATAAGTCTTAAAAAATCTAAATTAATATAATAATAAACTGAAATCTGTTCCAGTTATAAGTTACGAGACAAAGACAAAGTTTATGATCTAAAGCGGGCCCGTGAAAAAGGGCAAACATTTTTTTTTCAACCACAAATAAACCTGAGGGCATTATTGCCTTATTTCAAGTGCAATATATAGTATTTTAAATGAACTCTAATGATTAGAATATCGCATCTGGTCTGAAATTGTCCTCAGTTCTGAAAAGTCCTTAGAAAATAACCAAAATTCACAAAATAGTAATTATCGGATAATCACAGCGATTAATTGTGGTGAGAAATGTATCGGTTACCACGTGACCACCGGTGTTTCTGTCTGGCGTTTCTGTCCTACTTTGTGGTTCTTGAATTGATTTCACAATTCATTAAACCATTTTCTTACGATTATACACACAACGTCATAACTGCCATCCAACGTATAATATATAACTTATATAACAAACCTCAAAGTAAAAAATTAACAGTGCTCCTTTTTGTCAGAATGAAACTTTTTGTTTTCAGACGATTTATCTATGATTTATATCCTACGAACACAAGATTAAAACACAAATCTCTTTCTGTGAATGAGGAATATTTGGCATTTGAGTGTCTATTTTACTAGTGTTATTTTAGTGTTTATTGCTCTGACAAAATAGCCTACTTTCTCTTCCTTAAATCTGCAAAAATACAGCAGTACTATAAATAACTTTGAGAGTACCACATGCTAACAATACTACCATACAAAAACAGAATACCAAGCTGTGAACTGTAATTCTACTGATAACATAAATAAACCCTGTTGATGTTCTTTCGGCTCTTTCTCCAGTCAGCATGCATTTCCTAAAGCACATAATCCTCGGTTTCCCCATTTATCCACAGATTCTGACTGGTATGTCATGAGTTTTTCTACTTTATGTTTACACATGGATAAATGTATGCTGTTTGACTTCAAATTGTGGTACTTGGGGTAATTACAAGATGTGTTTTTAGTTCGAATGAGAATATATATAGTGTATATAGAATATATATATATTACTAGTACCGGGTTGAACCCGTTTTTGCTTTCAGAACTGCCTTAATCTTTTGTGGCACAGATTCAACAAGGTACTGGAAATATTCCTTAGAGATTTTGGTTTTGACATGATTTGTCGGCTGCATATATATAAACAGTTGAAGTTAGAATTATTAGCCCAACTGAATTATTAGCCCCCCCAATTTTTGTTTAACAGAGAGCAGATTTTTTTCAACACATTTCTAAACAATAGTTTTAATAACTCATGTCTAATAACTGATTTATTTTATCTTTGTCATGATGACAGCAAATTAATATTTTACTAGATATTTTTCAAGACACTTCTATACAGCTTAAAGTGTCATTTAATGGCTTAACTAGGTTATATAGGTTAACTAGGCAGGTTAGGGTAATTAATTAGGCAAGTTATTGTATAATGATGATTTGTTCTGTCGACTATTGAAAAAAATATATAGCTTAAAGGGGCTAATAATTTTGACATTATTATGGTATTTAAAAATCTCCTTGAAATCCCCCAGAGCAGCTGGAGGAAGTGTCTGGGGATAGGAAAGTCTGGGGTTCTCTCCTAAGACTGCTGCCCCTGCGACCCAGCCCCGGAAAAGCAGTTGAAAATGAATTAAATGAATGAATGAATATCTATACCAGTGCTAAATAGACTTGAACTGAAAACACTGAGTAAAACTACATCAGTCAAACAGGTTAAAAATATTTAAAAAGAAATTTAAGCTCAGTAAAACTATAATCCGATTAACTTATTGAAATTAATTAAAGTAACAGAAAAACATTTGTTGTTATGACATTTTGTCATATGATTTATTTTACAATGTATGTAAACAAATATTATCTTTGTCTAATGTGTCTTGAGTTAGCAATTGAGAAAAAATATCAATTTAGATTTTTTTTCCCTCCAGCATTTAATTTTTTATTTGATCATATCACTGAAGTCATTGTGAGGCGATACTGTAAGTAAATGTAAAAGACAAAAGTTTATTTCTCTAGTCAGCAATTGCCATCAGGAAATTCGTTTTAAGAGCAACTATTTACAAAAGTTTACAACTATTTCATCAGAATGCTTAAAAAACGATGCATCACAGACAAACATAATTTTACAACTTTATTTACTTCAGTATTAACAAACACTATCGTAAAAACACACTTAGTAACAAATTAGATTTATTTAATCGTACAAAACAATCCATAAGTGAGTTAATGTATTTTAAAAAGTCTATAAAACATTGTCTTTCACAGTACAACTCATACGCTCCCATATACACTTATATAATTAAAAAAAGTCTACACTCTAGTCCATCAGCTCAATAAATTACTGAATAAATAGGACTCTTTTTTTTTTAAAGGATCTTGGTAGTTTCACACTTGACTGGCAACCTCCAATTCATCCTCATACAACCTGTCTGTAGTCCTCAGAACGACCTGCGGAGAGAAACACAATGAAAACCGGTCAGTCAATAGGAAATCTGTTTGCACTGGTTTAACATTCTAGAAACCATTCACTGCATCTTCACTTAATAGTAAACGGGACTAGGGAGCGACTGCACAATCAGCAGCTCTGTAGTGTTAACCGAAGGTGTGTCAGAAATCTGGCTTTCTGTTACACAACAGCTGGGTCGTAAATCACGGAGCTCACGGTGTATTCTTAAAACCTTTCTATGCATTTATTTTCTTGAACAGCATGTCGAGAGCTTTAAGTTCCTTGGATATTTAAATAAGATATCTGAGCAGTAGTGCTTGAGACAACAGCTGTCTTTGCATTTGAAACACATGACTCTGTAAATCATTATATGACATGATTTAGGAATGAAGCATATGTGTGTCACGTGCATTGCTGATATGCCGACATAAAATCTAAATATCTTGAAAAAATCATCCAAGACGAAAAGGCCTATTCACACTTGTAGTTCGGTTTTTCTTGATTTGTTTTGGTCCTGGTTCACATAACCATTTTGAAGAATGACTTAAAGGTATAAAACAAAATCAATTAAAAAAATAAAACAACTTTTGTGAAGTATATTTTGAGACAGATTATGATAATATATTATCAGGAGTAGGCATGGGACGATAACTGTTTTCAAGGTATAAGGCGGTTTGGAAAAGTCAAGGTTTTAAAACCGCCAGAATTTTCTGTAATACCATTCCTAAGGTATGAGTAAGATTTTTATTTATTCATAAATTTTTTTGCTTGCTTGTTTAATTTTAACAGTATCTCCAGCAGAAAAGATATCCAAAGATGCTGTTTTAAAATGTAAAGAATTTAGAAAATTTGTTATTGAAACTAATGAATACAGCAGAAGTTAATGATTATTTGAATAATTTAGCCTGACATGTTTACTGCTCCAAAATACTGTAAATGTTTCTCAAAATAAAATATGTTGTTCAATGAGGAAAAAGTTTTAGTTTTTTAGCCAGACATTTAAGAAGAATTTATTTTAGAGCAGTAAATACAATACTGTCATACCGTGAAACTGTGCTATTTTTATTCAAGGTTATAATACCGTCAGAATCTTACACCGGCCCATGACTAATCAGGAGATTATAAAATTGTTTAATAATTATAATACATTTCATTTATGACGCATGTTTAAAGGACGCTTTAAAGTCCTGTTTAAAGTAGGCTACTTAAACCACACCAAAAAATTATTATTGTTTGTCCAATTCTGTTTTATTTTTTTTGCATATTACCAGCGAACAATTTTAGATTATAAAATCGCTCCTTTAAAGGTCCCATGAAATGAAAATAAAGTGTTTTGGAAGTTAGTATCAGTATTGTTCATTTTTAGCATTTCTATAAGCTAGTGCTCACCTAAACAGTGACACAATTCAGCCTGAATGGATCAACGGTTTTATTCATGTCACCTTACACGTCAGTCTCTCATCTAATCGTGACAAATCAAATGCTCTCTAGTATCCTTCAAGATGCTTCTCATTTGATGAGCTTCAGCTCAACCACCCACATTGGCAGAGCGATGATAAAGCAAAACGCTATTGGCTGTTTTTTAAAAAGGGGAGGGGCTGCACTACATCCCACCCTCTCTTCATGTTTTGGTTGAGATTGTCAAACACTGAATAAAATGCACATTTCAAAGCACTTTACGAGACCTTTAACACTTCTATTAAGTTATATATCCTTATTTTTTATGCTCTAAGAATGTTCTAAACATATTAACTTAATTTTTTGGTTAAAATAATGTTTTCCCAAATGTTTTCATAATGTTTCAGTCTCCTGTTATATTATTGCTCTCAGAACTCTATTTAAAACGTTATTAAACATTCCATTTACATTATATTAATGTTCAAAGAACATTTTCCTGACGTTCTCATTAAGTTATAAAAATGTTATTGTGGAAAGTTCTTAGGATGGTCAAAAGATCATGTTTTTTTTAAGGTTTTTCTGGTTTCAATAACTTTATTAAAAATGTTTTTTTTATTCTCTTGCTATATTAATGTTTTCAGAATGTTATTTGTACTTTATTAGAATATTAATGGTGGTTCATTCTGCTCTGGCGACACCTGATAAATCAGGGGCTATCCCGAAGGATAGTGATAGGATAGAATAGGGCTGGGAGATATGGCAAAAATGCAATATTGATAATTATTTCCATATTGAACAATAACGATATATATTTCAATATCAGTTGTTAATGCTTCCAGATTTAAAAGAGTACCCCAACAAAGACTTACACCACAAAAATTAGAGGGTCCATTGAATAGCATAACAATGTTTTGGGTGATACATTTTTGGTGGCCAAAAATTTGGTATATCTATTATCAACACACTTTTAGATTCCCTTTGTTGCACATTTCTGCTGTGTGATTGGCTCATAGATCAATAAAGAGTAAAAAAGTCCAGAGCTTATCATTGTTGTTGACATAAATTTTGTCCTGATTCAATATAATATTGTTTATCGGCCCAGCCCTAGGATAGAAAATTATTTTAATAACGTTACATGCAAACATTTGAACAACTTTTAAGGAACAGAATGTTTCTTGTTAGTTTAGTTGTGATGTCACGTCTAGTTTTTGGTTTCAATTAGATGTCTTTGGTCAGTTTTTCTTTCATATTTCAGCCGAACCACACCAGATTTTTTTTGAAAGAGTTTTTTTAAGTTTGTTTCTTGCATCAAGTTTTGGATGGCAGTGTTCACATTTAAACTAATTGAAACAACACACAGTAAAAAAAACAATCACACCAGTTTATTTTAATCAAACCAAGTGTGAGCAACCAAACAAAAATCATGCATGTTTGTGGTTTAAGATTCCTGTGGTTGCTGTTCAATTTCTAAATGAGTGGATATATCTCGTTGCACAACTTCAGTTCCTCATTTTACTTGTGTCTTGGAGGCAGTTGTTTTCTAAATTTATTCCTCAGGGAATTTTCAATCATTTGTTATGGGACTTGTTGGTGCATGAGCTCTGCATTCTCCAGGTGTCTGATTGCACATTTTTAACTGTAGTGTAAATTACCCGACTCCCACTAGAATAACACTAGCACCCGCATTCCTGTTTGTGTTGGGGATTGATTTGAATTATGATGTGTTGCAACTCAAAAATATGTTTTGATAGGGTGACCGACATAGATCTATAGTTAGGATGGCAAAAATATTTCACTTTTAAAATGAACTGAGTATTACCAATATGGTTCAAAATTGGTTCTCTGCATTTGACCCATCCAAGTGCGCACACACATTTTGAGTGAGAAGTGAAAACACCCACACGCACACATAAACATCCACACATACTCACCGGCCACTTTATTAGGTACACCTGTCCAACTGCTCAATAACGCAAAGTTCTAATCAGCCAATCACATGTCAGCAACTCAATGCATTTAGGCATGTAGACATGGTCAAAACGATCTGCTGCAGTTTAAACTGAACATCAGAATGGGAAAGAAAGGTGATTAAAGTGACTTTGAATGTGGCATGTTGGTGCCAGACGGGCTGGTCTGAGTATTTCAGAAACTGCTGATCTACTGGGATTTTCAAGCACAACCATGTCTAGGGTTTACAGAGAATGGTCAAAAAAAGAGAAAATATCCAGTGAGCGGCAGTTCTGTGGGCACAAATGCCTTGTTGATGCCGGAGGTCAGAGGAGAATGGCCAGACTGGTTTAAGCTGATGGAAAGCCAACAGTAACTCAAATAACCAAGTGTCACAGCCGAGGTATGCAGAAGAGCATCTCTGAATGCACAACAAATTGAACCTAAAAGTGGATGGGCTACAACAGCAGAAGACCACACCGGGTACCACTCCTGTCAGCAGAGAACAGGAAACTGAGGCTACAATTTCTCACAGACTCACCAAAAGTGGACAGTAGATGATTGAAAAAACCCTGCCTGGTCTGATGAGTCTCAATTTCTGCTGTGACATTCGGATGGTAGGATCACAATTTAATGTCAACAACATGAAAGCATGGATCCATCCTGCCATGGCCTGGGGGATATTTTTTTGGCACACTTTGGCCCCATTAGCACCAATTGAGCATTGTGTCAACACCACATTGTTGCTGACCATGTCCATTCCTGTATGACCTGCCTTTCAGCAGGATAACACGCCATGTCATAAAGTGCAAATCATCTTAGACTGTTTTTTTGAACATGACAATGAGTTCACTGTACTCAAATAAACTCCACAGTCACCAGAACTCAATCCAATAGAGCACCTCTGGGATGTGGCGGAACGAGAGATTCGCATCATAGATGTGCAGCCGACAAATCTGCAGCAACTGCGTGATACATTGATGATGCATCATCAAAATTTCTGAGGAATATTTCCAGTGCTTTGTTGAATCTATGCCACGAAGGATTAAGGCAGTTCTGAAAGCAAAAGAGGGTCCAACCCAGTACTAATAAGGTGTAACTAATAAAGTAACCAGTTAGTGTACATACATTACACACACACACAAACACCTCAGAGCAGTGGACAGTCATTGCTTTCAGAGCCCACAGGGCAATCATTGTTAGGTGCCTTGCTCAAGGGCACCTCAGTTGGGTACCATTTGTGGGAAGAGTGTTGTTCATTCACTCCCCCCACACACCACCGGAGGATTGTCAAGGACTGATTACACAAAATAAGCAGCACATACAGTACACTCACTCCTGTTGCCGAGTCTTGTTTACTGTAGTGACATTACAACACGTTTCCTTTGTCTAGTTTTGTCTGGTTTTGATCTTTGCCTCATCTGTGTGTTCATCCTGTATTACTGCCTGCCTTGTGACCATCTGCCTGCTATTACATCTACGACTCTGGATTGCCCATATACATCTGTTTGTTCCCGTCTTGACCACTGCTTACCTGACCTTGCTAATAAACCTGCATGTGGATCCGCACCTCTGTTGTCAGTGTCACATCCCTTGGTTACACAGTGCTGTTCATTTTCTTATATACCAATATAAATGGTTGAGATTTTTCAATGATTTGTCCAGTACTTTTTATTACCTTTTTAAAATTATGTATAATACACAACTATTTTTGTGGCATCAAAGCTGGTGTTATTTTAGTGTCATTCAGGTACAACATTAAAAAATGTTTTCTGCAATAAATGAATAATTTTTAATGACTTTTAATTTGTTTGTAATTTGTAATTTCGTTTTTGTTTTGTCACAAATAGTCTCTGTAGATCATGTTGACTTTTTTATTTATTTTAGTGATTCTAGTCAATAAAGATGAAAATAAAAGATGTTTAGTATTAAATTTATTATACATTTTTTTACACATTTCATTCAGTTCAGGTAAAATTCAAATAAAAAATAATGATTCAAACTCAAATTCGCATTTTAATAGTTGATTCTACAAATGGAGAATAAATTGAGTAAAATGATTTTTAAAATAAATTAAGTGTGAATCAAAACAGGCAGCATAGTGGCTCAGTGGTGAGCACTGTCATCTTACAGCAAGAAGTTCGCTGGATGGACCAGTTGGCATTTCTGTGTGGAGTTAGGATGTTCTCCTTGTGTTGGCGTGAGTTTCCTCCGGGTGCTCCAGTTTCCCCCACAGTCCAAACACATGCACTATAGCTGCATTGAATAATCCAAATTGGCCCAAGTGTATGAGTGTGTGTGTGTGAATGTGAGAGTGTATGGGTCCCCAGGGGAATGGTTTCCCAGTACTGGATTGCGACTGGAAGGGCATCGGGTGTGTAAAACATATGCTGGAATAGTTGGCGGTTCATTCCGCTATGGCGACCCCTGATAAATAATAGACTAAGCTGAAGAAAAATGAATGAATGAATGATTTAAAACAGATTTATTGCACTAAAACACAGCACATGCAGATAACTTTCATTTAGCAAAAGTTTTACTTTTAGTTGACAATAGCAATGATAATCCTGATCCTGAAGCAAAATTACTGCTCTAAATTACACCAGCAAGCTTCTTTGTGATTTTGGATGGTAATGCAGACCTTTAATTTACTAGTACTCCAATTAGTAATGGATCAAAAAAGCGTTATTAATGTTCATCTTTCCGGCATCTCAACAAAAGCCTGTGGTTTGCTGACTGACACCGCAGTGTATGCAATTCTGGGGGGAGGGGGGGGTGGAAGAAGCTAACAAAGGCAACTATTGATTTCAATTGCGAACACGCCAACTATTAAAATATCGCTTGAGGAGATGCTGGCGCAGAGGTGCATTGACCAAACAACTTCTCTGACTCTCTCTAGAGAAATAAAGGAGGTGGGCCAGGCCACTATCACAGTTTCTTTCCCTCCAGTAATCAAGCTTTTGTCCCTGAGGAATGAAATGTTCACCTACATATCAGGTTCATACACTTTAGCCACAGTGAGCTTGAATGAATCTAAACAGCAGAGCAACCTTGACTGCATGTTTTCCCACTCCACGGTTGTGTTATTTGGGATGTTCATGACCGTGAGGAAAGCTTTGAGAGGAATGCAAAGCTGTGTGTGTCAATACAAATAAACTCAAAGTTAGCAAGTGATCCATCTGATTAAGTATTTAGGGAGAATGTGAGGGTTTTCACTGTTATCGTTTAGCGGTGAAGTTTTTTCAGCGCTATGTGTAAGTGAAATCATGTTTGCACAGTTTTTGTAAAGGTGTGAGGGTTATGACTTTCAATGGAATAATTGTTATCAGTTTTGAGCAGGCCCAAGAATCCCATGTTGCAACTCCCATGACTTTTGGAGTCACTTGTAATTTTTTGATGAGGTTTTTAGTATTTTACATAGATTTTGTTAACATATTTTAACCAATTTCATATTTGAGGAGTACACAGAAATGTTCTTCTGACTCTTAAACGGGTTTTCCAGGAAATCACAGTTTTAAAATTCCCTGATATTTCCAGTTTATCCATAATTGTGGGAAAGCTGAGAAGAGAAAGCAACTGGTTGCACCATTAGATTTTATTTCCTTGTGTGAGAGTATCATCTCGTTGTTGTCTAAACACGTTTTTTTTACACAAAGGAATTCATTAGTAATATACATTCTTTTTTTTTTTATTATTATTGAGCATTTTTGAGTGTGTCCAACACATTTCACAAACTCCATCTTCTCATTGATGTGCTAATAGTCAGTCAAAACTGTGAAACATTAGGGGATTTTGTTGATACTTGCATACACTCGGCAAGGATGCATCAAATTGATCAAAAGTGACAGTTAAGACATTTCTAATGTTACAAAACCCTTTTCATATCATTCTTAATTTCATTAAATAGTCATGATTTTTCATGGAAAAGTTAAGGACAAACGTTTTTTAAATATAATTTTATAAATCACTAAACATAGATAATCAAAAATCTGACAAAAATCTGAACATTTGAGCGAGAGAACAGGAGAATAAAAGTAAATATAATATGTTTGTTTGAAGTTCTTCTTTCCCTATTGCTGACTATTTGAAACAACTGAAACTTTTGGTGAGGTGATACAGAAATCACATCCTGTCTGGAACTGCTTTAGCTGTGCAGTTTCCAAAAACGAACACCTTTAAAATTCATCAACCAACCAGAATCAAGCATTCAAAATCAGATGCATAGTACAATCCACAATATCGTTGATCAAACAAATGCCGACTTGGTGGACATAAGATACTTCAGTTAAAAACATTTAAAAACCAAGCTCAAACTTCTGAACAGTAGTGTGCTTCTATTTACAGTATATAGTTCTAATATCTCTCGGCAACAGTAAACAACTAAATGACCTGTGTGTTCTGTTATTGTGCCATTCTCCAAACTAATTCGAATCAAACGCTCTTTCATAGCTGAACACCACACCTAAATCATGCAATGATCTCACTTTGACGCAGTGAACTTTTCCCCATCCCTTAGACAGGCCCAGGCAGTGAGCAACTGATCTACATTTTCTGGAAATTCCTCTCCCAACAGATTGATACACAACTAGATGACATTCTGTGTCATAAAGAGCCAAGACAGATAAATATTAGTGACCCTGGACCACAAAACCTCTTATGTTGCACAGATATATTATTGGGAATAACCAAAAATACAATGTATTTTAAATATCTGTATGTCAAAAGTCATTCGAAATTTAAGCAAAGATCGTCTTCATGAAAAACATTTTGTAAATGTCCTACTGTTCATTTCATTCATTTTCTTTTTGGCTTAGTCCCTTTATTAACCTGGGATTGCCACAGTGGAATGAACTGCGGCTGCCCTTCCTGCTGCAAACCATCACTGGGAAATGTTCTACTGTAAATATATTAAAACTTTGCTTAGTAATTTTTGGTTAGTAATATACATTGCTAAGAACTCTAGGAGAATTCGGGACAACTTTAAAGGCAATCATCTCAAAATTTAGATAAATTTTTAACCAGATTTTTAAAATTGTTTTATCTAGGCCAAATATTGTCCTATCCTAACAAACCAGACATCAGTGGAACGCTGTTTAATCATTTTTCAGGAAACATATAAATCTCAATTTCCAGTTTATGACTGGCTTTGTGATCCTGGGTCACCTTTGGAACTCCATATATTACCCGCCCATCTATTCACACATTACTACATGGCGTTCGGCAGGGGCGTAGTGGACATTTTAAAAGTGTGTGTGTGGGGGGTGGGGGGGGGGGGGCGGATGAGATCAATAAGTTTACATTCATATAATTATTAATTACCTGTTTCTAAATGGTCTGTCCCTAAAAGTGAAAGGGACGTATCCCCCCGTCCCCCCCAGTTGCCCCTGGTGTTCAACGTAATAAAGAACCAAGATTGTTACATATTTAGACTTTTTAAAACATTTTCAATACCTTTTCCACCCATTTATTCGCAGTGACTGTGAGGAACGAATGTTTACCTGCTGTTCCTGGTACCTGTGGTGTTGGGAAATCGAAAGCGGGGACTCTTGCCCAGGCACATTTCGGATACGTAGTGCTCCTTGTCTGTTCCGGTCCAGCGACTGCGGTCGAGGCGGTCGAAATTGGCTGCGTTGATGCCATGATTTGAGTTCCTCCGACACAACTTGTCGTGGCAAGCCTTGGCTGGGGTGATGAGGGTACTCTCTGAGTGAAGGGGCCCGGGACAGTTTCACATGAGCGGGTAACAACCTACAACTTCGCTGCTGGGTTGGCAGAGCCTCACTGTAATACTCATAGTGACCATTGGAAGAATAAACGGGAGCCTGGTGATTAACATAGGACCTCCCGCTGTCCATTTCTAAAGCGTGACCCCATCCGTCCTCTATGTAGCCCCTTGTGAAACTAGGTGAGGATTGGTATTGAGTGTTCTTGTAGAAGTGCGTAGGTGAGCATCTTTGTGGCATGTGGTTGTCGGCGAGGCTGGCGTATTGGTAGCCGTATTGGGATTGGTAAGTCCATGGAAGTTCTCCTGGGTGCTCCTGGCAGGGCGAGCTGGCGTACGACTGGAAAGAGTGCTCAGAGTTGCTGTCTTCTGAGCTGGAGTAGTACACCGGGTTTCCTATATTCAGTCGCATCGGGGAATATTCGGATGACGACACTGTGAATTCCGTCAAGCGTCTTCTGGGGCCCTTCGAGCGCCCACGATCCCGCTCGGGGTCATAATGGTTGGGTTCGGTCATGGGAAGTCTGTTAAAGTGAGAATGAATATGTTTCTGTTAATTTGAGGTGGCAATAATGTTCATGAAACACATGTGATCTGAAGTGTACACTGCTGTTTAAAAGTAAGTAAATTAATGTTTTAAGCATTAAATTTCTGATTCAAATAAATGCTTTTCTTTTAAAGCCCGCATGAACCGGAAGCTGCAACCATTTTTTTCTGTATTGTGATGCAGTTAATAGAGAAATGGAATATTAAATGAGAAAACAGTGGGTGTGGCTTTTTTCTACTGCGAGCTGATTGGATGTAGTAAAGTAGGCATTTCATTCATAAAAGAATTTTGTGAGAGTTATTACAACCTAGCAGACACCTCCTCCTCACCATTTCTCTTTGTTGTCATAGTGCTGTCAAAACTGACAGACGGAAAGGGGTGGTTAAGTATGTTAACCACGCCTAAAATACATAGAAACAAACGTAATCTGAGATTTTTACTGAAAACAAACAGGAAGTGCATTTTCAGATTTCAATTTTAGGTTACAAGGGCAAACAATTTTTTATAACATATAATAACACAAAACTAGCATTGTGCGCTAACTAAATAAATGTTTAGTTTTGATTTCATGTGTACTTTAAACTAATCATCAAACAATCCTCTAAACAATCTACTAAACTATTAAACTTAATATTCTTTATATTATTTAGAATGTTTTTTTTTATTATATAACGCATAAGAAACTTTAGCATTTAATGTTTTGTTTACATTTACAAAACTGCATCTTTAAAAAATATATATAATTATGGTGCAAGTAAAAGTAATACTAATGCTACTACCGAATAAATTTTTTATAAACAAGTTTAACTGTTGTGATGGCCAGCAGGAGATAACTTCCTGTAGTCCGTTGTACACCATCGGTGCGTTCTCTGTTAAAGATTACCTCCTATTGAACTACAACTCCCAGATCTCTCTGCGCTTATCAACTCCAGCAACAGCTGACAATAATCCGGACATTCACACAGACACAGCTGCTGCTCATCTACACTGATTACAAAGACTGTAAATACACCTCAACTTCATTCACACATTGCCGAGTCTTGTTTAAGTATGAACATTACGAAGTGGTTTCCTGGGTTGCTTTTCTGTGTTTTGGATCCTAGCCTTGTTCCTTGTTTTGATTTATTGCCACTTAGTCTGACCTCTCGCCTGTATTTTGACCACGATTATTGGAGTACTCTTATGATGTTGTTTTGCTCCTGTTTATGACCCTTGCCTGTACGACCTCGATTCTAACAAACTGCAATTGGACCCGCAAGTCTTTTGTCAGCGTCCCACTTTGTAATATTAACAAAGTGTTTAAATGTTGGGGGTTGAAAAATGTAAATTAAAAAGATTTTAAAACCTTTTTTGTTTTAGTGTTATTAAAGAATTGTCTTGAATCCTCAAATCAACATCAGAATTATTTCTGAGGAACCATATGACACTAAAAAAAGTACAGTGAACATTCAGCTTTGCGTCACATGAATTTATTACACTTTAACATATTGTAAATAGCTATTTTAATAAAATATAATAACATTAAATATAATCCCATTTAATAGTAAGTGTTATAATAATTTCAAACATTCCACTGTATAACAATTCGCATAATAATAACAACAACATCTTACACTTTTTACTAACCAAATAGATACAGCCTTGGAGACACAACAGATTTCTTTGTAAAACATCTACCTGACAAACTTCTATACGTCACTCTTTATTAAAAGTATTTTAAGGGCAGACCTGAGGGATTGTCTCCTGCGCAGGTGCATCTCTGGAGTGGAGGGTGCGCTGCAGGACTGTGTGTGTTTCAGGGCAGCATGTGTGGGTATCTGCAATTGGATTCCAGCATCCGCAAGACAGACCTCTATAGAAGGCAACGTGGGGGTCGAAGGACTGCAGATGTGTGGAAAAAACAAAAAAACAATCATTTACAATTACGAAGACAAAACTGACACAGTAGAGCTGTAGTTTCCTGATGACATACTCTACTGGCAACAACACATGTGCTCCATAAATCAGCCTTAAAAGCTATTATAGAACAGGGGTGTGGTCGAACCCACCCCAAAAATGACTATGTGATGTCTTAATGACCAGGTGAGTCAAAGCTGCTTTGTAGAGGTCATGAATCATTTGGGTTTTTACATTAAATATTCGGGTGGTGCACTAAAAAAGGAGTAAAGGAGATACAAGTTTGAGATACAAGATGTTGCATTTTTTTTGTATCAAAAACACAATACTATACACATTAAAATTATGAAATATAATTTTCTTTTAAAAATCTATTTTATATGTTTCTTTATTTAACCAAAGTGTAGTGGCACACCTTTCGTGCACATCTTTATGTACCACCTTTTTAAGCTATGCCAACAACCAGTATTTAAAAAAACGCGAGTAAGACCAAATCTTCTTTTAAAAAAGGTTTACTGAAGAAATGCAAACAAAAATACAATGGTTCAATAGACCTGATATAGCTCGGGCAAAAATTTGTGTTGTTTCCAACATCCATAACTGCAATCTCACTTATACGTACAAAGTAATGACCTCATGACGCATTACTGTCACAAGCCAAAAATACCAAAGTTAAAGTTTTAAATTGTATTAATTATTAAATTATGCATTTTAGATAATACAATCACTATGAATTCTTATTATATTTAAATATAAATTTTCACTATGTTTTAACCTTTTTAACTAAATTATTATCACAAATGAATTATGCATAACTGGCTCTTACACAAAGAAAAAGGAGAAAAATAAATAAATAAATAATATAATAATACAGTTTAGTCTTTCAGCAATACAAAATTACAATATGTTAAAACACATACACTAAGAAATGGATTGTTGCTGTTTGATGTATAGGATAAAATGGAACGATTTAATCAGGAAATTCTCAGACATTTTCAGCTTAGACATTACATTTTTTATATTTACATATGTTTTTAATGTCATTTACTTTAGTGATTAAAAACAGAACCTAATCATCTTCAGTGCTACACAACTTATTTAAAATGAGCTGAATTAACTGAAATTTTGAGTGTTTTAGTGACAACTTAATTGTTTTATGTTTAGTGCACTTAAATCTGTAAAAACAAGTAAGTTCACTTGATTTGTGTTGGGACAACATGAAGGAATTGTGTGGAACCCAAGTTTTTTACATTGCATGATCCTTTAGAAATCAATACAATTTGCTGATTTTCTGTTCCATTATGATCAGTTATTATTTGTACTCATTCATTAATAACAATTATTATATTTATCTACGTTGAAATCATAGTTTTATAGCTTTTTTAACTCACTAATGTATTTTATTTTCACTTTAACAGGTAAATGTGTCCTGATGAATGGAATTTTAAATTTTACTGTATTATCGTTTTCTCAAAATTATGAAACAGGTGAACAGTTTTCAATACTGATAATCATAAGAATAAATGTTACTGACCATAAGCACTATGATACATTGAATATTGGAGTGATTATGCTGACAATTCTACTTGAAATACCAGGAATAAATAAAAACCGAAACCAAAACTAATGTTATTTTAAACTGTAATAATATTTCACAGTTTTACAGATTCTACTATCTTTTTTATCAAATAAATGCAGCAGAACAACCTTCTTTTAAAAGACATCTTCCTGATCGCAGATAGATATACCTGGATTTGACAGAAGGAGATCTTTTCATTTTCTGGTAGGGCTGGTCTAAACTGCTCTCTGTCCAGGGTGAGTTTTGGATGGGTGCAGGGTCGTGCTCTGGACTCTGGCACGTGTGCAGGCTCTCCAGGGATTGTGGAGGGGTTTGATGAGAAAGGGGCTGGAGGGGTCGGTACGAGGGGCCCACAGGTGCATGAGGAGCGGCATGAGAGATGACTATAGGTGGAGGGTAAAAGTCCACAGCAGGTACTGAGGGAGGCTCTGAGGAGAGCTGGGAGGACAGTTCCTCTGAAACATGAGAAAGATGACTTCAATTCATGATACATAAGTAAATGGCAGATAACAAGGTGTATACATTAACATTTATCTTCTGAAACACGAGAAAGATGATTTCAATTCATAATAAATGTGTAAATGGCAGATAACAAGGAGTATACACTAACATTTATCCTCTGAAAATGAGTATCTCTAGAAAATAGAGAATGCAAAGAGTATAGTGCAATAAGTATTTTTTAAATGTAAAGAAATACCGTTAAAGCTATTTTACAATAACATTTACATTCTACCTAATTGGTGTCAAAGTTTATAATTGACATTTGCCTAATAGGACATTTAATAGTATACAGTTGAAGTCAGAATAATAAAAACAAAAATATTTTTTCCCCAATTTCTGTTTAACAAAGAGCAGATTTATTTATTTAAATATTTATAACACATTTCTAAACATAATAGTTTTAATAATTTCTAATAACTGATTTATTTTATCTTCGCCATGATGACAGAAAATAATATCTGACTAGATATTTTTCAAGACACTTCTTTACAGTTTAAAGTGACATTTACAGGCTTAACTAGGTTAATTAGGTTAACTAGGCAGGTTAGGGTAATTAGGCAAGTTATTGTAAAATGACAGTTAGTTCTGTAGACTATCGAAAAATATATAATAATTTTGGACTAATAATTTTGACCTTAAAATGGTTTTAAAAAAATAAAAACTGCTTTTATTCTAGCCGAAATAAAACAAATAAACATAATTTGGGAAATTTTTAAAAAAGAAAAACAAAATCTAAGGGGGGCTAATAATTCTGACTTTAACTGTATATAATAGGACCTTTTTAACTTCAAATTATAGAATCTAAATAACCTTAAGAATGATAAGTATTTCAAAGTGTTTATGGCTATTTGCATTATTATGCTGTTATATAATCATTATATAATCAGTGGAATCAAAATAATCTCAAAGTGACAATAATATCACTTATTACAACAACTGCTATGACATTATATTGAACATCAAAAAGGCCTAGCGATATGAATACAATTTCACCAGATAACTTATAGATCTATTTGGTAAGAATTCAGGTACAGAAATTGACTAATGTAAATAAATGTAAAATAGCACTGCATAGTTTGCATTGTTGAAATAATTCAATAAAATATTTTTTATTAAAGTTAAAAATGTTATAATTTCTTGTGCCAGAATGCTTCAAACTCTCTTGATATCTTCATATAATCACAGGCCTTAAAAACATGTAAATCATTAACTTTTTCTCCATTATGTCAAAAATCTTTAATGACTGTGGCTTCTGGTCATCTATAATCTCAATTCAACATTGCAGATTATGCAAGTGACTACTATGGATGCACACATTGCGATATCGATGCTAAAACCATATACTGTGCAGCCCTAGTATGTATAATGTTTTGTGTTTTGAAAGAGTAACACTTGTGTTGTAGAGTGTAAAAGCATATGCAAAATAACTATATATTATGCAGTTTCATTTTTTTTTGTTACATTAACTTTTTAATATTTAGAAATGTGCATAATCTTTTATATATTTAAATTAAATAATGTATATCACATTAAAAATATGTATAATTATTCAATAAAATATTAAATCATATTAAATAATACAAATAAATATAAAATAACAACAAATATATATTCTGAAAAGAAATTTCCCTTACCCTCTTCAAGCACAGCTGAGTCTGACAAGGAGCTATCGTCTGAAGTGCCTTGTTTTAAAAAGAAAATAATAATAATAATAATAAATGTAAAAAACTTTGATAATCAAGCTGATAACACACTTCACCAAAGTGCAATAAATGCCAACAAGCATTAGACAACTCAAAGTCATAATTTAGTGGCCATATGAATAAGATTGTTTAAATCCGTACAAATTTAGACCAAAAATTTCCGATTTTAGCTGCTACAACTTCCTTACCTCTCTGTGTGATGGTGCCAGGCCGCGGTGAGGATCGCCCATGTTCCAGTCTCAGTCTGAAAACGGCCTCCTGAAGGTCTTTGAGTTTCCTCTCCTCTCGTTGGTACTGCTGCAGTCGACTCCTCTTCACCCCCTTACTGAGATGCTCTTCCTGGGACAGTCTCTGCGCCGCCACATAGATCTGCTGCTGAAGAGCCAGATCAGCCTCCACCGAGCTCAGAGCAGAGTTCTGGGTGCCACAATCATTAGATTTACGAGCATTCATTATAAAAGGATATCATAGCTAATGACTTTATGCTGATTGTTCAGGACTTTACCTCAGTTCTGTGAAGGATGCTTGGCTCGTCTAATTTAAATGCAGCTCCGATGCGTCGGCGAATTTGAGGAGGCTTTTCTCCAGGTAACAGAGGATATACTGAGGACAAATGTCCTGTGAGCTCCTGAAAGAAAAGAGGGAAATGATTAGGAGTGCATTAATGTTAAATTTCTGTTTGATAATTGATTTAATTAGATTTTATTTAAAAATCTTTTTTTAGAAATTAGTTCAAATCAAAATTAGTTTAAATCACCGATCCTCCGCACCACCCCCATTGCAAACACGCTCGTGAAAACACACACTCAGGCCCCATTTACACTGATACAGCTTAGTTTTAAAATGGCATTTTAGAACGAAAATGATCCACATCCAAACTGGTGTTTCACCAAGAATTTCTGAACAGCCCTCCGTCTGCTAAAAACGCACATCACATGACCACACACACACACAGCCACAGCCCCACACACACACACACACACACACACACACACACACACACTGTCATGCGCACGTCAGAACTCCAGAGAAGTGTACAAACTCTATATTTTATACAGTCATTGGTACGGACAGTTTATCAAGGATGTACCGCTGGATTGCGTCTAACTATAAGTTAGTTGTTAAACGTGATATTTAATTAATCTTGTCTCTATCTAACGACTCTTCTGTCTTTTGATTCTCTCAGGTAACGTGTCACAGCGTCAGTACACTGCTTCAGTCTTTCACTATCAAGCTTTTACTAAGTAATTTTAGTGAAAACCTCAGATACTGTTGGTTAGTTCCTGTTGGTTGTGCAGTAGTTTACCTCCCCCTATGACGACGATGTCATGGTCCATCGCCATGTTTCACATTAGACATCGTACGATGCCAAATTGGTCAACATAGCCCAACCCTAAACGCTATACCAGGGAGTACTGAATTAGACAAAAAATAAATGCCATTAGTAAGCTTTGCAATATACATAGTTCTCTGTTCAATCACACTGTGCAGTTTTAGTGAATTGGAATGGATGGAAAATAAATTGGAATTGGAATTTTTATTTGTCTGCCGACTTTATCAAGTTGTCAATATAATGTGACACACATACTAATACAAACTATTGCAATATATCACAATATTTATTGTAGTTTGTTGTTGTTGAGTAAAAGTAAAAAAAGAAAAAGTAAAGAGGTTAAATGTTAGACCTTGTTAGACCATGCACCGTGGTGTAAAGCATATTTTTTGGTCCTAAAATAGCAAAAGTGGATTCGGACACGCACTTAATGCTTTTGCACCATGCGCTTTAGACTTTGCGCGTAGATCGTTAAAATAGAGCCCATTCATTTTAACTACTACCTTTTATTATACATTTATTATTTTTCTTTAGTTTTATTTCAGTTAAAATGAAAACAAAGAAACAATTGTGTAATTTTTTTTACACAAAATATTAATATGATTATAATTATATTTAAAATAAAGATAATAAACAAACATAATCAATGTTATTAATACAATTATTATTATTAGCAATAACAACAATAGTAATATGCTAAATTGTCATTGTTTTGCGAATATACATTCACAGACACTATAATAAAGCACTATTATATGCAATAAATGTATTCAAAATTTACCAAATTCAGTGACATTCATTCATTTATTTATTTTCCTTCTGCTTAGTCCCTTTATTCATCAGGGGTCGCCACAGCCCAATGAACCGCTAACTTATCCAGCATATGTTTTACATAGTGGCAACCTTTCCAGCTGCAACCCAGTAATGGGAAACATCCATACACACTCATACACTACGGCCAATTTAGCTTATTCAATTCACCTATAGCGCATGTGTTTGGACTGTGGGGGAAACTGGAGCACCCAGAGGAAACCCACGCCAACAAGGGGAGAACATGCAAACTCCCCACAGAAATGCCAACTGGCCAAGCAGGGACTTGAATCAGCAACCTTCTTGCTGTGAGGCGACAATTCTAACCACTGAGCCACCGCTTTGCCCAAATTCAGTGACATTCCAAATTATATAGCTAATTCCATTTTTATGATGGCCTTTCGGTCTGCAAAATCACAAGGCTCTAAATGTTAATATACCATGCACCCCTACATATAAACGTCTTTAAGATTGGTATTACAAAAATCTTTTTGCACAGTCAAGCAGATCTTTAATTTGACGGCATAATTTCTAAGTATGATTACATTGATTATACTCTATAAATCACATTTAAGCCACAAGCAGGTTATCTTGAACCAAAATTCCTGTTTCTCCAGTGTGAAACTTTCCAGCGAGTCGGAACAAGTTACAGCCTTCCACCTCTACATTATGCAAGCCTGTTGAAATATTTGGTTCTTTCCTAAGTCCTACCAATAGCCCAACCTGTCAAACTAAACCTGCCATCTATCTTCTCCAAATCCATGCCTGCATACATTTAGAAACAATTCTCTTGGAGACAAAAACCACAAGCCCACAGCTCTTTAAAAAGCCACAACAGAGGTGAAGCTCAGAAGATACACACACTGGCGTGACTTCAAACTATTGTGACATAAAGGTGTCATCAAACACTGAAGAACACCTGAACAAGCCCCAACAGGAAACAATGATGCATTTTCTGTGACTTAACAGTCTTACCAGGAGGACTAATATGTCACAAAGCCTCTGGGGCTGAAGATGATGAACATTTAGTGCACATTTTTGTGGTATTTTTAAAACATTTTCATCCTGTTCTTTAGAATGTTCAGATTTTTGCTTCCTGAACTTTTTTACACACCTTCTGAAGAATTTGTTTAGATGGTAATTGAACTTCAAGTACACCATTGTATCAGCATGCACTGGAAGTCCTCTTTAAATTATTTAAGAGTGTTTTTTGCAGCAAATCTCAAAATTCGGTTCTAATATTAGAAGTTTTACTGTGTTACAGATCAAATTTTGAATGACTAAATCAAAAGTGGAGATGTTCTATAAAAACATCAAATTGTACTAGTGTTTGTGAACATTAAACCATAAAAAACTACATAGAAATATTTATTTTATATCTCACAGTGTCTAGTTTAAATCTACGCCACATACTGAGTCTTAATAGTTAATGCTAATACATGCTAGCTAAATAGTAAAACTTGTCTAGAACTTGCTACAATATTTTAGCAATTTTCAATAACTAGCAACAGCGGCGGCTTGCTAGACATGCTAGTAATTTGTAAAACATTCAGGAAACACATTTAAAATGTTGCAATGTTAACTTGTTAAAACAATATAAATGTGTTAGTATGACTAACATATAATTAAATCGTGCTAGTCATTTGATAAAACTTGGTAGCAACTTGCTCAAACTTGCTAACAACCTTAACGCATTTAGGTAGCATTTAATATGATGTCAGGTGTGTTCAATCAACTTATGTCTGAACAAGATTGTGATGTATTTTTTTCTACATGAAATAAAATAGCAAAAAGAATTAATGTGAAGTGAATCAAGCAATGGAAATAATCTAGAATTTGTTTGTTTTAATATATCAGAGTGATCATTTTATTTTCAGGCTGGTACCAATAACATTGATGAGAATTTATTGGCTAATACTGATATGGCAGCCGAAATATTCATTCATTTCAACAAACTTGCCATTAATTTGTGGTGGTAAAAATGTGTGTATAACTAATAAATACAATCTTTTGATTTGAATGCGAAACATGTTAAAACAAGCTAGCAATATGCTAAAACACATCTGCAACTTGTTAAAACCTGCTAGCAATTTGACAAATGATGTTAGCTACATAATAAAACATGATAAAACCATGCTAGCACCCCATATGTATGAATAGTGACTTACAGCCTCTCTGATGCAGAGTTTCTTTAGCTCCAGTAAGCACATTTTCAGCCTGTTTTCCAGAGATTGCTGCTTGAGTTTCATGACCCGAGTGTGAGTGTTCACATCCTTCATCATTGTGGTGGGGCTGTCAGGACCTAGAACACATAAAACATAAAAACACACATAAAAAAAAGATGAGAGGCAGCTTCAAAATAATAACCTGAAAACAAGCAATTAGGCTTTGTTTTAAATCTCTTTGTATAGATTATATAACTTTGAATATTGTCATCAAAATCATAACTAAATTACAGCTAGCAGCACAACTATGGGTCCATAATCACCAAAAAATATATCATATCAATCAGAATTCGAGCTAAAAGATATCTCAGAATTTACGCAGACTTTCAGGAAACAAATGTTCGTCAGTAGTTGTGATATGATCAAGAATGAAAATAAAGGTTTCAACTGTGGTTTCAGTCACTGGAAATTAGTAAATGGGAGACAACAAAGGGTTTATTACTTGTGTATCCGGTGACTGAAGGCAAATGCCTCTGGCCTGTCTGGAGAGCTTATCTACTGAATTCCTCAACATACATTTTCAATCAATCATATGACAGCACACAAAGACATAGCTGAACAATGACAAAAAAGAAAGGAAAAAAGACGTTGCACTGTACAGGAAAAAATATGGGGTATTATTATGTCTCATTGTAAGAAATACTGAGTTTAACAAGGCTTTAAAAAAACTGCTATAGTGCGGTAACTTCCGATTCAACCGTTACTTCTTTACAGGTGTAATGAACTTTAAAATCATTTTCTTTAAGTGAAAACTAACCACTAAATTCTATAAAGAAAGCCATAAAAATGACATCAAACGCTGAGGATCTGTGCTTTAATGTTTTTAAAATATTTCTTAATGTCTAAAGTATGTTACGCTTTAAATCAAAAATATAGACTAAAAGCAAAAATATTGTTAGATATTTTTATATAGTAAAAAGCAATTAGTTAAAAAAACTATTGGCCCTTAACAATATTTTCAGCCAATCTGCTTTCCTATGTTTACAATCACTCTCATTGGTTGGTGATTGTTTCGCATGCAGTGAGCAGTGAAAAAAATTAGCATTGTAGCCAACCTAAATAATATTTGTATTTTCAAAATGGCAGAGGCAGTCATGCATATTTAATTTTTTTAAAACCATAAGTAAATCTGATAATGAGCCTGATCAAAAGATATCTCGATAAAAATGAATGGATCAGGATAGCAGGAGACAGAAGCAAAGCGATTTCAAGTCAGCCAGAAAACATGACAGAAGAGGTATATGTGGGCTCTTCTTTAAGACATCTACAGTTTGGACAATGGTTAGCAGATGTTATATATTATCATCTACAATCCTACACAGCTGTTGGATTAGTGACAGGATTGCAGTTGTGAATTTATTACTTTGAAACTGAAGGTGACTGTGCTGAGACACAAATCGGTAACACCTTCTTGACGTCATACAAATAAAGACTTCATATGAACTTATACCAGAGCTGAGGAGATTACTTTTATTCATTCATTCATTTTCCTTCGGCTTAATCTCTGATTTATCAGAGGTCGCCACAGCCGAATGAACCGACAACTATTCCAGCATATGTTGTACACAGCGGATGTCCATCCAGCTGCAACCCAATACTGGGGAACACCCATACACACACACACTCATACACAACGGCCAATTTAGTTAATCCAATTCACCTATACCGCATGTCTTTGAAGGTATATGTGGGCTCTTCTTTAAGATTAGAGTGAGTGAGTCATTTAATTTTTTTTTCAATTGGCACAAATTAGTGAAATAAACTGAATAGTGATTGTTTTGATGATTTATGTTTGTAGCTACATGTTTTCATTATCCATTACTGACCTATAACGTTATATGGCACAAAATAATTGATGACGTCATGTTCCAGGAAAACTGAAATTGTGTGTCAGACGTCGGTCACTGTAACTTTTATTTCCTGATTTTGTTCCAGGAATGATTAATTTACAAATAAAGCACTGAAGTCAACTGATCCTTTTTACAGCGTACAATTTAATTAGACTTTGAAATGTAACATATTTTGATAAAGCTACGTAAATGTTCAAAACCAATGTCATTTAATCATAATCAATGCTAACAACAGTTGTGCTGCTTTGTATTTTATAAAGAAACTGTGATACTATATTTAAACCGAAAGCTAAAAGAAGAGCATTTGTATGAAACAGAAGTCTGTTGCTATAAATGTCTTTACTTTCATTTTTGGTGAATAAAATGATTCTTACTTTACAGAACATTTGCACTTGAATTGGTATTTTTAAACATATTTTTTATTGTAAATATATATATATTTTTACATTTCAAACTATATTAGAATTCCTTTCAATTAACTATAAAGAAGAAAGAGAGTCACACAGGTTTGAAAACAAGAATATGAGTAAAAGAACTGGCATTTTTGGGGAACGATCGTTTTACCCTCACAACCACATGCGATATAACAAAAAAAACTGAACTTACCAGAATGCAGAATAACCCCACTGTCCGTATCACTGATCTCCTCTTTCCCTTCCATGGCTGTTCGTCAAGCGTTCTTCAAAGCGAAAGCGTCGGTTTTCTCCTACTTCACGAGTTCCTAAAAAAGCAAATACAACTGTTATCGTACTCATGCATGCTCACTAGAGACTAATTTAGCTGTTGAAGCCAAAGTGAAGAGAAACTGGTCTCGTGGAAGCACTCAGTCGCTCAGCTGTGTCGGGTCTCTTGACCCAGAGCCTCAGGGGTCATTGCGGATTCCAGGAGACGAACAATAGGTTTCACAGGACTACTAAAAATCACAGTCTAACTACGCCTCGCAGCAATGCGCCGTCAGCAGGAGCTCCGGGTGAGCTTTAACTAAGAGGGCATTCAAGTAAGTACTCTTACATCCCTGTGTATCTGAAAAATGTCCATTTTTCCAGAAAGAACAAGAACGAGGTGTACTTAGATCACAACACTGGAATGCTTCCAGCAGTACAGGTTAATGAAGAGGCCTGCTATGGCTAATTGCACTCAGTTGTAATTAACTAACCCCAATTCATTTCAACAGTTTGTCAGACTCTACATGCAGGAAGGGTGATTAGCCACAGACTGGGTTGCACATTACTTACATTACTTTTACAGTATAATAATTTTATTTAAAACAATTGATATCCATTTACACATTTTGTGGGAGTGTTCAAATTCGATCAGGCTGTTTTAGCTAGAGGAAAGGATTATGATTAATTAGCGTGTGTATACAAGCTTATAATGGGCTGTGTTAGTGTGCTTAGCGTTATGCATTAAAAAGTCACATGATCCTTGAAGATTTGGTGTTCAAGACAGATTTCTAATAATTGTTTTTACGTTGAAAACAGTTATCTTGCTTCTTATTTTCTTGTAAACCTGTGATACACTTCTTAGCAAATGTTTGCATTAAAAAAACATTTTAGCATTAATGAAAATAAATAATAAGAACCATTGTTAATATAAAAGCTCTAGATCAGAGATATTAGAAGGATCATCTGACACTGAAGTTAGGAATAGTAATGCTGAAAACCCAGCTTGGCAACATATGAATAAATTCCCTTTTAAACTGTATAAAAACAGCCATTTTAAATAGTTTTAATATTTCATAATATTACTGCATTTAAATCAAATAAATGCAGCTTTTTGAGCAAACATATTTTAAAAACTGTCAAATATTTTTAGCACACTGGACACACATTTAACAAAATCAGATATTTACATATAAACTAAAAGGGGTCGATCGTTCTAGCTGTATTTCGCAACAGCCAGCGTGTGAAGTCACAGTCCAGAGCACAATGAGCTCATGACACATTTGTTCTGCGGTGTACGAGTCTCACCTGCTTCCTGTCAGTATGTCAAAATGTTATTCTACGTCATGATGACGGTATCCTCAATGTTCTGAGTAAGCTGTGAACATCTACAGTTTGGACAATGATTAACAGATGTTACATATTGTCGTCTACAATCCTACACAGCTGTTGGATTAGTGACAGCATTACAGTTGTGAATTTATTACTTTGAAACTGAAGGTGACTGCTGAGACACAAATAGCGTAACACCTTCTTGACGTCATACAAATACAGACTTCATATGAACTTATACCAGAGCTGAGGAGATTACTTTCATTCATTCATTCATTTTCCTACAGCTTAATCTCAGATTTTTCAGAGGTTGCCACAGTGGAATGAACCGCCAACTATTCCAGAATATATTTTACACAGCGGACGCCTTTCCAGCCGCAACCCAGTACTGGAGAATACTCATTCACACACACTCATACACTACGACCAATTTAGTTAATCCAATTCACCTATACCGCATGTGGGGGAAACTGGAGCACCCAGAGGAAACCCACGCAAACATGGGGACTTGGAGAACATGTAAACTCCACATAGAATTGCCAACTGACCTATCCGGGACTTGAACCAGTGACTTTCTTGCAGTGAGGCAACAGTGCTAACCACTGAGCCATCTTGCTGCCCAAGAAGATTACTTACGGATTGAAACCAGTTACTGAATACAAATTACATGACAAAATGTGTCAGTAATGTAGTCTAATAGATTGTTCATTTATGGTAAATTTTTCTGATTACTTTTGGATTACATTTAGATTACTTTTGGGCTAACCATTATTTGATGACACATATATTGTGCTATTTTAATAGATGCATATATATATATATATTCCAATCTTAATCACAAGAGCCTTACTTGATTACAACTTTCACTTACAACTTACTGCCATTGTGTAAAATAAATAATTATGTAATCCATTAAAAAGTAACTGTATTCTGATTACGATAGTTTTAAAAAGTAGTTTAATTACAAGACCTTGATTTTTGAAATCTGATTACATAATACAGATTACAAATAATCAGTTTCTATATTCAAAACATCCAATAAAATTTCCTAAACTTTTAGGCAATGTACACATTAAGTTAATACACATTTCTTGACTTGACAGATTTCAGATTTCTTGACATAAAGTGTTTTCGATTAAAAGAAAAGTGTTTTGATATTGGTAAAAGGAAATGTTAGCAAAATGTTTAGGAAAAAAACTATACCCAATATGAATTTAAATCACAAAGTATATTTTTAACAAAGTAAAAAAAAATATATTAAATGCACTGAGTTGTATCACATATGATGACTTGTATGAAAAACTACAGTACTCACATTTTGTAAAACATTGATTCTGCTTAAAGTGTATCCAGTAAACAAAAAAAATCAGTTGATTTCCATAAGACGTCTAGCTCCACACAGATGAGCAACGGTAGGAACTTGTACTGTGAAATGAACCTGGGCGCGTCTTGCACATACCTCTCTCTCTCTGTGTGTGTGCGTGTGTGTGAATGTGTGTGAGAGAGAGATATCAAGGCGTCACACCTCTTGTAGACACCTGTCGAAGGCGATAATAACGCTTCCTGTTGTCTTTGTTATCAGCAAGAACAAATATGAATACGTAAGAAGTGATTATATTCAATCATAAATGTGTAAGCTTGGTATGTAAGCCGATACCACACTTATATCGTGTTAACTAGGTTCAGTTAAAGGTACATTTTTTTACATTTTGAATAACTTGAATAAGACCTATTTCTGGTTAACAAATCAAATAAACTATTTTGTTTTTAATTATGACTGACATTAAGTTTTTTATACAGACAGTCATGCGTTTGATTTGATGTTGAGGCTTTTTGGATTTTATTTAATTATTCAAGAGAACATGACATTGAGATTTTACAAATAGTTTATGTAGTTCAACTGCTACTATCAAAGCAAAAGTATTACACAATTTTTAGTTTTTACTCTAACTGCCAATTTAGTTTGTAACTGAAAAACTGAAATCTTATTAACTAGTGTTATCAGAACTTTTGACCTATTTAAGTCTGTGTTTTAATGCTGCCTCCTACTGGTAACTCTTAGGCAACTCAATTCTCACACTATAAAGCCTGTATAGAAAACTCATCTGGACTGAATTAATATTTGATGTATATGATAATAACTGATGCTAATCTAAAATATTTCTGTGGCTTCTGATTTCTGCAAATACCACAAAACTGAAAGGAGAAGCTCCAGTGCATGTGTTGCTAAAATCACAGATAACTAGTTGTCCAATTGGGTGTACAAAAAGCAGAACTTCAACTTAAAGTTGAAACATTTGTAAGAAATCGCTATTCTTTACTTTCCTTTTTTATTGCATTCTTTTATTAACATTTTAACTATTAATCACAAGACACATTGAAATAAACCAACTGACAATGCCCATTTTAACAATACAATGCTAAAGAAAACAGAATAAT
>CAIGQZ010032461.1:7665482-7681342 GCA_903798205.1 Danio tinwini | reverse complement strand
ATATATATTATAACATAATAGTAAAATAAAATACACAAATTCTATTATGACATACCATAACTCAAAATGCAGCTTAAAGAAACATCAATAAAATCCAAGTAAGGAGTCCAGACTTGATGAAAAGCCTCAGTAGACATATGAATGACACAGGTAAGGTATGGAAAATAAGTAAGGAAATAATTTCCTAATAATATTGTGCCACCCTTTCAAGGATGGGGGTTTGTCACTGATCCAGTTTATCAGTATATTTTTCCTGGCAGCAAAGGCTAAAATGTCAAATAAACGATTAGTGAATTTGTCAGGCAATTCTTTACTTTTTTTATTTTGTCATGCAGTTTCCAAAAAGAAAAGAAGCGTAAATATATGTTATGCGCAAGAATCAGTGAGTAATAATGAATGTTAAATCAGTGGTCAAATTGGTATCAGCCAACAATTTTTTATTTTTAAGGTTATCATTATCTTACTAATGAGAAAATAAATGATTAATCATTTTGAGGGATGTAACCAATAACAATGGTCCTAACGTATTTCCTGTTTTACATTTTTAATTTCCAAAGTCTCAGAGAATCCAAAAAAGGTACACATATTGATAAATAATATTATGGAAGCTGTTTTAACATCAAGTTATGATTTAATTGCCTCTTGTTACAGTTAGGAAATAGTTTGACAACAAGCAAGAAATATTCATGGGCTAATGACATTACCACATTGAAATGGTCTATAGGCCATTAATTATGGGTAATTTCTACCATTTTTAACCATTTACAATATTTTCTAACAATTCACTTGCAAGTCATTTGTTTGCATTTATTTATTCTGATTTATCATCAAACTCTGAGACACAATGCATTGCTATGGGTTGTGTCTTTTATTTCATTCTGACACCACAAACGTTCTGCTTTCTAGCCCTTTATCCATTTGGCAAAACACACTGGTTCAGTCAGTGTATGTCTTTTTAAATGCAAATGACCTCTTTTCAGAAGGGGCAGAACTTTTACACCTTGTGCCTTAGTTATTCAGCAGCCAGCAGAAACTATTCTTTTCACATTTGAAAGACTTTTTAAACACTGAATATATAGTTTCCAAGCACACAAATAGGTGAGTATTACGATAAGTTCTCCTTCGCATTAACTGTCCGATACACACAAGGTTATGTCAAAACACATAAATTGTCAATATATATATTCAATAAGATTTATGAAACAGCATCTATTGGACATGACAACAACACACAATCAAATCAACTTAGCCAAATGCTTTGTTGGGCAGGAATTATTCAAATGTGTGATACTGTGATGTATGTTCCCAGACTACAGCTGAGACATTTAAGGAGTTCAGTTGAAGAGTCATTGGACACCTTTAAGTATCAAATACACAGAACTGAAGCCATATACTGTTGCAGTGTGTAGGCCTATCACAATATCTATTTTTTGTTGTACGATATATTGCACCAAAATATATTGCGATAAACAATATTATTGTCATTTTAAGACCATTTTATGCCACTCATTATATAATGCCAGAATGACAATATAATATCACAATGCAAGTACACTCTTTCAAAAAACACACAATATTTTATTCTTAAGAAAATTTAATTTAATTATAGTAATTTTAACAATTCAATAATTAGGCATTGGAATCAGAATGTGAAAACGCATATCCTAAATGAATAATAATTAGTGTTAACAAAAAAGTGCAAGGTAAAAAGTAATATATCTGCTACCAGATCTATGTTCAGTTGTCAGACATCTACATAAAAATATACTATCGTAATTTATAGTAAATACCATAGTGTTTTTAACCATACTGACACCTCCAGTAGAGGTAGAGATGTTGCACAATCAGTTAAAATGATGAATTGTTTTTATGTATGGGTGATATATATTGCATCACTAAAAATAATTGAATTGATGTCCATGTGTTGTGCGATAAGCCGATATATTGATTATTGTGACAGGCCTAGCAGTGTGAATGTTTTCGAGGTATCCCAAATAACTACTGAGAGACTAACTACTGTATGACACCAAACAAGCATGCAAACAACCCTCTTTTTCAGCTTCATTCTTTTAACTGTACTGTAATGCAAATGCTGTTGTCATGCATTCAGTGTCTTCACCGAGGCATTGTATGGACGATCATTCCACTCTGACATCCAGACCCAATAGGAAATCAACCCACACACACAGATGTCAAGAGAAACACTTTTTCAAAATACTGTGGGAGACACTGCACCTGCTGCTCTCATTGATCACTTGCATACATACAGGATTCTCGTCCTCGCACTGGCTCTCCAAGAATGCCGGTTTACTGCCTATAGGAGCCACCGCGGCTGGCAGATGGGACAAAATCATATCACACAACAAATGAACAAGGAAACAAGACTGCTGGAACATGCCAATGTCTGCTTTCACAACTAGTTTGATGAGTAGCTATGCCAAATAATCGGGTTACAATCAGATTGGTGAAATATTAGTTATGTGTAACTGTGTAGTTAAGGTTTTATGTTATGCAAGTTTGCATTTGATTATCTACATATCTACACGTTTGGAAAAAGTAATATGCCTGTAAATTAACATGTGAATTGGATTGCAAGATGAATTTAAAGTACATATGAACAGAACTTTCATAAAGCAGAAATCAAATCCAATTCGTTCTGACAAAAAATTGTCCATTTTTTGTAAAAGTGTTTTCTTCTAGATAACCAAGACCCAAGAACGAGTGTAGGTAAGACCAAAGTGGGTGAGACTATAATTAGTTGCAATATAATTGTTTGCTTTATTTATTTATTTATTTTTGCACTAGCATAAAAACTGATTAGTTATGCAAACCTCAATTTAAATATAGCAGGTTTTCTCATGTCTGCGGTTCATTCTGCTGCGGCGACCCCTGATTTAAAAGTTCACACTTAGCTGATGATTGATTAAAGCTCGTTTGGCATGCTGTCCCGGGAGAGAGCCCTAAGCTCATAAGATTCTCGAGCCCGGGGCTCCCTCTCGTTTGCGAGGGGAGTTTGAGCTCAGGCAGATCTTGAGAACTCCCCTGCTGTAGTAGCTAATGAACAGATAGTGATTGCTCTTAAGAGATAACTTCTTACTAGGAGCATGTCTATGGTGCCGAAGTGGATTAGTCAATTAACTTAAGTTGTATGTTTTTGGACAGTGAGAGGAAACTGTATGAACTCCACACCAAAACGATGGCTGGATTGGTAAGGACTAGAACCAGTGACGTTCTTGCTGTGAGGCAACAGTGCTAACCACTGGGCCACCGTGCCACCCATCTAGGAAAGGGGGAGGAGTAGGGGTGGAGTAGGGGATTCTTTAAAACGAAGATGGCTGTCATATGGAACCTAGGGTATTTATAGCGGCTTAGGAATCATCTGATTGGTGAATCATAAATTAAATAATGCGGGGCCGGCTGCAAGCAATCATAAGCATGTGATCCTCTCGAAATTAGTTTATAAATAAACTTCACTTAATAAAAGGACTAAGCCAAAAAAAGCAAAAACATGAATGAGTGTCTCATGTCGCAAATCCAATGATGCTAATAATGATTTTCTCAGACCAGTTGATCAACAGCATTGTTTATACATCAATTTTATGTAATGGTCATCAGCAGAAATGGTACTAAAATGTATCAGGTACAGAATGCAGTGGAAAATCCCCCAAAATGTATCAAACTGGAAAAAATTAGGGGTGTCAAAATTATTTGTTTCTTCTGTGCACCGCGATGCAGACGCGAACAATTCAGTATCCATTCAGTAATAGATCATAACCGGTTATTACATACTGACAGCATTTATCTCATATGCGCTATATTGCGGCAGCTTACTATGAGGGAGGCGCGCTTGAGTAATTAAAACACTCCAACTACTTAAAAACGCAGAAACTCTGCACAATTTAATATGTGATGCACTAAGATATCGAATTGAACCGAATCAATGGCATGATAATCGTACCGGAACCAAACTGTGAGACCACTGTAGGTTCACACGTCTAGAACAAATACTTATCCTTAATGCTACAAAGCATGTTACGCATTAGATATACTTTTTTAGGTTTGTTTTTTAGCTTACCTGCTTGCTTATATATTGTCAACATCATCAAAAAAATGTATAATTTGACCTTTTAATATCACTGTAGTGGCACGGTGGCTCAGTGGTTAGCACTGTTCGTCTCACAGCAAGAAGGTCGCTGGTTTGAGTCAGGACAGGGCCAATTGGCATTTCTGTGTGGAGTTTGCATGTTCTCCCTGTGTTTGCGTGGGTTTTCTCCAGGTGCTCCAGTTTTCCCCACAGTCCAAAGACATGCGGTATAGGTGAATTGGATAAACAAAAAATTGGCCGTAGTGAGTGTGTGAACGCGAGAGTGAATATGTGTTTCCTAGTACTGGGTTGACAAATAAGGGACTAAGCTGAAGCAAAATTAAATAATGAATGAATAGCACTATATTATTTAATTCTGCCAATTTTAGTTTTTTTAAAAACTGCAGAATGTGCTGTGTTATTATATGGATCGTAAAATGCCAAAATCTCCCATTTGTTTATGCATCTTCTTTTGCGAGGTCATCTAAACATTTGTGGCCTCTAAAAATGAAAATGCCTTCTAATATGTGGCTTTTCATAACACCAACCATAGGCAGGGCACAAATAAAACTGACCAGATTTAGCCACATGACTTACGGCTTAGTAAGTAATTGAGTTTGTGGATTGTGTTATTTGTGTCAAAAGAAACCCCAAAGGGTCTTTCCCACTATGAGATACTGTAGGCCTTTGCAACTGCAGACACTTCAGGCAAATGCAGCTAATATTTGGTAGGGAAGATTCTGAGGTTTGTTTTTATTCAAGCACAAGGGATGATTAATAAAACAACAACAGTTTGATTAGTGCTTGTTTATCTGCCTACTTACTCAGATGACATTAATTTGTTGATTCTAGATTTTTTTTTAAATCATCCTGTAGTTTTGTACCATGGCTGCTATAAGGAGAGCTGGTATTTTTGTGTAAGAAAAAAAGTTTATTGGGTCAAGTCAAAAGCTCATGCAAAGTTATGTAGCAGTGGTAGTTCTGCAACGGCAAAGATGGGTCAAGAAACTAAACCAACAAACTGATCAAGACAGCTGTGATTGAATATATGAATAGTTTTTTTAGTGCTACATCCAATGGATTTCCATAGGATTAGCTGTCTACAGGGTTAGAGCGATATTGTATAGAAGCTCATAGATTCTCATCTCGCCTCTTCCCGGGGATGTGGGATATGTCGGATTAGCACGTATGGGAGGCGGAGAGGGTTTTTATTATTGTGGGGATCTCCCCCATCCTGCTCATTCAGACAGGGAACTCAGGCACACTGGGAACACCAGTGAACTGTGACAGTTGCATATTAACCTTCACTCAGGACCTTTCTACACCAGACACAATGAATGATGTTTATAAGGTGAAAAAGTTTGAGGTGAAATTTTACTCGAATTTTAATAAAAAGCATGATATTTCATGACACACTACCATTCTAAAAGATGTTCTCAAAAGAGGTCTGACCTATGTAGCATTTATGTTAGTCAAAAATAAAGTAAAAATGGTAATATTGTAAAGTAGTATAACTGTTTTACTATTCAAATCTCCTATTATGTTTCTGTAATGCCAAGTAGATATTTTTAGCAGTCAGACCAGTCTTTAGTTTCACATGGTTGTAAGGAAATATTTTTAATATGCTTATTTGGTGTAGGGTTGGGCGATGACATAGCAATGGACAATGGCATTGTCAATGACAATGTAAAACATAGCAATGGACAATGGCATTGTCGTCATGGGTGGCGGTGAATTAATTATTTATGAATAATTAATTAATTCATAACTAATTAATTATTTGTAGCCTACCTTTTCAACTACCTGACCCGCATGGTCCTTGTTTTACCCATCACCAAATCATAAATAAATAAAGATAAGTTACACACAAATTACCACCTGTCAATCACTTTTTCCGCGGGACTTGGTAAAAACGGTGCACAACTAACAGGAACCAACCAACAGTATCTGAGGTTTTCGCTAAAATTACAAGCGTAAAAGCAAAAGATTGAAGCAGTGTACTGATGCTGTGACACGTTATCTGATAGATTAAAAAGACCAAAGAGTCATTATATAGAGACAAGATTAATTAAACATCATGTTTAACAACTATAGTGAGATGCGATCCAGCAGTACATCCTTGATAATCTGTCCGACGTGCACTGCTCTCTGGGGGTTTTGTGCTCAAAGCACATGCTGATTGCCTGGAGCTCAGGCGTGTGCATATGTTAGAGAGCATGACAGAGTGTGTGTGTGTATGTGTGGTCACGTGATGTGCGTTTTCAGCTGCATAGTGTGGACGGAGGGCTAAAACGCCAGTGTGGACGTAAATAGTTTTCGTTCAAAATGCCATTTTACAACTAAGCTGTATTAGTGTAAATAGGGCGTGAGTGTGTATTTTTTTGCGAGCGGGTTGCTGCTGCAACGTGGGCGGGGCGGAGGATTGCGATGCCGGCTCAGCATCGTGATGTCTATCAGCCATCGGCGATAGATGGTGGCATTGTCTATCGACCCAAATTTAGCGCTGAATAATATTTTTTTGTAGAAATTCAACTAAATACATTTATGCTTCAATTTATTCTTTAACAGAAATGGTCACTTATGATAAATTAATAAAGTGTTCATTATGCATATTAATTATTAATATCACATGTAGTATTAATTTCTTTGAAAAAACTTTTGAACAGAACTATAGAATTATTATACAGTCACATTTTACACATCAATAAGTTTCCATTAGGTAATGCATTTACTTACTGAACACATGAGCAAACAAAAAGCAATACACTGATTACAGTATTTATTCATCTTTGTTAACATTAGTTAATAAAAATAAAGTCATTCGTTGTAAGTTTGTCTACTCAATAATAGTGCAATAATTCATGTTTAATAGCACAAAATTTCACAGTTCATATCAAATATACATTAACTAACATTAATTAATGGAACCTTATTGTGTGACCTATTATATACATACTCTAGGGATTATTTAGGGACTTTTTTTGAAAACCAAAGTATTATTCACACTAATGTTATGCACAGCTTCACATGCACACTGTAAAAAGGGAATTATGCAGCTATTTTTATATCACATGTCAATTTTACTGCTGTAAGCTACTCTATTCAAGTTAACCCAGTCATAAACATATAATACATTTACCTGAGTTAAACAATTTAGATGATATCCAATAATGCATTTTTTTATCTGACGAGACATTTTGTATAGTTCATAGCATCAGTGAATATAGGCTACCCTGAACAACAGTCTGTATACAATTACAATGAAGATACGTGATATGCTGAAAGCGATGTGGCGCAATCTCAGGCAACTTTTACACTGCAAGCCCTAGTGCTCAACTCCAATTTATTGCTCAAATCTGATTTTTGTTTGGCATTTCACATCTTTTAAACAAACACAGAGGCTGCTACTACAGGCCGTGTTTATTAGGTTTATTTATTTATAAGCCGATGTGCTGCAGGATGAACCAGCAAATTGAGAGAAGGAGAAGGAGAGAGGATATTAAATATACAATACTTCCCCTTTAACCCTCTATTGGTCAAAGAACCATATGCACATAACTTCTTTGACATTGATTACAACTGAATTTTAAAGTTTCAATTACAAAAGTCTTGTAATAACCCTCAGTAACCCTTTATCAAATGAGCAAGGTTTTTGTTTGAGTCTGTCTGAATTGTCTGTTATACTCAAAAAGTAAACTTCTGATGTAAAAATCTTTGCAAACTTGCATGAATCTTTGATATAACTCTTTAGACTAAGCTCACACTGCATTTCATAGCAAGACTTTAATCAAAACAACATTCCACAAACCATCTAGTGACACTGGAAAAATGTTGCTATCTCTGTTCATGAGGAAACACTATATTCAGCCTTAAAAAGAACAGGAAGTCCCTCAAACTAGTGCCTAAATATACCTTCTGTGGGTAATTATTGACTTGTAATTACTCCAAACTAGTATCCATAGTAAGACGCTGCATAATTAAAGCTTTGGCGTGAGACTGAGAAGGAATAAGGATCTTTGAGGCCTGTTAACGCCAACACCGCACCCTGGCATTTGGTGCTTGTGCGGCCATGAGGCACCCTTTCGGGAAATAGAAGATGTAAAGTGGAAATTGGTTTCAAATGAGCCAAAGCACAGTAAGATTGTCTGATGTGGAGTGAAGTGAGTTGTACCACCAGCACTGCAGCGCAGCACGAATCCCTCCGGCTGTAAACCCCAGGAGAACTTTCCCTCCGTATATTCATTACAACTGCGGCAGGACTCGTCAGATGAAACAGACCTCACAGATCCTGGCTTAACTCACTTGGCTACACTGGGGTGGTGCGTCTGCTAGTGGAAAATGTTTGTGGCTAGACACAACTCACATTAAATGTAATTATTATAATAGGGAAATGATCATTTAATAAACAGATTTTGTTTTACTCGTTCCTCTTTTTTTTAGACAAACAAAATAATGCGATGGGACATGAAAGTGAATGTGTTTCAAATAAACCGTAAGTTTTTTTAGTGCAAAGTTGTTTACAATTTTACATTATTGTTGCCACGACAACATCTAACAACATGCCCGCCACCCTAACATGAATGTAAAAATGACAAGTACATGTTTACGGCATTAATAGTGCTTGGGCTTTGACAGAATAATTATTGTGTCATTATAGAATAGTAATTGTATTGTAAATACTAATAAGTTTTAAAATATAAAATGATAAGCCTTACATTACTGATTTAAGATTTTCTAAAAAGTAAACTTTCATTCCTACAAGCTTTTTTCTTTTACAATAAATAAATTAATGTTTGTTGTAATTTTTTGTTAACATCATGTCAAAAAAACTATTAAAATGGTGGAAACCTTTTGAAAAAGAAATTAGTTACTGTATAATGCAGAATGTCTCAAAATTTGGCAAACCTTAAAGTTCTGTTTTATTTGAGAATTTTATTGTCAATTCAAGCACACAAACTTGAGCATGTTCACAAAAATGTCAAAATAAAACTTTAGGAAATTGTGTCTGAAAATAAAATATATATTTTATAGGGCTCCAAAAATATAAGTGCAGGTTTTTGATAGCTAAAATTAAATTTAATGATTTACCAAACTTAATAAAAATTAAAATAACATCTGGGGAATAGATCAGACATGCAAAAGAGAAAACATCTGATTTCACATGGCCCAATTTTTATTTGACATTGTTTTCTGCATGTCCAGTTGTCCACAATAGAATATTACTGTTGAAATATGTGAAGGAGCATTGCATTTAAGTCCTTTTATCTATTACTAATGAAAACAATATCTGCTTTAATCATCCTATCTTCATCCAAGAGGAAGTGCAGTGTTTCTTTGACATCAGTGTGTTATGGTTACATATGGCTTTAGTCTCTTCCTGTTTAGTCTTTATGTCCTTGCATAGAACAGCAGATAGATGTGATTGCATGTGTAAATATATTGCAGTGTAGCAAAAGACTATATCTGATCAATTTCTCAGGTTCAAAACAGTTGAATGATGTTAAAATGCACCACAGAACAGGAAGCTTGTTGCATTCATTTGTAAATTAGAAAGGAAGTTGATCATAAGCCTCTCACTGACATTTCTAAAGTGACTGTTTTGACTTGTATCACTCAAGATGTCCTACAATAACATATTTAGTATTGAAAGGAAGATGCAGTAATCGCTGTTGCTGAAAAACGAGCCAAGATAGTATTCTGAAGAGTTTCAAAATAGCCCATTACAACAAATCAACAGATTTTGCAAGTAAAATCTACTAAAATGTGCTGCCACACAAGTGGATGAAATAGAAACATCATTCCAGCGGCTGTCATTGTATTAGGCCACATCCAGAGGTGCTAATGAGAGCCTTAAAACTGAGCTGCCAGCAGCAAACAATACACACACGCTGCTTGGCTCCGGTTTGGCCGACCCTGGCTATGAACCAACAAAGCCTCAGATTCCAGGACTATTCACGTTTCAGTGGTCTACACACCTCCCTCAGATGCCGGCCCACTCAAATCACCCTTGATGCTCTGAGTCACACTGATCACTGAATTCCACAGCATTAGACAAGGAATGCTGTTCCTTTTGTAAGAAGGGCAACTGAATAATGTAATGAGACTTCCACCTTATTTGATTAAGAGCTCAAGTAGTTGTTTTTGTGCTCTGTTTTTGAGACTGACTGACATTAGATCATGTGTCTTACATCAAACCAAAGCCCAATTGGGGAAGTTAGTGTTCCCATCTGAATAAATGAATGGAGTGTAAAATAATATCCACCTTTAGACAATGAAACAATATAGGCATCTGATTCTCACGCTGCATTTGAAATACCTGTGCAGGTTTTTTTTTCATTAAAGCTTTGCAAGTTCTCTATTTATGCACTTATACTTCCATATAATCAACAATCAAAAGCGATGCAAATGACTTTTTACTTTGAAAAAATGCTTTCATAAGTGTAACAATATCTTAGCTCCTATTTACTTTACGCCAAAATGTTTCTATGATTTATGGTTTATACTTGATTTTATAGGTTTTAAAGTTAGATTTTCTTAGTTACTAATTTAAATTCAAGCAGGTTGAAAGGGCAAATACAACTTTACAGCAGGTTTGCCAACTTGGATTTACATTAAACTTCTAAAGCTAATCTTTAACACATTACACACTACAATTCTCCTTAGTTTTTGAATTCTATACTTAACTATTACTTAACATATACTAAACCATTACTTTAAAACACGTTAAAAACTATAATAATTTCAATATGAAGTTTGATTTAGAAATTGGTAAAAATCCCAATATATTATTAATCTTCAATAACTCCAACGGGAGAATTTCGGGTTACTATGTCCAGCTTTATCACAACTTTTAAAACTACGTAAAAGTAGATATATTTGTCGCAATCTAGTTATTATTATTTAAAGTTTCAATGGTTGCAAAACTTTTGGCTGCAGTAGCAGTGCTGTATACGCTCATTTTTTATCTGGTGCTGTGTGTTAGTTCAGGCTGTGTATATGTATTACCGATTAAGGAAATTATCACCATACCTTTTGTCGTCATAACAGCAAAAGCAACGCAGAGTCGTCAAATCTCTACGCAACACATTATCATGGGATATTATTTATCCACGCTTTCTCCAGCGCCGCATTCCAAATTGATGTAAGCGAGACTGAAGAATGGTCGATTCTAAGCCACGCGAACTAGAGGGTCCGCTTCGCACGTAGATTCTCGCTCATGGCTCTTACAATAGTAATTAAACATTTAAAAGAAATCCGTGATATGTAAAAGTCTGTACGACGCTTATGACGACGTGTGAGATATATTTAATCTATTTTTTATGACAGTACTCTTGTGGGAAATGAAAAGCAAACCTCCCTATGTAACAATGGTACGTCCCTCTCCCCATCAGAAACTTTTTTTCCACGGCGCTATCTGAACTAGTGATTGGGAAGCTCGACTGCGAGAGTTCATTCTTTTGAACAACTCTTTTCAAAGAATCGGTTCTAAAATGATTCAGCAACTACCACCATAACCATAGCCTGTAAACCCTGCTGCTTGCGTGGCGGTCATAGGCTACCGTTTTTTTTCAGTGAATACAGTGTAATGTAATATATTTGGTATGAAAAAATGGGGGCGACACGGTGTCGCAGTGCTGTCGCCTCACAGCAAGAAGGTCGCTGGTCCGAGCCACGGCTGGGCCAGTTGGCATTTCTGTGTGGAGTTTGCATGCTCTCCCCGTACTGGCGTGGGTTTCCTCCGAGTGCTTTGGTTTTCCCCCACAGTCTAAAGAGGTAAATTTGCCGTAGTGTATATGTGGGTGTGAATGCAAGAGTGTTTGGGTGTTTCCCAGTGCTAGGTTGTGGCTGAAAGAGCTTCCGCTATGTAAAACACATGCTGGATAAGTTGGCGGTTCATTCCACTGCGGCGACCCCTTATTAATAAAGGGGACTAAGCTGACAATAAAATAAAAAAATATATAATCATATAATGGTTTTACATTTATTAGATTTTGTGGTACTTATAAGTGCAATAGAGTTATAAGCAATTTATAACCTGCTAACCACATTTTGAGCATGTCAAACTTAAAATCTTAAATTGAGTTTGGTCTTTTATATTCAACACTTGCCATAATTTAGTAATAGCTAACTATTCATTGTTGTGAAAAATACAAATACTATTTTCAAATTTAAATATTTATTTTAAATCAATGGCATTACATGAAAAAGCCAAATAGTAATGTGGTGTTTTATGTTTAAGTCAAGAGTCTGACATCTAAAAAGTAAATAATAAACATTTTAAATTAAGTAAATAGGCTAAATAAAACTTGCTCTAAGAATTTTGGGCGCAGTACCAGGCAAACGTTTGCCACGAGAAATTAGTTTAACGTTTGTTTACAGTCTAGTTTGACATCTCTTAAAGTTTTTTTTCTTTCCTTTTCCACCCGAAAATGTTCGAATCATGTTATATTTTCGTTGATTTATTTTTTTGTGTTCTGAAATCACAAACTGAATTCATGATCAATTCTAAAAAACTGAAAAATGACCAAACAGAAAGTTGCAAATTTATTAGTCAGGTGATCTGACTGGACCATAGGACATAAACAAAAATACCATTTTGTTGAATCGGCTCAAAAAATTTGTTCACAAAGTGGACATTTTTAGACTAAATACATGCAGTGGTGCAGCCCAAACAGTTAGATCCTGTTATATCAATGACCTGAATAAATCGTTTGCGAACAGTACGTTGACAAAGCCTATAGGATAGGAAATGGGGGCTTCTGTTTTCTTGTTCTGTAAAAGAGCCGTTACCATAGAAAGTAATGTGCCATAATGTGACTGCAGGGTGCTGGTGGCTTTTACATATGAAAGGCTTCACCTTGAAAAGGAGACTGTCTCACAATAAATACCCATGCGTCAGTCACTGGAGTAAAGAAAGAAAGGTTTACTCGATTCGATTAAACTGAATGACTTTCCGCAGCAGTAGGCCTATTTTTTTTAATTCAAAAGCCATATACAGCAAGTAAAACAATTAAAGTTGTTAACTTCGGAAAAATTCATGTAAATAGTTAGTTAGAATCTAATGAAAATGAGTTTACTAATGTGGTATATTCTGTTAGTGACTTTATTTTTATAGGTTATTTATATATATTTTATATATTTTTTTTGGCTATTTATTATAGTATTACATGATATTTGGCCATAATCTATTACACACACACACACACACACACACACACACACACACACACACACACACATACACACACACATACACACACGTTTATTTAACTAACATGACATATACAGGAGTTGGACAAAGAAACAGATACAATTAGTGTTGGATGTTTCATGGCGTGAATTAGTGTGAATATTTAATAGCAGAGTAATAGCACAGTTTTGCTAAAAAATGCAATGCATTATGGATGACATATCAGAGTTCAAAAGTGAATAAAATGTTGGAACGTGTCTCGCTGGTGCATCTGTGACCAAGACAGCTAGTTTTTGTAATTCTAAATACCAAATGTAGGTTTCAGTGGTGCCAGCAATGGTGTTGACAATGTAAAACATTGTTCTTTGATAAGTCCAACTTCACTGTCTTTCCAACATCCGAGAGAGTGTGGAGAAGCCCTAAAGAATCCACCCAAACTGTTGCATGGCCAGAGTAAAGCATGAGGTGGATCAGTGATAGTTTGAGCTGCAATATCTTGGCATTATAGGCCCAATACTTGTGCTAGATGGGCGGGTCACTGACAAAGACTACTGAACCATTCTGGAGGACCATGTGCACCCAATGTTTCAAACATTGTATCATGAAGGCAGTGCCGTGTATCAGGATGATAATGCACCAATACACACAGCGGGACTAGTGGTTTGATGAACATTAAAGTCAAGTTAAAGTCAACTTCCATGGCCTCCACATCTTTAGTTTCCTTGTCCAACCCCCTGTATATAGGCATAATATTTGTAGCAATCAAAATTTTGCAAATTATTGCAAACTGAATTTTGCGATATTTTGAAATATATGTTGCATATGTAGCTACATATATTTCGCATGTCTGAAGTCCAAACATAAACTAGTATATTATATGTCGGCTGTTCCTCTGTTAGCTTTGCTTATAATTTAAATTGCTGACTTATATGGATTTAGGAAAAAGAGGTACTAAAATGAAATGTATCCATTAATTTAATCAGCATCAAGTTACGACTTTTCCCTTCAACAAATAATTATAAAATATTTTTAGCTAAACCTGTTCTTGGTGAATCATAATATGAATGCCAATGGTTATTGCCACTTTGAGAGCCAAAGTACAAACATAAATGCAAACATAGTACTGCTACACTGGTTCTGACAGTGCATTTTGGTCTGATGTGAAATGATACATAAATGTTCACATGAGATTTTTATTTAATATAACGACAGATGCAGGCACAAATTCCAACTGGAGCTGACACTGTTTGTTTACAGAGTGTTGAAATGATGTTTTGTTTTGTTTTGTAACTGACCTTGTGCTTATTGTGGATGCTGGAACCTGTTTTGATTCTTAGATTAAAGGTAACTTCAGCTTTTTGCATAGATTGTTTGTTTAGATTCATAAGACCTTAATATATTGTCAAAAGCCACAGGTATTAGTTTTGTTTAAACTCTTGACTCTTAAAAAATGGAAGCCATTTAGTTAGATTTTTATCACCAAGAACCATCTAACAGACTTTTCATTTCTTAGTTAACAACCCTTTTACAGCTTTAGTGTTAATGGGCACATTTAAAGTACATTAAATCTGGTGACCTATTTAAAAACTCGGTGACATACAAAAAAAACAACTTTCAGAAACATCCCACTTGATTTCTGAAATGAACGAGAAATGAAGGCACTTGTGTAGGCCTAGTTTGAATAACTGATTAAGTCAGTGTCAGTTTATTAACATGACCAATTGACTGAAAATCTTACATCAATATTTCATCTATAGTGTGCATATATAAAGTTTTAGCTAAAAGTGTTTTTTATGGTTCTAGAGTAGAAAAATAAACCTAACCTACATCCTGGATTGACTGAGGATGAGTCAATTAACACCAAATTAGCAAATTAAAATTTATTTTTAAGTTAACTAATCATTTAAGTCACAGCATTAATGCACATGATAATAAGCTAAATAATAACTTGTGATTAATAACTTTGTAATTTGGAAAAGCACACAACGTCCTTCTAGAAACGTACCTCTAGATGTCAGCAGCGAGCTGCAAGGCTTTTCTCAAACTTCATTGTTTGAGATTTAGATGTCAAATTAATATACAAAATAAGACTTACAAATCTAATACCAAGACATAAGTATAAAAGATGGTCTAAGTTAATATTGTTTAAGCTTACTAACTAATATTTTAGATTAGATTGTACCTGTGGCCTTCTAAATGAGGCAATTACTTTTTAAAATGTTTCTTTTTACAGAATAAACTGCACTAAACACTCAAATGTACCCCACATTCAAAAATTCAACACAAAAAGTAACCTTTTTCTTGTAGTAACATTTCCGTACAATTGAGATGGCTTTGTCAATACTGTCATTAAATGTTTTGTCAGTAATGTGCAGTTTTCCTTAAGTAGAAAAAAGTATTTTTCAAGTGAATGAACTTATTATAAAGCTAGACTTTATTTAATACACACTGTAAACATTCAATTATTGACTAACAGACCAGACAGATTCTGGCTCAGCACTGAGAGTCATAAGTAGAGTAGTATTTAACCTTATGATTCACAGCTCTGACACACACACACAGTTATATATATATATATATATATAT
>CAIGQZ010032461.1:7600171-7660482 GCA_903798205.1 Danio tinwini | reverse complement strand
ACAGAAAGCAAATTAGTGATGTGATCGCATGTGAAAATGTGTGGAAATGTATTTTTTTATATAGATACAGTCTGTGGGTATAAATTAATGCCTTTGTCTAGACATAACCCACAAAGCATCATGTGACCCAAGCAGTGCAACTTTTTTTTCTTATTTCCTATGATTTTATCTCACTAGATTTGAGACATATTATATATAAAAGTGAAGTGGGCAAACACAAAAAGAGTGGTGTAAAGAGTGATTTATAAAGTACTTAATTTTCATAGTTACTTAGGTACTACTTAATAAAAAACAATTTAAAAACATTGACACAAGCATGTAAATGTTTCAACCTTTTTAATGTTTAAACTATCTTCATGGACAGGAAGTGAGCTTCCTTTTTGTTTTGAAAAGTCTCAAATTGTATGCCAAACTTTCAGTTTTACTAACACTAAAGCATTCCGCCTTGCTGTGTCTTCAGATTTGTGGACAGAATATCAAAGTGTAAAAGAGGTTTCAAAATGAGTGTATAGTCTACCAAACCACTGATGGCATCTCATGTGCAAAAACAGTCATGAGAATGTTTGTGTATTTACATTCTCACCCAGGGTTGATACTCAAACTGTGGTTGGCAGGGACAGTTGAACACCATAATAATTTAAGTCAAGCATAGGTCACAACCCATTTTTTTGTCTTTGAACATTTCTTAGAAAAGATATGTGACTCTGATGTGTCGTTCAAGGTAGCACCCTTTTTTGTTCACTGGAATATAAAAGCATGTAAAGTAACTGAACCCAGGTCATTTCATTTATTTTACGTGAAACCATGGCTGGACGATGCATTTAATTGACTGTGCATGCTCAATAGGTTTTTAGTTTTTTGAAAAGACAGGCCAAAACAAATTACAAATTATATTGCAATAAACAAACAAAAGAAACCAGTGTGTGATTTTATTTATTGATTAATAAAATTGCTTCAATTTTTTGTGCTGAGGGAATGTACATCTTTAAACTCTAAGTTGGATGACTTGTTTCAAAACCAGGTGCCGTAACAAAAAATACAAGCGATGAACCGATGAACTTTCATAAACATCCCACTTAATTTCTGAAATGAAAGAGACTGGCACTTGTGCACTAATTTGAAAAACTGGCCAGTGCCAGTTAACATGATCTTTAGAACTGTTTTTGAAGGTTTTGGACCTTAATTGTTGTCAATGTTTCATCCCCAGCACATATGTCTAAATAAAAAAAAAAACTATAAAAAGCAGTTAAACAAAGCAAAGCTATTAGATAGCTTCCTGTGAGATTATATATATTTTTAAATATTTAGTTTAACAGAAAAAAATTAAAAACATTTTAAACAAAATAGTATTAATAACTAGTTTATTTTGTCTTTGCCATTATGACCGTATGCAATATTTTTTTTAGTTATTTTAGTATTCAGTATTCTAGAATTCAGCTTAAAGTGCAATTTAAAGGCCTAACTAGTTTAAATAGTTTTAATTAGTTAAATAGGCAAGTCATTGGACAACAATGATTTGTTTTGTGCCCAATAGAGAAAAATTATTTTGCAATAATAATATTGACCTTAAATTTTAATCAATTAATTTTCTTTTGTTAAAAACTGCTTTTAATAAAAAAAGCTTTTATTCTAGCCAAAAAAGACTTTCTCCATAATAATAATAATAATATTGACCTTAAATTTTAATTAATAAGCTATTTTGTTCAAAAACTGCTTTTAATTAAAAAAATATAAACTGCCAAGAACCAAAGAAAAAGACTTTTTTCCAGAAAAAAAAATTATAATAGGAAATACTGTGAAAAATCCTTACTCTGTAAAACATCACTTGGGAACTATTTAAAAAATAATAATAAAAATACAGGACTAAAAATTTAGCGTTTAACTGTGTATTTACACTGTTTACTATATATATATATATATATATATATATATATATATATATATGTACACACACACACACACTAAAATTATATATATTTATATATATATAGTTTGGGGTCAGTTTTTAAAGAAAATTATTCTGTTCATCAAGGCGGCATTTATTAAATGTAAAAAAAAGAGGTTAAATTGTTAAATATTTATTTATTACTTATTGTATGTAGTTTCAAGTTAAATTATTACTTCAGTCATTATTGCTTTTATTACTATTACCAGTAATAATAATAATAATAATAATAGTAATAATAATAATAATAATAATTAACATTAGAGTGATTTCTGAAGGATCATGTGACTCTGAAGAATGGAGTAACAAAGCTGAAAATTCCTCATTAAAATCACTGAAATAAATTATTAAATTAAATTATAAATTACTTTCGAACTGTTATTTTATAGTGCAATAACATTTCACAATTTGAACTGTATTTTTGTCTCATATACAGTACATATAGTCTTCTGCCTATATAATAGTTTTTCTTTAGTTTTGTATTGTGTGCCTTCTGATTGGTACATGCGAGAACCATTTTGCGTTTGCGTTGAAAAGGGAACTGTTATGCCGTCACCAAGTGTGAACCATTGAACTCTCATGTCGCTTGGCAGCCCACTCAGTTTCTCATGAGAAAATTTCTCCTGAATAAAATGAAACCTTTGCGTTAAGACCAGTTGCTCATTTGTTCAGTTTTTGCATCACTAAGTGGCTTATATTTAAGGGCTTGAAAAAGGACACACAAAAGGCTTGAAAGAATGGTAGGCAATTTTACTTTATGATAAGAGACAAAAGCGGATGCAATGTTTCTTATAGGAGTTTTACATTAATTTAATCAATTTTAGTATTTAATGTTTGCTTAAAGTATTCTTAAGATAAACAGGTGAGACTTTGATTACCGTAAATATTTTTATTACTTAACATACACACAAAAGAAAACATTTATTTTAAAGTTCTGTCTTTAAATTCATAACATTTAAAATTAAAAGGTTACATAATTACATTGTAAATATACTGCCAATATGTGTACAGTAAAGCTTATATTGCTTGTCATTTTTTTTTATGTTATCATGTACACTAATTAACATGCTCATAAGTACATTGTAGGAAATAAAAAATAAAAATACAAAGTAAATAGATAAAAGCAAATACAAACATATGTCATATTTAATTATTTGGATACAAATAAAGGAAGACAAAGTCAGATATAGGAATAGTAAAAAAATGCATTCTGAATATGCACAATTTATGAATTACTGAAGACTACTATCAGAATGTAAGCATTCATATTTCTAACACTTGCAGTTTAATCTTATCCACTACACAATATTTTCACCAATATATTGATTCTTTTGTAAAAAAAAATGCAATGCGGAAATGCACAAAAATAATATTAAATGTTCTACATGATTAATTGATATCTAATTATAGCAACCAAACTACAGTATGCATGTTTCCTTTAAAAGTTTCATTGACACAAAAACAAAGCATTCAGAAAAACACAGATTGAGAAACAGATTTCATTCCTTTTGAGTAAGTGAGAAAAGCCGCCCGCGGGTTGATGTATTTCCAGAGTAAGTCTCAGAAGTGCCGTTGGAGAAACTATTCGAGGTGATATAACTCTGGTGCGCTTGGTCATTTTGACCCAGACAGCTCAGACACAACATGGAAGCTCTGCGTCTGAAATGCTGATCGAGAAAGAAGTAGATAGCCGGATTGATGCAACTGTTGAGGAATGCCAGGCAGCAGGAGAGTGTGAGTCCTCTATGTATGACAACATTGGTGTCCTCATTAAGAACTCTATTGCTTATCAGTAACACAACATGGATGGCCTTGAAGCAATTGAATGGAAGCCAGGAGATCAGAAAAGCTGAAATGATAGCAAACACAATCTTAACAGAATGCCTTCGTCTGGCATCAGCACGTGTGTTTGCGGAATTGTGACAGTGACGTCGCAGGTTGACCAAAATCGACCCATAACAGAGGCCTAGAATGAGTACGGGGAGCAAGAAGGTTAGAAATATAGTCAGAAGATTCATTCCCTGGACAAAAGAGGATTCGGAATCTTCAGAGCACAGCGTATCGTTGATCAAGTGACGGTATGCCAGAGATGGAGATCCTAGAAAGAAGGAAACCATCCAGATGATGCCACAGGTTATTTGTGCACATTTGCTGCTGCGAAGATACCGAGAGTCCATTAGGCGCACCACTGCCAGGTAGCGGTCCACGCTCATGCAGGTCAGGAAGAAGATGTTGGAAAAGCGGTTAACCGCAATGATAAAGCTGCTAATCTTGCATAACGCCTCACCAAAGGGCCACCCGTCATAACGGGCTGAAGCTGCCCACATTGGCAGCGTGAGAACAAACACGAGGTCAGCTAGTGCCAGGTTCAGCACGAAGGTGTCTACCAGGCGTCCACTTTTCTTGCGCCGCTTCCCAATGACCACAATCACAAACAGGTTCCCCAAGAAGCCGGTGAGGAACATGAGGATGTACAGCACAGGAATGTAGATGTTAGACATGGGCAGCAGTTCAGCCTCGGGAGGGATGTAGATGGAAATCTCATCTGTGTAATTCATTTGATAGTCAAAGTTTTCATATTCGTTAGTGAAGCTCATAATGCCAGAGAGTGCCATCTCTGCGCTGCTTGCCATCTGTGCACAAGTGATGGGCAATGTAGAGAAAACCTAGCAAGTCACATGTTGGAAACCACAAACAGCAATAACAGGTTCTCTCATGCTCTGTTTCCTTAAAAGTTGTAAATTTAACACAAAGTGACACCTTTTTTTCTATACTTACGCTTCTAAAATATCAATCAGTAATTTATTAATTTTTTTTGACTTACTGCTCTAGTGTAATTATTTAAAACGTTTGAAAAGGTTGTTTTTGCACATAATGAGCTAATATACATTTAAAAACAGACACCAGAAGAATCTTTAAGTTAAAATGGTTCACAGAATCTTTTGTTTCATAGTAGGAAGAACAATGTCATTTAATCTAAAGAAGCCTTTTCTTTTTAAAGAACTTTTAGTGGGATGAAAATGCTTCATGATTTTTCTTGGATCTCCACTGAACCACAGATGGCAATAAAGATTTTAAGAATTCCATATTTTGTATATGTAATAAATCAAGTGTAAGTGCCATGTTTTTTTTTTTAATAATTTAAAGCAGTTTACTTGTAAACACATAACTAAAGAATAAAGTGCAGAGCTTATTTGAGTCATCTGTGATGTTGTGGTTTCCTGGGTTTTACGCAGCATTTTTTGCACTTTAAGACCTTTCGGGCTCAGACTGGATTAGACAAGTTTAGTAAAGACATATAGCTTTGTGAAGCACCAAAAATTTACTAATGATCAAATTAGTAATCCTTCGGTAAAGTTCTTTTTTTTACAAACAACAATTACATTGTTAGACTGATGTGTGAAGAAAGGCTCTCACAGTTAAATCCAAAGCAAGCAGTTTTCTGTTGGTCAGTGTGGCAAATTCATGTATTGAAATTGTGTGGGGATTTTTTTTGCTCTCACGCTAAATCTTAGATCTACATACAAATGAGTGGATTTCAGAAGTGTAACTAAAACACTTATAGTATACCTTCACACTTATGTGAATAGACAGGGAAAAGAAAAAAGAGAAGTGAGATAATTTCACACAATTGAAAACCTAAAAGGAAAGATTTTTAAATCAGTATTAAGAAATCTAAGGTGCATTCCAGTGTTTTATCTCACAAAACAACTGTTTTATTTAAATTAGTGTGTGTGTGTTTCAGTTCTTGTCACTTGTAGGGTTTATCGCAAGCTGGGTTTAGAAAGATGTTGGCAATAAGCTGGATGGTCGAAGATTTCCTGTGCTGATATGTTTGCAAGTCAGCTGAAAGACAGTCCCCTTTATTAAAAATATGTGCAACACTATACAGACGCCACAAAACTGATCTTTTAAATTCAATTCAATATTATTAACATGAAATATTTATTTAATCATGACAAAAAAAAAAAAATCGGCAGCATGCTGGCGCAGTGGGTAGCACAATCGCCTCACAGCAAGAAGGTTGCTGGTTTAAGGCTAGGTTGGGTCAGTTGGCATTTCTGTGTGGAGTTTGCATGTTCTCCCTGTGTTTGTGTGGGTTTCTTCTGGGTGCTCCAGTTTCCCCGACAAGTCCAAAAACATGCGGTACAGGTTAAGTGGGTAAGCTAAATTGGGTAACAGTATATGAGTGTGAATGATTAATAAAGGGACTAAGCTGAAAAGAAAATGAATTAATGAATGACAAAATATCTAACACAAAAAGAAAGCATTGTTTCAATGATAAATTATTTGTTCATTTAACAATGTCAACAATGTTTAAGCTGAATCAATTTCTAATTCAATATTTTTGTTTCAGATTAATTAAGATGTCAATAAAGGTCACTTTGTTTATGTTTTTTTGGTGTTATGCGAAAAATAAAAGACATGACAGGATGAACAATGTGATAAATATTTTAAGATGTCTTTATCTTAGAATGGCATTGTTTCATGTTACATTATATGATTGTGCTATGGTAATATTAGTAAATTGTGCATAATTACATGAAATAACCTTAAACCAAACTCTTATCATAACCCTGACACTACAGGAAAGAATTAATATTAACAGGATAATTACCTGTACAATTTCACTGCCTACAAGAATGCCTTAACATAAAATCATCTTTCATTTGAGTTTAAGAGAGACTAATTAATATACTAGTTAGTAATATTCATTCATTCATTCATTTCATTTCCTTCGAGCTGCAACCCATCACTGGGAAACATTAACACACACTCATTTACACACATACACTACGGACAATTTTAGCTTACCCAATTCACCTATACAGCATGTCTTTGGACTGTGGGAAAAACCGGAGCACCCGTAGAAAACCCATGTGAACACGGGGAGAACATGCAAACTCCACACAGAAACACCAACTGACCTAGCAGAGGCCCGAACCAGCGACCTTCTTGCTGTGAGGCGACAGCACTACCTACTGTGCCACCGCGTCGCCCTATTTAATATATATTGTAGTTTATTATTTAAGTTAAAGTAACATAAACCATATCTTAGATTGATGAAAAATATCACTGTAGATTACTGCAGACAAAAATGACAACAAATGACAATTCTGCAAAACAAATGTGCATATTTGTGCTTTTGCACAGGAAATATTTAATATAATTTATTCCATTATCTTTTAAATATTCTGAATACAGAATAGAATTACTGAAAAAAAAGGTAAGGCTTTAATAGTGTATACATGAAAAAAGTGACGGCGAATCTGAAAAGCTGTGCCTAAACCTCAGTTTTGCACAGGTGACCAGTGATGTGCAGAATTTTCTAGTAATGAGTAATAAGTGAAGAAAATACACGCCTGACCAACAATGATCTTTCACTTTTATCACTGTTCCATCAGTTGTAGTCAACTTAAAAAAAGTGTTTCTGATACACACTGATAGACTGAACAAAAGCTAGCTTTGAATTCTCAAGAACAAGAAATGCACATAGAAATGTGTTGTGGAATTCTAGTAACACTGACCTCTGTTAGTGTGATCTCGCATTCATTACATTTTTGGCAAAACATTCCCTTAATTGCATACATCAAGTTTGTTAAATAATGATACTTTGTAAAACATTTGGAAAATGGTTAAAGAGCCCCTATTATGGGTTTCTGAAAATGACATTCATGCAGTGTGCAACAAAGCTCTAAGTGAATGAAAACATCCAGCTGAGGGTTAAATCTGAAAGTGCACCTTGCTTAAAAATATAGATTTTTTAATAAAAGATTTGACTAAGAGTCGTTTAAATGATTCGTCGTTTGTCCGAATCTTTTGCCGGTTCGTATCGACGTTGACACAAAACAATATCAAATATGAACTGTCAGATACAGTAAAACGTGAACGCACATTTCCCTTTAGACACTAGTGGGATCATAGAATTGATAATGACCAAAGATTACTATCACTGAGAGATGGCCAGACATGCGGCTGTGGGGAATAGAGGGTTAAAATTTATTTTCACAACAATACCACACTATAGCCAAGCTTGTGCTGTGTTTATTTGTTCTACCCTGCAGCGCAGGATTTGTAGGCTGTTTGTTATTAAAGAACGGAACTGCAAAGACTACTAATGTATAGAACTTTGTCAGTAACTGTTACACAGTTTGTATGGACCATTTTCTTCTTCCTCCAGATCCTGTGTTTCTCTTTCCTACACAACATGAAGTGTGATTAAAATTGTTGCTTCATTTTTTGTAGTTTGCAAAATATATATTTTATTGTGTGCTGTAACTTGTAATTGCTCCACATGGCTGTTATAGATCAGTGCTTGTACTGTATCTCTCAGGTTAAATCTGTATGGGCTATTACACATATCGCGTCCAGTTGAAAATGCGACACTTCCTCTACCGCTTTAAATGCGTTTTTTGCTCGCGATCACCTGCTGTTTGTGGCTATGGCCACCTTCAGCTGTTCCTCACATGTGTGGTATGGTCAATTTTTAAAATAGTTTAACTTTTGCCACTGTGTGGATTAATACTAAATGTCTGTCATTGTTATTACTTGGGGTTAGGTTTAAGAGATATGCTGGTGTTTAACTGCATTGCTTTAATGCATTCCTGCATTGGACTCGCGCATATACTCTGTGCTCTACTATGACTACCTCTTAACCTAGCTGGGCGTTTCTCTACGTCTCACGCTGAACGCAGTCGACCAATCACAACAGACTGGGTCATAAGACCAATCAGTGCAGATTAACCTCATGCAAAGAAGGGGTTTGGGAACAAATAAATCGCTGAACAAATTATATGGAAGTCGTTGGGATGATAAGGTAAAAATAAATGCATATTATAAGACAATGAAAGTGTTTTTTAACCATGTATATCAGACTGTTGTTGGAGACACCAAAATCAAAATATGACCCTTTATAATGAATAAAATATGAAATAAAAAAAGTACAACTCCACATTTTAAACTAAACATACATGATAATTCAATTAAACATGATAGATTTTGCTTATTATAATTCATTTTCAGCACTGTTATTTTAATTTATTGAACATGAATACAGTTGCTAGTACTTTATTTTTTATGTAGTAGTTTTGAAAATATAAAAACATGGCAATAGTTTTAGTTTTCTTTGTTAGATTATTTTGTTTTCAAGTTAAACAAAATGAATATAAGAAATGATGACATATATAGTTACTCAAGGTTCTATAGTTTTAGCTAATGACAACCCTATTTGACCCTCAATGTGCTCTATAGAAATGCAAAGACTAAATTTGCAAAGTTTTACAAGGTCACCGAACCTCTGTAAATGCTGTCAGAGCAAAACAAGGCTTCTGGTTTTAAACTTACAGCCACAAGTGGTAATTCTGAGCGGGTAAGATCATGTAAGTATATAAGTTTACCATAAAAAAAGACTGTTGAGCCCCTCAAAAGGGGCCTTGTTTGCTTTATGTTAAGTTAAATTTGACATTTTGTCCATTGAGGTTCACACCACAAAATTTGACTGAAAATTAATGGTTATTTTTATCAGTTCTGGTTCGCTAAATCCTGGATTCTGCTGATTTAAATCACACAGGCAGAAGATTCCTTTAAATGAATTGTAATTTAACATTTTATGAAATATATGTAATGGAAATTTGTCTATTTCAGCAGCTCACAACAAAATCTCTCCCGTGAAGAGATTTTACTGCAATGAGTGTCATTTATTACTTTACAACTACTGATTCTCTGTATGTAGAATTTATATATTTACATGATAGTTTAGATGTTTTAGATGCATTTAAAAATATATTATTCTTATGTTAATAGGGCTGATCTCAAGGCTGGTTACCATTGTTCTATTCAGTATGTGACAATTGTGGAAAAATGTGCAAAAACAATCAGTGACACTGACACAAATATGCAAATCATCTTACAAAGACCCAAGATAAACCATTAACCACTCTGAGTGTTAAACTAAAACTCCTCAGAGGCCACTCTAGAAAGTGTTAAAGTAAAACTGAAACAGGGTTAAAAATAATGACATGATGACTGTGAATTAATGATAAAGTCCTGCTGTTAACAAGCATAATTGCTTCAATTACTGCTTTAAAGTAATAGTTGAAAAATTAAAACATCCTGATTACATACATAACCCTTGTTCCACGATGGTAGAAAACCTCAAACCCTTTTCAAACCCTGTTTCAGTTTCATTCTGTTGAACACAAAAAGAAAATATTTTGAAAAATACTAGTTGCTCTGACACATTGACTTCCATTTTTACTTTTTTTACTCCAGCACAATTTGGTCTTTTGAGATAAATTATGGAAATGCTGGAAGATTCTTTTAATTGTAGACTAAAATGTGTGGTCTATGATTGTTAATTTGACAGAGCTGAATAATCAAATTTTCCCTCCAATAAAAACCTGTCAAATTCAGACGATTTAAAACATTTTCCTGCAGTGTGCACTTTTCTTACAAAAAGTGTCAAAGCAAGAACTTGATGATGCAATCAGTGCGACAACTTCAAACCACAATAGGGCAATTTTTTTATAATCAGGTTTTATTATCAAGGCATTTTATGAGGTTATGTTGAGAGGCGTCATTTCAGAATGTGGGTTACTGAACATGTCATGGGTTGATCATGTCAAACTCCAGATGAGTCTGGAGTTTGACATGAGTATGTGTGTGTGTGTGTGTGTGTGTGTGTGTGTGTGTGCCAGACTGACATTATTATACAAAATTAAATAAAACCTAAGTAAAATATCCTTTTCTAAGTCTTTTTCAAGCTCTATAAAGGATTATTGTCAGCTTAATACTCGATCAACACTTAGTATGTCATATCATTTTATCACCATTCCAGTGTTACTTTAGGATTTTGCTATAATGACATATACATAATACATACAAAAGACTACTGAAAAAATTCTATAGTCTATAATCATTTAAATTAGCATTTTGGAAATTCATTCATTCATTTTCTTTTCAGCTTCGTCCCTTTAATAATCTGGGGTCACCACAGCGGAATGAACCACCAACTTATCCAGCATATGTTTTACGCAGCGGATGCCCTTCCAGCCATAACCCATCACTGGGAAACATTTTGGAAATTGTATTTTTGAATTAACTGTAAACATGCCAGTAAACAAATAGGAAGAGAAAAATATCTCAGCTGAGTTATAATTTTTCTGAATTTACTTTGACGTGTTCCTCAGGATTTAAAAAAAATAAATAAACATGTATTCCAGTTTTGGTTTTTGCAACACATTTAAAAAAAGTTGATACAGTAAAACAGTAAAGCATTTACCACTTTGTAATTTTGCCATTTCTTTTTCATAACACTTAAAATAAGTTTTAAGAGTTCACACTTAGCTGATGATTAATTATAAGCTTGTTTGGCATGCTGTCCTGGGAGAGAGCCCTGAGCTCATGAGATCCTCGAGCCCGGGGCTCCCTCCCGTTGCAAGACGAGAGAGGAGATCGAGCTCAGGTAGATCTCGAGAACTCCCCTGTCGCAGTGATTGAAGAGCAGATAGTAGTTCTCTTTAACAAGGTAGGTACAAGATAGGGAGCATGTCTATAGTGTTGGTTAATCAATAACTTAGGTTGCATGTTTTAAAATCGGGGGGAGGAAACCGGAGAACCCGGGGGAAACCCACGTGAGCACGGGGAGAACTTTGGTCCTACTAAAGAAGAGTGACAATTCAGACAATATTTTGAGAGAAACTTAGTGAACATAAAAAAACTGCAACTAATTTATAAGTTGAAGCGACTTGATTTTTTTTACAGTGCAAGTTTTCACTTTGATGTCATCATTTTCTCATGTGTCTGATATTTATCAAAGAGACAGTGAAAAGCTTCATGAGAAAAGCATTTAAGTAAAAATGATTAAATCATTTATCAATATAAGACTTGTATCAGATTAAATTATAATTAAAATGATATTGTGTTGCAAAAAAATTTAAACACATTATTATTATTGTTCTCAAATAAGATTCTAAAACATGATTTACATCAAACACTTTGTGAACAATTGTGAATAATTAATTGTATTAAAAATAAACTTTTATTTATTTTTAAAAGTAAATTAGTCCTGTTATTTTCAGCATCCTCATTTCAGTCTTCAGTGTCACATAGCTTCAAAAATCATTTCTTATTTGTTGTTTAAGGAACATTTCTTTTTATAAGTTATGAAAACACAGTGTTCCTGCTTTTGCAAGATGTTTCCGACAGTTTTACGGGTTGGTTGATTTGTTGAATTATGACTCCCACATCTAAAACCAATCTTTTTTTTTCTAATTGCGTTTAAAAATAGCTCTCAAAGATTCGTGATCCAGTTGTTGTACAATCTGGCTTTTCCATTTTTTTTTCCTCAAACATAATTAGCAAAATTAATCTTATCTGCAAACATGCTGACTAAGGGCCCATAGCGCTGATTCCTCTGGTGGCTCATGGTGTGTGATTGTTTTCACTGCAGGCACATCCTATGAGGCCATTTGTCCAACTGGTCTCGGTTCCCTTATGGATTATAAGATTCATATGCATATTAAAGCTGTCTTTCAAAACGTACCCAATTAGAACCAAGAGCATTAACCAGTAAGCATTTAAGAATAATCTTCCTCAGCTCAGTTTTTACTGCATTAAACAATGGGATTAAAACCAATCATTATCAAAAAAAAAAAAAATAATAGAAGCATGCATCTGATATTAACTAGCTCTTTAAATATCACTCACTCACTTTTGCTTATTTCCTGCTTTTACCAGGGGTCGCCACAGAGGAATGACCTGCCATTTACTCTGGCATATGTATTACACAGCAGATGCCCTTCCAACTGCAACCCAGAACTAAGAGTACAAGTGCTGGGAAAAAGCTTTCCTTGCCCAACCGGGACTTAAACAAGTAACCTTCTTGCAGTGAGACAACCATGCTAACCACTTAGCCACTGTAAAAAGCACTTAAAAGTAAGCTTTCTAAACTAAAACCTTAATTTAAATAAAAAGAAACGTGTATGTGATGTAAATTAGCCTTTTACCCATCAGTTATTGATTATTGATGTTATTTGTGATTTAGAAAAAACAATTCTATAAATAGTCACATCATTCTTGTTTGTACTAAAACGGAAGTAAGAGAAAAAGAACGAGAGAGAAACTAAACAGAAGGTCTAACCACAGAGTGGTTCAAAGTTCGCTATCAGCAAGAAAACATCAGTCCCACCCCAGAGTGCAAAGGGGCATTGAGAGGCCCGAGGCCATCGCTAACATTTCTTAGACCAAACAGAAGCAGCACTGATGCCTTTTTGCTGTTAGAGATCCTTTTCAGTCTCCTAAGCTGATTTCTATAAAAGCTACAGCAAAAATTCTACCAGAAAGACTAAAGGACCTTATGAAACCTTATGAAAGGATAGTACTTGCATTTGTCTGATCATTTTTTACAATAAAATGTTTAAATGTTTATTTGCCTCCCGAATTTACTGTAGGCTATGCTCTATATTGTTAAACCAGGAATTTTATCTAAGATTTTGATGGAAACCCATGAAAATTTGAAATGAAATACTTTAAATGAAATAAATACGTTTTGAATTAAGGAGTCTATGCTGATCAATATAGATACTGATTCCCTCAACTCATAAAATGTCTTGAACTGTCTCTCTGATGTTGTGTATTTTACTTGTTGAAAGTATGTTGCAATTAAATAAACAGATTTCTAAAAACTAAATATTCAATTCAGATAAAAGATTGTTTCTTTGGCTTAATAAGTGCTGTAGAGTTTATATTGCATCACAATATGACATCATACTTTGCTTGTTGCTAAAACTTTTAGGTTACGTCTATTTCTTTACTGCCCCCAAAACAAGAAGAGAAACTGCACTACCCATTACTGTGTACTTGTGCACTGGTGTTATGCTGTAGCGCCTCCTGGTGGTTACAGTATTGTTAATTAGCAATATAGTATTAAAAAAAGTATTCGTTTTATGCTTAATTAGACTTTTACTGCATATAATAATCTTATTTAATGTTAATTTATACACTTACTAAAATCAATTCACTGTGAACATCATGCACCATGCACTTGCATATAGCAACATGCAATAACCAACGGTATTTATTTTATCAAAATCATAAAAAGTTAACGATAGCTGTAAAAATATATTACTCCATTAGTTCACGTTAAATGATGCATTTTTTTCATTAAAATATTTACAGTAAATGCATATAGCAAAAATGTACAAGTGGGCAAAATGAAAACATGTAAAAAATGTAAGTTACATTTATATTTTAGTAATATTTCACAATAGGTTTTGATTATAAAACATTTCAGTATCATTTAAGATGAATATTTTTGAAATATATGAGATAAGAAAAATACATGAGATATAAAAACAATTGTATGTATATTGTGTGAACAGTATGCTTATGATCAGGCTCTTTTAAATCACAATGAAATGATAATTGTGATAATTGATAATGAAAAGAATCTTACTTTTTGACCATATAAATAGTAATTTGATAATTTTCTTTTAAAAAACAGACTATTTCTCCTGCTTTTATTATATCATACAGTAAATGAACCATTAGATTTTTTTTTAATTACAAACAGTATATAGTTCATGGTTCTTTTACAATCATTCATTCATTTTTCCTTCGGTTTAGTCCCTTTATTTATCAGGAGTCACCACTTCAGAATCGCCAACTTATCCAGTATGTTTTATGCACCCCGAGGAAACCCACACCAACACAGGGAGAACACGCAAACTCCACACAGAAATGCAATCACACAGCTCGACTCGAACCAGTGACCTTCTTGCTGTGAGGCAAGAGTGCTAACCACTGAGCCACCATACCGCCCGGTTCATTTACAGTTTTCATTTAAAAATTATTTTATTTTTAAAATCTCATATAACAGACCTTAATTAATTTAATGTTGCATAATCATACTAAAATCACAATAGGCTACCTCCTTCTATATTTCAGTTCTAGTTTGGTTTTGCAACATTGACCTTTTTTTACCCCATTTCTCAAATATATGCAGCAAGAATATTCTTTTCTTGATTTGCATAAAGAAAATTGCACCACATACCATAACAGCCACAAACAAATCGTTATTTATGCTTGTTTCAACAAGTCCCCACACTTCGACTGATCGCTGTGAATGATCCTCACAAATTTCGTTCTCCACGCATTAAAACGGTGCCTGCAGTGAAACACTCTACGGTTTACACTAGTCTGAAATATGAGTCAGTGTCGGGAAATTGTCTAGTGTTATGCAACACTGAAAGCAAGACGCACTGTTCGTCCAAAGAAAATAAAGCTGAAAAAGAATTAAAAAAGGCAATAACATCAGTAAATACACTCTTTGTGCTCTCTAACTGGGCTACTGAGTCATTTCTATGTCTTTCAAACTAGATTTACACTACCACTGACCTACAATAATCTGGTGAATATCTGAAAACATAAAAAATATAATGTGCATTCACAGAATCACATCATTAAATATAAATAATAAATCACACTCCAAACGTTTAGTTATTCAGTGTTTTACAAGAAAAGGAGACGTACTGTAGGTAATTGAGTTCTCTAAAAAAAAAAGAGGCTCTCCAGATGTGTGAAGCCCCTCCTTTCACTCTGCTCTTTCTCTAAACATTCCAGCCAACTCAAAACCTCTGCATGAGGGCTTTTCCTCTCCGCCTGTCACACACACATACACACACACTCACCGTTTCCAAGCAGTCTCCTCCAGTCTTCAAGATGAGAGCTCTCCAGCTCCTTGTCCTTGTTCTTTCTGGGCTGGTCGGGGCACAGCAGCAGGCCCTTATGGACTACTTGGAGAGAAGACTTCTTGCTATTGAGGTAAGAACAGTAATGCTCTTCCAGCAAGACCTTGGCCTCCAGTTACAGGCTAACACAGAGTGAATCTAAAGAACAGGACAACAGAGTTAGTTTTTGGTTGATATGTGTTAGTTAGTAAGGTCTGTAATACTTTTTTAGTTTGCACAAAAAGCTTCTATACGGGAGTAATAATGCACACAGAAATGCAAACAGTAAACTACAAGTTGATAAGAGATTGTACATGATAAACTATTGCTGAAATGCTTGAAGAAATAAAGCCTTTTATTTAGGAAAGATGCACAAATTTGATCTAAAGTATCAGCCAATACATTTTAATGTTACAAACAGATGTTATTTATTTAAATATGTGACTGGAAGAATATCTGCCGCATAAAAAGATATGCTAGAGTAATTGGTGGTTCATTCCGCTGTGGTGATCCCTGATAAATCAGTGACTAAGCTGAAGTATAGTGTTATTTATTTTAATATTATTACTTTTAGAATGCTAAAATGTATCATTATTACTATGAATCATGTGACATTTTGTGGTACAGAACTTTGTTTTCATTAAAAAGCATGCAAATATAAAGACATCCAGAGGGTTCTTTATAATTAAGAGTTGGGTAATAATGTTCCTGAAGATACTTTTGTCTCTTTATATAATATGTGACACTGCACTGAACCACAAGACCATCATAAGGATGCATTTTCTGAAAGTGAGATTTATACATCACCTGTAAGCCTGAATAAATAACCTTTGCATTTATGTGTTTTTTTTAGGACAATTTTGGTATATACAGTATGGTTGAGAATATGACTTTTATTATTTCAAAATCTGTTCTATCCAAATTTGTCCAAATTAGGTTTTAAGAAATGCATACCATCACTAATCAAGATTAAAATTAAAATAGAATAAAAAAACGATTACGTTTTATATTTACAGTAGGAAATTTACAAAATGTCTTCATTGATCTTTACTTTGGAATTTGACTTTGGAGTTACAATGTACTTTTGGCTATACCCACAAATATATTTGTGCTACTGTTACTGTTAAAGTCATTTAAAGAATGACACTACACTTGATTTTGGTTGTATTGTAAAAACAAAATGAGAATGACAATCTGAAATATTTTATGGCATACTTCAATAAATAAAGATGATTTAGTATTCAAAAATGTTTTATTTTGATTATGTTTTCAAATAAATTGGTCTTACACTTTATATTGTCATAATATAATTCCAGTACTTTTACCATAAGCCGACATATCAACCATTTGGTAGAGGTTGATATTTTAGAAATTATGGGACATGTTGAAGAAAAATGCATTGAGTGTGTTAACTAGCGAGTTAAGAAATGCAATCTAAAATGTTTTTCTTGGTGTGCAGTTAAAGAGATAAGACTGGTTTTGTGGTCAGGGTCACATATATAATAAAATCCATCAATATATATACAATATTTCCCAGCCTACTGAAAAGGGTAGGTTTACCCAACTGCTGGTCAAAAGAAAAAAAATAATAACAATCACATTTTATCTCATTCTTTCAGCTTTTGCTTCATTCCCACTGCTTGTATTTATTCTCCATGAATCAGTCACCCGATCCCTCTCTGTGTGTTGGATTTGGCCACATGAAGGAAATTTTCTGTCCTGTTTCTCTCTGTGCTGACTCTGCATGTACAGCAAGTCATTTCGTGTGATTATGCTAAAACCAACTTCGCTGCTTCTTTCCTTCCACTGAGTCACAAATTCAAAAAAGAACATTTGCTGCCAAAGGTTGATCCATCTGCAGCGCAAAAGATGCTGTTCCGATGCCAAAGTCCTCATGAATTCCTGCAGCTGTCAAGGGAGGGCTTATATTTGAATAATTTGCACTCATGGGGCTGCCTGACTCAGTATTTAATGTGCTCGAGTTCATGGTTTTAAACGTATGATTGCTTAGAACATGCATGTTCATTAAGCTGAAATCAGTGTCTGTATGCGCATGATCTAACATGCTAAGTCAGTCAAGCCAAATGCATTTGTGCAGAACATTTCACAATGCACATTGATTTAAAAAAAAAAATTAGTAATATGGCACAGTAATATAGCTTACATTCATGATTCACAATATATCTTCCACCATATTTTCATTGACCAATAAATACATATTTTTTATGTTTAAGTAATCAGGCTCAGACTTGTACATCAAGGCCTTGATGTCAAAAAGACACAAAAATACGTCAAAATTGTAAATCAATTTGATGTAAATTGACTACCTTGATGTCAAAACAACATTAAACTGACATCTGACATTGGAGGTGAAAGCTCACTGGTTAGTGCACCAACATATTACTCAAGGCATGGGACGATAACCAGTTTCAAGGTTTACAGCAGTTTGGAAAAGTTAAGTCTAAAATTTTCTATTAAACTATTCCTAAGGTATATGTAAGTTTTTTTTTACCTGCGGCAACAATATCTCCAGCAGAAAAAGACCCTCCACATCAAAATCTGGTCAGATTCAGGAAACATTTGAAAAACATTTGAAAAACCAATCGTTTATGCACTAACATCCAAGCATTCTATAGACCTAAACAGTGCAGTGGCTTACTATAGACCAAAAAATAAAGATATCCAAAGATGCCGTTTTGTAAATAAATCAGATTTTTTTAACTAATGAATATAGCAGAACTGCCTTAATCCTTCGTGGCATAGATTCAACAAGGTGCTGGAAATTTTCCTCAAAGATTTTGGTCCATATCGACATGATAGCATCATGCAGTTGCTGCAGATTTTTTAGCTGCACATCCATGATGCAAATCTCCCTTTCCACCACATCCCAAAGGTGCTCTATTGCATTGAGATTGTTACTGTGGAAGCCATTTGAGTACAGTGAACTCATTGTCATGTTCAAGAAACCAGTCTGAGATCATTCGTGCTTTATGACATGGTGAGTTATCCTGCTGGAGGAAGCCATTAGATCACACTGTGGTCATAAAGGGATTGACATGGTCAGCAACAATACTCAGGTAGGGTGTGGTGTTGTTGACACAATGCTCAATTGGTACTAATTGGCCCAAAGTGTGGCAAGAAAATATAATACAAAATACACCATTACACCACCTTTACCAGCCTGATTCGTTGATACAAGGCAGGATGGATCCATGCTTTCATGTTGTTGACACCAAATTCTGACCCTAGCAGAAATTGTGGCTCAACAGACCAGTCCAATTTTCTATTGCCCAATTTTGGTGAGTCTGTGTGAATTGTAGCCTCAGTTTCCTGTTCTGAGCTGAGGGGCACCCAGTGTGGTCTTTTGCTGATGTAGCCCATTCGCCTCAAGGTTCGACGTGTTGTGTGTTCAGAGATGCTCTTCTGCATACCTCGGTGGTAACAAGGGGTTATTTGAGTTACTGTTGCCTTTCTATAAGCTCGAACCAGTCTGGCCATTCTCCTCTGACCTCTGGCAGCAACAAAGCATTTGTGCCCACAGTACTACCGCTCACTGGATATTTTCTCTTTTTCAGACCAGTCTCTGTGCTCAGCAGTTTCTGAAATACTCAGACCAGCCTGTCTGGCACCAACAACCATGCCACATTCAAAGTCACTTAAATTACCTTTTTTCCCCACTCTGATGCTTGGTTTGAACTGCAGTGGCCTGAGTGTATTTTAGAGCAGTAATCACAATACCATGAAACTGTGACAGTTTTATACAAGGCTTTCATACCACCAGAATTTTATATGGACCTAAACTCAACATTTCTCTGGGTATCCCGAGTTCGAATCCTGGCCCTTGGACCTTTCCCGATCCAATCTTTCTCCCACGTAATTTCCTATCATGTACAAGAATACAGTATACAGTACCCTATCAAATAAAAGCAAAACTATATATATAATATATAATATAATATATAATATAATTTTTTTTTTTGTAAATTGTAAATCTTACAATGCCATGTCAAAACTCGTTTTTTGTAATTATTTTGGTGGTGAAAAAGGGCCTCAATATGTGGATATCAAATTGATGTTAAGATTTTGACATCAAATCAGTAAGCATTTTTGACGTGGTTTTGAAGCATCATGATGTACGCAAGTGATGTATGCAAGTAAATAGGTATTTGCTTAGAGATTTGTTTATATTTTTACTAGAAAAACAAAGAAGATGGAGCCCCACATACACATCTACCTATTATGTAATTGCCCCTGAAAAATGACACCTTAAAGGTATTTCCAGCTGTTTCAAACTTCTAATATAAACACTAAACAAACTTTTTTGACCTGATTTTGTTTAATGACGTCACACCAGTTTGTTCTTTAGAGACAAACCAAATGCTTATGGCCTGGTTCTTCTCAAAACATCTAATCAACAACATAGCAACACCCAGACAACCACCTAAAACTCTTTTTAACCAGAAGCACCACTTGCATTTTTTAACCCACAAAACCACAGGCTAATTGCTAGCCTTAGGTTTATTTTTCTATGAAAGATGCCTCATTCACTGACACGTTTACAGTTGACTAATTCATATCTCCTTTGCTGAGCCTCTTGAGACTTGTTTTTGTTTATTTCTCCATTGGCAGGACCGCATCTCCTTGTGGCATGAGCAGACCAGCCGCTATGCCTCTGAGCTGCGCGAGTTCAAGCAGCAGATGGTGGCACAGCTAGAGGGCCTGGACAAGAGCAAGGAGGCGCTGCGGAGCGAGTTGGACACTGTGGGAACACGCGTAGATCGTGTGGAGAGAGAGATGGACTATCTCGAAACACAGAATGGCGCGCAGCCTTGCGTTGATGTGGATGACAAGCTGGTGGAGCAGCAGGTGACATTTGCCAAGGAGAGAAACAAAGCCAAGTACGCCAAGCTTACAGGTAAAGAGCTTTAGGTAACAATACACATGCTTAGCCATGAGTAATGCTTGCCCCTCAGCATGATAATATGAGCCATGGTTGGATCATTCAAACAATTCAGTAATCTGGAGTCCAATTTGCAAACCATTAGAGGCACAAAATATTTTTGTACACGTTTTAGCTAACTTAAAACATACATAAGAATACAATTTTTTTGTTGAATTAAATGAACTTTTCTAGTCATCTCATCTTTCAATCAAACAGAATAAAATATTAAGTTAAACTTTGTATAACTTCAATTTAGATTAAATCTGATTAACATATTCAATTAAGATAAACTAACATAAAATAGATGTTGTCTTTACCCTTTGTCACTGATTTTTTTACAGTGTAAAAGGGGGCTTTTTGGCTTGCCCTGTAAGTGCATTTTTAAAAAATGGCTAAATTTATTCAGAGTCATTTCAACTGAGAGAATTCAACAAGAACATTTGTAAATTTTGTAAAATAAAGTAACACAAAAAACTTTACAAACAACAACAAAAACAAAATGTCTTCACAAAATGTACAACATAACACCAATGAAAATACATTGGACCAATAAATCTGTAATGTTCATATAAAATAAATTTGTATCAGGAAATAATATTTTCATATTATTTCATATACTATTATAGTATTTATAGTATATTAATACACATTATTTCAAGTTTAGTTTTAGGTTTTTATATATATTTATTCATTTTTAAATTTAAGCTTAAATTTTACACATTGTTGTGCTTTATTTTTATTTTTCTTCTGTTTATGCCAACATAACATTTATAATTTTCTAGTTAGTTTTCATAGTTACATCTTTTAGACCCCGTTTACACTAGTGCGTTTTAGTTTTAAAACGTCGTTTTAGAATGAAAACGATCCGCGTCCACACTAGCGTTTCACCCAGCGTTTCTGAACAGCTCTCCGTCTACACTAAAACGGTGGAGACGCACATCACGTGACCACACACACACTAGGTGCGTTCGACATGAAGCACAGCTGCAGCCGGTGATCAATGAGATTAGCCGAGCGCAGGCGGGGGCAGAGTTGAAAACGAAGCCGTCAAGCCGGACACTTTCGGGGGCTCAAAGTTGCTGCAGTCATGATGACCGATCACATGGCGTGATCATTTATTTATTGAAATAACAACAAAAGATATACAGTACAAATAAAACAAAATACAGTCTCTACAAACTATAGTTCATTATTAAACAATAAGGGAATTATGAATTAAATTTAAGTAACCTATAACAAACGCACGAGAAATAAGGGGGAAACCAGAGGGCACATAAAAAGGAAATAAATACCCACGAATAGGATTATTTTGGATAATGAAAGCATATTTAAAAAAACACTTGGTCAAAATGACCAAAATATATGAGCTACACTTTAAGTATACATTTCCCAGAAAGAGCAGGCACATCAATGTACATTTCTGCATAAATAGCTTGACAGGAAATAAAATATTTTAGAATCATATATTTTTATATTACATATTTTTATATAACTTAATTTGCTAAGAAATCGTCAGGATCAATGATGATAATTATTTTATTACATGTCTGTAAGAGTTATTTGAGTTAATATTTAGGTTATTTACTAAAATATATCATTTAAATCATTTATGTAGCTGAATACAGTAGTCTGTATAAAAAAGGCAGAATAAACCTATGCAAACAATCTAGTTTTTATGAACAAATTATTAAACAAAAGATGATACTGCAGTCAAATATTTGTAGTCTTTTAATAAGCATCATGTGTACAAGATAGAGATGGTATGAAAAGTTATTTGTTTGTTTTGAAATTTGTGAGACAGAATTTGTCCAATAATAAACGCAAAACACATGTGGTTGTTGTCATGCCGTGAACTTGGCCAATCGTGTTATATTGGTGTCGTCATCTTAGCTCCATTTATTTATTTTTTACTTTATTGAACAAAGTATATAATACAACTATAAATGGCCTGGTACAAAATACAAACCTCCTTAATCAGACAACAGACAAGCATCATAAACAAAATGTAAAATAATAATAAAAGCAGGCCCTCTTCAGATGCTGCGTGGGCTGAATCAGTCGTTTGATCTCGGAGCGCTGTCGCGGTACTTTGATGCCACATGTGACTGTCACATGACGTCCGCGCAGCATCAATCCGGCCAAAATTTCTAACCGGCATGCACCGCTTTAAGACAGATTTCGATCGATCTACGCAGCGCTGCATGAAGTCGAACGCACCTACTCTCTGGCATGCGCTGCAGCGTGCGTTGAGCACAAACCCATATGAGAGCTGTGCACGTCGGACTGTTTATCACTGATCTCCCGCTGGATCTAATCTCACTATATTTGTCAAACGTGATATTTAATTCATCTTGTTGTCTATATCTAACGACATATTCCCCGACTATAGAGCAGTAACTTGTTACTTGTTCTCAGGTAACGTGTTTTGGCTGAGCGCAGATAAGTTATGTTAATATCCTAATTAATGTAACAGCGGACACCACATCTGACTGATTGCTTGCCTTTATTTTCTTTATTGTATAAACTTATTGTGCGTTATACTTTTATAATGGCTTTTATTATTTATTAAAACTGATATTCAATGTAAGAGAGGGTATGTTTCGTATTTTCAATGAAAAAACAAAAAAGGAGGCAGTAATGTTATAGGCTCCGATTTGTTATAAATATGCATGAAGATGACGCTTATATTATGCAGCTACACGACGCCTCAACATTTTTTGATGTCTGTTGCTAATATCAAAATAAAAATAGACAGTTCCTTATGTCATGTTTTCATTTTATTGCTAAGAAAGTGAAACAGCAAAGCCAGGGTGATGTGAATGACTTTTTAAAGTACCATGTACACACTCGGGAGTTTGTTTTCCATATCAAACTTGCGAAGTCTGAACTTACAAGGAGAGGATGCAGGACTGTCACTGAACTGTGTGTAGGCTACTTAATATTGAGGAAAAGCCCCAATCAGATATGCGAATGTCTGCAGCCCCGCCTCTGTTTTCAGATGTCTACGTTTTCCCCCATCTATACTGAGACGGAGCAGCAGCGTTTTAGAATGAAAACGGCCTCTCCAGCGTTTCCAAAATGATCCGTTTTCGGGGCTCAAAAACTGCGGCGTAGTGTGGACGGAGGGCGTAACCGTAGCAAAACGTATGCATTTTAAAACTAAAACGTATTAGTGTAAACGGGGCCTTAGGTTGGGGTTAGGGTTAGAGTTAGTGTAGTTGACATGTACTTGCAAAGTTTCTTATAGTCAGTTGAATGTGTGTTGAAGGAGCAGTATTAGCAGATATTAAGCAGTCTACTAATATTCAAATGAGAAGTAATTGGCATGTAGTTGCAATGCAAATTTTAGTCAACAAAATGTGCAATAGGGACCATCAAAATAGTGTCACCAAAATAATAAATTTATTTGTCATCCAGCCTGACATCAAATCGCATTCCAAATAACGTTTGCAGCCTTTAAAATGTTTTTGTAGCCTTCTCCTAATCTGTGCCTTTCTAAAACTTTATCCCAAAGGTCTTTTGAAAGCAGGGTGTCATGTAAGTAAAGTTATAGATTTTCAGAGGGTATGATGATTTTCTATAGGCACTTTATAGTTCTATAGTAATAATTTTAAAACAATCTCATGGCTGAAAAAACTACATAGAAATCAATAGGAAAAAAGTAAAAGTTGCCAGACACACTTGAAAGATTCAGTTTTAAGAATATCTTAATGAAGCAAAGCTTCTGTGGGTAAGTGGCATGAGAATGACAGGGAAGCAAGTTCAATCAAATCAAGCTCTGAGCTATACAGCAACTTGACGGAGTAATACATAATGCATTAAAAAGGGGGTCTAATCTTCCTAAAGTCCTCGTTTAGAAAAGCACTTAGAGGTACTAAATAAAAACTATTATTATTCCATCACTGAGTGAGACAGTAATTATATTGCTGGAGGACAAATCATGATGCTTTTCACACAGCGCCTCTACACTTCAGCAGCTCTATATTGCATTTTCATAGCAAAATGGCACAAATCTGATTAACCCAGTTTGTCATTAGTGTACTGTGCATTGCCATTAGGCTTTAGTGTTCAATCAGGCTTTAGTGGAAAGAGTAATATTATGAGAGCTGGATAAACTTTGGAACAGAATAAGGTAAATATTGATAGAGATGCAGTGCAAACGAAAGGATGCAGAAATTTTGATGATTAAAGGGTTAGTTCACTCCAGAAATACAATTCTGTAATGATTTACTCATCCTAATGTTGTTTCAAATCTATAAAGCATTCACTCTTCTCCATAACATAAATGAACAAATTTTTATCAAATCTGAAATACTATCCCTCCACTCAGTGTCTCTTTACCCTAAACTCTTCACAAAAAGATCACAAAGAATAAATCAACAGCTTTACAAGATGAACAGATTCAATTTAGGTTTTAATTCAATTGTAAACATCAGCAAACAATGTTTAAAGCATTCAAATTTGGTCTTATCAAGCTTGCTTGATGTGTGAGAACCAATTAGAGTGTCACATGGCACATTTAAGCTTTTGTTTACATGCATCCATTCTGCAAAGTTGACTTCTAAAAAATATTTATCGGTGTATAAAAGGTCAAATAAAACCGGTTCACATATAAAGCAATCACGTATCCCCACTTGTTTCAGATACATTTTTAAAAGCTTTTATAAATGTTTGAAGGTTCATATTTTTGAGTGAACTGACATTCTATGGAGGGATCTTAACTTGTGATATAAAGATGAATGAAAGTGGGTTTGGAATGAGGGTGAGTAAATTATAAATTATATGAAGTTGAGTAAATGATGACAGAATTTTAAGTTAGGGGTGATCTAAACCTCTAACATATAGTGCCAAAGTAATTCAAGGGGTAACTGTCCACCAAAGAGGTAATATATAAGGAATAAAGTAAATCCAGGCAGTTGTTGTTGCAGAATAAAGCCAGACAGGTTTATCAGCAGTGTTGTTGTACAAGACTGAAGTGATTTATTCTTTAAAAACAACCACCTGTATTTACAGTACTTTTCCCTGCTACTTGCCACACAACATAAAAAAATAACCCCAAAAAATGGTCTGAGCACAATAGGTTATAAATACTTAAAAATTCAAAGCTAACAGAAACGAAAACCGCTGAATGAAGCATGCACTAACCTATGCATTATTCAGTCACAAGATGGCACCAAACAGTCAAAATTCGACAGACAAGGGTATACATATTAATATGAACACATTGGACCCTTTCCACAAACCTGTTGTGACGCGTTTAACAGTCATCAGCATCCTAAATCCTTGAAAGTTTTGAATATTTAGATTTTTTTTAAACATATGAACATTTATATGTATTTATGTATGTAGTATATGATCTTTGCATCAAATTACAAAAAACAAATTACCGCTTGTGCGAGGCGTTTTTAATGCAGTGTCTATAGAACAGAACAGTAAATTTGACGTTATTTTTGCCTCTGGCTCACACAATTGTTTTTCCTTTTTCTGAAAGTCTTGGTAACACCATCATGGAGTTTTTCTTTTATTATTTCAGCAAATAGGATTGTAAAAAAATTATTTGTTGTATTCTTCTATTCACTGTGCTCTAAGTTTTCCCAACTATGACAGTGTCCGCTTCTGAGAAACCCGGATATGTGAAAAGGGTCTATTCACTGCCGGTCAAGATGTTTCAATGATGAGCCTGAGTTATTAGCTTCAGCAGTTGTTATCTGGAAATAACATACTTTGGAATGTAGTGACTGACCAATCAGAATCAAATACTCCAGACAGCCATGCAATAGTACACTATAACAAGGAGATAGTTGAACCAAAAATGACAATGTTTTAAATGTGTCCTCATGTTTAGACTGCAGTGATATGATCTCCAGCATCAAAGCCATGAAGATCCTCAAACGAGTGGGTGGTACTAAGGGCATGTGGACCAAGGACATGGGAAGTGCCACTGGGAAAGTGTACATCTTAAACGGGACTGATGATAATACAGTATTTGAATTTGGGACAGTCCGTGAATTCACGTCCTCCCAAGGCACTTCTGGAGCCACCACCATCCAGCTCCCTTCGGCCTGGCGTGGAATGGGCCATGCCATCTACAACAACCACATGTACTACCTGAAGCAAGGTGAAGAGATGAAACTAATAAAGTTTGATCTCCAGAAGAACATAATTGTGGACAGTGCCGTGTTTCCAGTTAAAAACCAGCTCCCCGTGTACAGCCTGAATCCCGAGACCTTCATTGATTTAGCAGTGGATGAAGAGGGACTGTGGGCAATCTATGCTACTCAGGAAAATGAGAGGCACATCTCTTTGGCCAAGATAGACCCCAAAACGCTAGACATCCAACAGATGTGGGACACCCCTTGTGTGAGGGAGAATGCAGAGGCAGCATTCGTCATCTGCGGGACCGTCTATGTGGTCTACAACTCCAAATTACCCAGTCGTTCTCGAATTCAGTGTGTGTTTGACGTCAGCGACATGGTCAACAATGATGAAGCTCCACATGTATACTTTCCAAAACGATATGGCACTCATTCCAGCCTCAAATACAGCCCTGTGGAGCAGCTGCTTTACGCCTGGGACGATGGCTATCAAATCCTCTACAAACTCCAACTTAAAAAGAAGCTAGAGGTGTAGAAGGATGACCGAAGACTGAGGAAAGCAGAGCAGGATATGAAATGCCCATGTTATTGGCTTGATTATATTATTCAACCTGTCACATCAACACTTTTGAGATTTGTATTTACACATGAAACAACATATGATTGGTTGGACACATTTTTTTTGTTAAGACTTTACTAGAAATTAATGTACAGGGCTCAACAATGAACATTTTAGCTTAGTTTGCCTGGAGCAGAACTAATAAATGATTTCATATGTTGTTAATATAAAGTATACTGTCAATAAATAATTTCACAAATACATCTATTATAGATATTTGTTACTATCTTTTATATAAGTGCAGATATAACCATCAATTTCCTATTTCAGTGGTCAAAATACTATTATTAAAATTGCACACTTGCAATTATCTGTGAATTAAAAAAATATAGGGAGCAATTTATTTTTTGTATATATATATATATAAATTTTTTTGTTTGTTTTTTTTTGGTTGTGGGATTCATATGCTTACACTATAACTAAAATGGAGAAAATAATGACCGTAAACATTTAATCATTTCAAGAATAGTACACTATTACAATTACCAAAACAGATTTTAAAAAAGTGTTAGCCTAGCCTATATGATAAAATTAGGATTTTACAACAACAAATTACAAAACAGTTCTACATAGTAGGCTATGCAGTTATTCTTTTGCAGGTAGAACATCCCCAATGAGGCTTATTATTTCTGCGAATCATAAGGTATGCATAAATGTTAGCTTATTTTTTCATGTTCTCCATCGATTCTTGTTTTCACTCACCATAGTTGCGTTTCTGGATGTGTCCGTGTATTGACGTTGGATCTTTCTGCAACGTTTGAAGTTAAAAACTAAGTGAAAAACATATCTAGTTCTATTCATTCAATCATTTTCCTTCGGCGTAGTCCCTTTATTCATCAGGGGTCGCAACAGCAGAATGAACGGCCTATCTTGTTCTGAAGTATCTACAATTCCTTTTTATTTAAATTTAGTGAACTATATGAAATAGTTGATATGTGACTAACCTCAAAACAGGTGTTTCTGTTGATAACCGATGAAAATAACATTAGTTCTTCCTCCCTGCTTGGCACAAAGATATTAGCATAGCTCAGCCTATATAGCTTAGTGCCCTCTGTTGATAAATGAGCAATATCACACTTGTAGCAGTGCGATATGGCTGTATATAGGCACTGGTGGGAGGCGTACGTTGGCTCAAGGCCGCAGCCATATCGCTCCGCTAGTGTGATATTTTGTTTATATAACAGTTCGATGGCATAATCGTGTATATAAAACAAAATCAAACACAAAGAGTCTCAAAAACCCTTTCGTACAAAGAACTACTTTCTTCCACCACTCATTCACATCTGCAGCTGACCATCAGAACAGCAGAAACCATTTGCCAGTTCACAAACATCACTTTAGAACAGGGGTGTTCAACCCTATTCCTGGCGATCGACCTTCCTGCAGTTTTCAATTGTAGCCCTTATCAAACACACCTGCCTGTAATTATCAAGTGCTCCTCATGTTCTAAATAATTGGTTCAGGTGTGTTTGATCAGGGTTGAAGCTGAAATCAGCTGGAAGGTCGATCGCCAGGAACAGGGTTGAGCACCCCTGCTTTAGAACTAGTATTTTAATGGCTCTCTGTCTAAAGTGATGACAAAACACCTAATTTTTGCTCAAGTTTTAAGATTATAAGGCTGACTTCCCAGTATTTCTCTGTTGCAATGAGGATATCACAATAATTAGCAAAGACAAAGCAAACACTACCAGTTTCTGTGGTATAAATACAGCACTACAAAATACAAAAGAGAGAGAAATCGATTTAAAACAGATATGTCCAAACTTGGTCCTGAAGGGCTGGTGTCCTGGAGAGTTTAGCTCCAACCCTAATCAAACACACCTGAACCAGCTAATCAAGGTCTTACTAGTGGCTCGTTTCCACTGAGTGGTACAGTACGGTACGGTTCGGGTCGGTACGGGTCACCTTTATCAAGCTTGCGTTTCCATTACAAAGGGTACCCTTTTGGTGGGCGTGGTGTACTACAGAGAGTTTCAGTCGACGTCATTCTCGCTCGAATAAATGTCTACAGTAAAGCTGTACAGTTCGTTCACATTATATGAGAAGCTCTTCTAACAAAACAGATGCTTTAAACATATTAATACTTGTTTATAAATGTTTATTACTAACATTTCTATGAACATGATTTGATTATAACTGCAGATCAATGACAGTGTTACAGCCTACTGTAACATCTGCAATTATTTAAAATAAATAAATAAATGCAACATATATGAGCACATACAGACCCTTACAGTCTCCGATATGTTACCAATTACAGATAAACGACACACAGCATACATTAAGTCCTTATTTGAGTTCAAAAACAACACGCAATATATACAGTAGCCCACAGTCAGAGCTAACCTCTCATCTGTGTCTGTAATCTTCACCAGCACATGTAGCCTCTGTTAGAGAGAATTTCCGTCATTCCGAGTTCATAATAGTCCAAAAGGCGATGATAAACATGGCAGTTTGTTCATGATTCAGGTTGCTGGAACTATTTGCTCCTGTCGGGAATCCTTGTAATCCTGTCGGGCTTCTCCTTTTTTCCGCGCTTCACTCTCGCGTTTGTCCTTTTCTTTCTGAATGGATCAGATGTTGAAGACGCTTATTAATCACACACACACACGTTATTATTATCAGCTCAAGAAGTTCATTATATCAAATCTAGACGCGAACGCGGGCTCCCTGGAGAAAGTGAAAAACCGCTCGCACTTTTAGACGGCCTCATAAAACAACAACAGGACACGGCAGATTCTTGGCTTTGTGGTTGTTCATCAAGACAACGACAAGGTTTGTTTTGAGCCCGGGTCATCCATGTATCGTTATTATATGCATATAGCTGTCTCGGCTGTGCATTTAAAAACATGGCGGCTCCATTGTTTTGATTCTGGCTAGCTCCACGAGATCGTGACGTATTTCTGTAAACCAATCAGCGTTCAGCTGCGCGTGTAGCTCCACCTTTGAGTACCCTTTCTCGTCTTTGGTACCCTTTCGAAAGGGTGCCGAAAAAGTGGTACGGATCAGTTCGGTACGCTTTTGACAGTGGAAATGGCCATAAAAGCGTACCGACCCGTACCGTACCACTCAGTGGAAACGGGCCTTAGATATACTAGAAAGTTCCTGACAGGTGTGTTGAAGCAAGTTGTAGATAACTCTCCAGGACACCGGCCCTCCAGGACCGAGTTTGGACAGCCCTGTCTTAGAATGTCACTTACCTGATTTTTAATGATTTGTTCAGCTGTAGTTTGAAACTTGAGTTGAGAAAACGCTTAGTTTTTCCTTCCTCTAAATACTTATTATGCGGTCTCTGTCGCCATCTGGTGGTGTGCTTTGGTCTGCTCAGACAGGCTGATGGCGGGCGAAGCACTGAATCGGATGCTCCGAAATTATAAATGTTTTAAAAATAGACACTGTCCTTAAAAATAAACTGCATAGTTGCAGTCTAAACAACTACATTCTCAACTAAAAAAAGCCTCAAAAGTGCATTATGTTGTCCAGCAGCAGCAATATTTGTCAAACTGTAGAGTGTCCTTTGCTTGTCACTGTATGTGCAGAGTAATAGGGTGAAGGATGAGTGCTGTTATTTGCAGAATATTGCATGGCTATCAGCCAATCACATTTAAGAACCAGACAGAACTGTTGTATAAAAATAATCAAAACACATTAAATAACAATTTGTCTGTCATTTTCTAGTGTATTTGGCCGTTTTGAAGGTATGCTAGTGTGTAAAACGGAAACATTTCAGTGGACAGTTTCATACAACATAACACAGCGACCAAAACATGAATGTTCCCGACAAAACGAGGGTATCTTACTATGAATGTCAATGCTTCCATCATTTTCAAAACATCTGTTACACACACACACACACACACACACACACACACACACACACACACACAAAACAAATTTGTGAATGTTTGTAACCATTATGATAAATATATACATTTTTAGGGTACTGGGTTACATTTTCATTTTTTGTTTATCTCAGATGAAGAGTAGACAAATGAAACAAGCTAGGAAAAGCATATTTTTGAAGCTGAATTTTATAACTGGAGTGCAACAGTATGTCAGAACACATTCGTAGTCTACTGCATGTATACAGGCCTAGAACAGTAAAAGCAAAGCAGCACAATATCATACATTTGTAACTTCTACAGTTTTCTTCGCGTAACAGTACAGCACCCAAAAACATGGAGCTTAATTAAAAACAAGGTATTAAAATAACTCTTCTTGAAACCTAAAGGGCTTTTTAAACTCCACTCCCTTGTGTCCTATTTTTCAGTGCAGAATCATCTACTCTTTGAACTTGTTCTAATCACGTAGCTATTAATACCATTTAGCCTAACAAAAAATGAAAGACGAACAAATCAACCAATAGAAGCAAAAACTTTAATCACACCTTTGAAGTACAAGGGGATGTTCTGAAACAGCAAATGTACATTACAAATACAAATTCTCAATATAAAAGGTGCAAGTGGCTCTGAGTCAGGCATTTCATATACAAAAACGCCAGTGATTATTATTACGAGTACCAGCCAGGCCAGCCAACAAAATACATCATGTTAATTTAAAGAGAAAACACATCAAAGGTAACAGGAAAAATACAGAACAATGAACATTTGTCACATTTGATGTGAAATACAAAACCGGTCTTTGTAAAACAGTGCTTCTAATTTACATAGACATAATTTCAAGTCATTTTAGAAAGCCAAGGATTATTTGCAACCTTGATATTCGTTATGTTTTTTTATACTTAGGAAGCTACAATTACTGCATTGAGAAATTATGACGATTTTAACCACACATTATGGATAATAGAGGATAAATCTGTGGATGGCTGCATTTAATTGAGATGAACTTAATCAGGAAAACAATGGAAAATTACTTAAAACACTCAAAACAGTCAGCAACTTTAATGATCAAATACAAACAAAACCTCTACAATTTACACAGATGATGAGATATTTGTAGACAGAATACAAATGATTCTTGGCATTGGTGTTTTTGGTGGCAGAACAGATTCACTACTTCACAAACAAAAGGAAGATCTATGGAATTACTCTGATTTGCTTGTAAACAATATACAATTTGGCTAATATATCATCTTATATATCTTATATATATTTCCAGTCATACAAATCTTTAAACACAAGACAAATGAACAGGAAGGAAGTAATGGCTAAATATATAATAAACTATATCTTCATACTATTAGAATTTCAGATAAAATATAATTTACATCTACCATTTTTACAAGTTTCATCAGCAAATACACCCTTTTACGGTGCTTAAACTCATCTTGAAGTGTATTTTTCAACCTCATTGAGTTGTGGCTTGTAGATTTAGCCAATGTAGGAAAGCAACACTTCAATCCAAGCACAACAAAAGCTAAAACTTGGCTAGACTCAGATGCACTCTGCTTCCAGCTGCATGTCCACACAGACATAAGTTGTGCCACATGTCGTCTAAGGACATTTCTCAAATCTCTCCAGATACTTGGGAGATACTTGGCTTGAAGTCGAAGAGAAAGGCCGTCCCTTTTTTATGGACTTGAAGGGAGTCTGGGAGATGGACAAGAGCCTTGACTGTCAAAGCTTGCGGTGCGAGCCTTCCACTGAAAGAGAGAAGGAAAACAGAAAAACCTTTCTTCAAAATGTTCTATTCCACTGCGAAAAGTTTTAAAGATAAACAGTCACCTCCTTCTCAGACTTCTTGGGCTCTACAAGTGGGTGCCAGTGAGCGATGGGTTTTCGAGGGTAAGCCAGCATCTCATTCCAGTGGTCTCTTCCAAGCCCCTCGGCATGGATCCCTACACGACAGACTCCAATGATCTCATTATGTCCCACTCTACACACCAGGAAAATGAGGAATATATTTGTGAAGCAGACTGACAACATATTTGGGTGTTCATAAGATAATGCAGTTATGCAGCCTTTATAATCATGGCATGACACGTCATTTATGCATACTGACAACAACTGTCATTAGCTCAGTTATGTCATTTTAAATGCAAAAGTGACATTGTTTGAGATGTCTTAGTCATGACAACTTGACATCATCAAGACAAAATAACTTGTCATAAAACTGTAATAAACATGATTGTCATGAGGCCCTTATGATTTTTTTGTGAACTTTATGGCAGCATCATTAAAGCTTTTCCTGACATCAACTAGAGTGAAACAAATTGAATTTGTCTTTAAAATATTATTTAATGTTATTTATTTGGCAGTTTTTTTAAATGAATTTTTTAATGACAATTTCAAAGAGTGATCAGAAGGACATTCATGGCATGATTATAATGGCCCCATGTCTATGTTTATGACTGATTTATCACAAGATATGTTAGATGTGTCCCAAATCGCATACTTATGCACTTTTCTACACCATTTTGTAGTATAAATAAGTAATTAAGTAGTATGTAAGATATGTTAGTGCTTTTACACTAAAAACTCTATAAAGAATAAGTGTACTTTAAATACCCGGATGATGCACTTATTAAACCACAACTTCACACACTTTAATGCCCGCTGCTTTTCTTATGTAGCGGAAGTAGCGGAGCTTTTGGGCGCTGATGTTGGATTAAATTATTTATTTTGGATTGTGAAAGCAAAATTCTCTTACGTGAGTGAGTATACCGCCTCCTGATGCTGAATGCCGTTATACTCATGGCAGGTTTTTGGTAGTTTGGTCATTTTTTTGACCAATTTGGTGAAACGTCATCTGGGAAAAGGTTTGAATTTACGCTTAGTAAAAAAAACATTAGTGTTCCATTTAGGGTGACACTACCTACATATACTATGCTGATGAGTGTGTAAGTGCATAAGTGTATAAATGGATAGTGTATAGTGTAGCTCTAGTCTTGGTAGAGTCAAGTTGTCATGACAAACACACTGATACGTTTTGTAGTCTTGGTAATGTCAGGCTGTCATGACAAAGTGTGGAAGGTATGTATGACAAGGTATGGAAGCTGCTCTGTTGCGGAGCGTAAGGCACTGCAGCGGGTGGTGAAAACTGCCCAACGCATCACAGGGACCACACTGCCAGCCATAGAGGACATCCAGAGGAAACACTGTCTGCGCCGAGCACGCAGTATTCTTAAAGATTCCTCTCACCCTGCTCACAGACCGTTTTCTCTCCTGCCTTCTGGCAGGCGCTTCAGGCTCCTCCGGACAATAACCAGCAGACTAAAGAACAGCTTCTTCCACAGAGCTGTCTCCCTTTTGAACTCTGCCCCCCACTAATTTTTTTGCCCCCCTAATACTCCCCCCACTCTCCTCATAACTCAGACTCCTCATAATTACTGCACTACTTAACATTTGCACATTTAAAATTTATTTAACATTTGCACATTTAAAAATTATTTAACATTTGCACATTTAAAAATTGCACATATTCATTGCACTGATTCATTCACTTATTTGAACTGTACATACCTACTGCACATGTACCTTTGAAATTATGTACACACCCACTGGATATATACATTTGTAATTATGTTTATCTATCTGCACACTTCTGATTATTAATAGCAACCTGTACATTTATCCATCTATTGTAAATCTCTGTTCATAGCTAACACAACCTGTATATAATGTTCATAGTACATCCATTAGTAAATATCACCATAGTTTTTCTATAACTGCACTTTATAACTTATACCTGTATCCTGCACTTGCTGCTATTGCACTCCTGGTTAGACCTAAACTGCATTTCGTTTCCTTGTACTTGTACATGTGTAATGACAATAAAGTTGAATCTAATCTAATCTAATCTAAAATCAACGACAAAGGCTGCACCTAAAGTTGCAGCCTGTGCAACATATAGTATGCGAGCCGAGTAGTATCTGTGAATTTCTAGAATTTGGAAAATGCATAGATTCTAAATTGCACATTAAATAGGCTCTGTACTATCCCATGATGCTATGCAAGAGAATTTATGAACGGGTGTGAAGCAACAACTGGTCATGTGATAACAACAACCTGGTGAATGTAGTGCACTCAAAAAATGATGTTTGCTGTTTGTTTAAACTACTTACATAAAATAAGCTGAAACAACACAATTCTTTAGTTTTTTCAGGACAACTTAATTGTTTTATGTTTATTCCACTTAAATGTGCAAAAACTAATAAGTTAACTTAATTCCCATAAAGCTTGAAATATGTGCTTTTAAATGAACCAAGTGCACTTGAAAACAAAAGTTTTCTGGTTTTGTAATCTGTATGAAATGTACGTGAGCTACATCCTGTCAAACACACATCCCATGACAGCAACTACTCACAAACAAAGAGTCGCTGTCATTTCTGGAGGAGATTGGCCATCAAGACCAAGATGTGAATTGCTTTAGAAGATTATTGCGATCAGACGAAGCATTGATCAGAGGATGATAATGTGTAACACGGCCATAAATCCAAAAAAGAAATCTCATTTCTTTTGAGTGCGCATGCGATTTCTGCAACCTGAAAAAAATGCTGATTTTGTTTGATTCGGACATTTAGAAACAAAATATAAAAGACAATTGTTGTTTTAATTTTAATGGTGGTTCCAAATACGTACTGTAATCGTAAGCTTGTCAAAATTTTTGGGAGAAATTGATTTTGTTTCCCCATACAAACAAAATGCCCAAATATACTGCCCGAAAGGCATTTCAAATATGGGCGTCGAGTGAAATGACTTGCCTTAAAGGGATTTTGGTGGAATCCAGCTTTTTTTAGTGCATGTTCCAATTCCATTCAAACTACTCATATTGATTCTATGTAGAATGTACTTTTCGTGAAATAAATTTAAATTCAAATGTAGTTCTTACTCGAGTAGAATGATTTCAGATGCAGCTAAAAACCGGATGTAATGTATTTGTTTATGTATACAAGTTATGTATATGTAATACCAAAGACAATGTCATCTTTGCATTTAAAATGACATAACTGAGCTAATGGCACTAAACAAGAGTTGTCATAAGCATGCAAAAAATCTCATTCACATTTATGACCTGTTATATAATGACTAATAAGGTATCAGTCTTACAACCACCCCTTTTATGTAAAGTGTTAACGATATTTGTAAAGAAAAACACTCAGATAGCACTTACAGATCGTAGTCCATAACCGATATGTGTAAGCTGACTTGATCCATATTCTCCGGGGGAATGTCAAAGATGATCGCCTCATTATATGTTGGATTCAGCGTGTTCTTTTTTATGGACGTTTTCTTCTTTTTTAAGCGTCTCCCATCACAAATCAGCGAAACCTTCACGTACGGATCTGTCAAGAGAGCAGGTAGGTGTGACACACGTTTCTCATCGCATCTTTCCCTTGTCTTCTCATGATCCTAATATGTCTGACTTGCTGACAATGATAAATGTGGCTGTCCAAGTGTATAAACAGGAAGAGGGAAGCAGGCTGACAGATGTGAGAAAATGAAGATGCACAGGAGGACAGCAGCATACCTGAATAACCGGTAATATCCATGGCTTTGAGGTTCCTACATTTGATGACAGTAAGTGTGAGTCTCCCTGCAGTTGGCAAGTAGCAGAGAGAGAACATTATCTCTCCCAGATCCACACTCTCCTATAGAGTCAAACAAACACATATAAAATCTACTAGATATTGGTGCCGTTTCAAATAAATTGGCATGTTACTAATAATGATAATACATAAATGACTTGAATGGAAGTTAATAATGAACACATATAGGGGTGGGCTTTAGTCCCAATTATAGCTGTTATTGATTGATTGATTGATTGGACAGCAAAAATGTCACTGGTTCAGGCCAGGTGGCATTTCTGTGAGGAGTTTGGATGTTCTTCGCGTATTTGCGTGAGTTTCCTCCAGGTACTCTAGTTTCACCCACAGACCAAAGTCTATGAGTGTGTGAGTATATATATTTGCCATAGTGTATGACTGTATGTGTGAATGAGAAAGTGTGTGGGTGTTTTCATGAGTTAGTGCACTCTCAGTGATGTGGCTGGAAGGGCATCCGCTGCATATAACATATGCCAGCGTAATTGGCAGTTCGTTGTTGCCACTCCTGGCACTCAAGGACTAAGCCAAAGGAAAGTGATTGATTGTTGCAACACAGGCTCATTGTGAATACGTATCCCAGTATATATTTCTGGAGAGCACGAATTATGTAGCCAGAGGTACGTATGGATGCATTTTGTCTTTCAAACGCAGCATGAAAGAATTTTATAACTCACAAAGGACCAAAAATCTCCTTTAATGTATACCTGAAGGAAAAATGCATCTTGAAAGACCTGAGGGTAAGTTATAATTTTTGGTATTCTATAAGACTTTTATTCAACATACATTAAATGGCACACAAATAGCTTTTTCAACCATCAAACATTGCGAGTTTGTGAGTCACTTCTGTATTCTGTACACAAAGGATAATATTCTGTCATTTAAAGATGCTGTTGTTACAGCTGAAAATTAGTGTCTTTAACAAGCCTTAAATCTAGGCATCACTGTCATTGTGTCCACAGCCAACTTCAGTCAATAAATTGATTGTATTAATTTGCACAAAACAATCAATACACAAATCAACAAGGTATTGAATGACTGTATCACACATCCTTATAGGTCCTTCTCCGCCATTTAACCCATATTGACAGCTGTGCATCTCTTTGGCTTGCACTACAATAAATCATATAAATGTATACACATACATATTTTCCCAGCAATGTTATAATCATAGCTGAGCACACTACTGTAGTAAGATGAGAGTGCAATTACCTCCAAGACAATTTCATGAGTCACTGAGCAAGCTGGGTTCACTGAACTGCAGTTTGTGTGCTTGACGTATCAGTGATATCATTAGCATCTGCTGTTTTACAAGTTATCAGTCCTGTTGCTTTTATCATTGCGCCAGTTGCCAGTCTACAATCTTTTCTATGCCCATACAATTTACTCATGATTTGCATAGGCAGTGAATAGCTGGAGTATCTTCAGTCAAATGCAACATGAAGCAGTGGCAGTCCTGACTCAAATGGTGCCTTTGGCGAGACCAGACAAGCCTAGAAAAGCTGCTTGGAAAAGTTAAATTTCATTGAGAGTGTTTGGGTGGAACTGAAAGCATGCTGCACAGGCTGTCAAATCAGCTGCGTGTGAGCGATACAAAAGTGGAGTGCGAGTCTGAGAGTTTTGCCCTCAAAAACCCAAGGCGACTGTTCATACTGCCAGAAATTGTCGACTGAGAAGAAGAGATACAAACTTAGAGCTCAAAAACACTACATTCAAAAACTCACAAGAGAAAATACTAAGAGGAACTTTTTAAGTCCTGATGGACCAAAATTATCCCATATAAAAATGTTATTGGCGACGCAGTGGCGCAGTAGGTAGTGTCGCTGGTTTGAGCCTCGGCTGGGTCAGTTGGCATTTCTGTGTGGAGTTTGCATGTTCTCCCTGCGTTCGCGTGGGTTTCCTCCGGGTGCTCCGGTTTCCCCTACAGTCCAAAGACATGCGGTACAGGTGAATTGGGTAAGCTAAATTGTCTGTAGAGTATGAGTGTGAATGAGTGTATGTGTATGTTTCCCGCGGTGTAAAAACGTGCTGGATAAGTTAGCGGTTCATTCTGCTGTGGCGACCCCGGATTAATAAAGGGACTAAGCCGAAAAGAAAATGAGTGAATGAATGAAAAATGTTATTAATGCAACACATTACTATAATGAATAAGTTGTATAGAAACCACAGATAATGATAAATAGTTTGTCCTTATTGTGGAATGAGAATCTTTTTACTTTATTGCATTACAAAGATTAAGGCTGTGTTCAGACTTGTAGATAAGTTCTTTCGGTTTGTGCGGTTTGGGGCAAAAATGAAAATAATACATTTGGTGCTGGTTCATTTAGCACTGTTACTGTCATTTTTAAATGTAAACCAATAGAAAAAAGATATACAGTGCTCAGCATATATGAGTACACCCTTCACAAATCTATCTTTTATAATTAAAAAATAAGTGGTATGTGAAAAGACGAAAATCAGACTGCTTCTCCACAAACAAGGAGAAACACAAACAAGGAGAGATCACAAGACATTGTCTCAGAAAAATAATTCCAGAAATTTCATTTTGGATGATATTGCCATCACAATCAAAACATATACTCAGAAGATGTGTAGCTTTTGACCTAATATTTGACCTGTTGCTCCAGGACTAATTTCATACATTTGTTTATGAAATAAAATATTTAGTGCAGTGCAATTTTTTTACATTACATGAGCATCTATATATATATATATATATTCATTTTGAGCATTATAATCTTAAAATGATGAATCACAAAGCCCAAAGTACCTTCTTTCCAAAGACACATGAACTGTGAATGTAGACCAAATTATTCAGCAACTGTTACTGTTTTAGTTTGGGAAGGTCATTGTTGAGAAAATGCCTCTGACGGTGAGGGAAAGAAGGACTAGTATGTAGTCTCAGAAAACTTTTTACAGAACTCTCATTTTGCATGCTATCTTCATCAAATTTAAAATATATACTCGCAAAACACTTGGCTAGCAGGGTATATTTTTTCTAGGACACTACATTAAAGTTTTCTTGTGTTTGTACATGGAAAAACAGCACCACAGTAAAGCCCAAAGTGTTTTCTTTCCAATGATACCTAATTTGTGTTTGTAGCTCACTGGGGTCAAGAACTGTTGCTATTTAAAGTTAGATAGGTGTAAATCCCCAAAAGTGAGTGCTGGCTAACAGGTTATTATATTATATTTGTGCAAATACAATTGGTTGGTCAGTACTGAAGCCAAATCTGGAGCTAATCTGGCCAAAAACTTAAAATCACCATCCAAAAATGTTTAAACCCAAATGTCTATGTTAGGATCCAAAAATTTATAAAGAGGAATAATCAAGAGAAACAAAATATATATGGTAACACTTTACAATAGGGTTGTATTAGTTATTGTTAGTTAATGTATTTTCTAACATGAACAAACAACGAACAATACATTTATTACAGTATTTGTTCATGTTAGTTAATGTTTGTAAAAGAAAAAGTTGTTCATTGTTAGTTCATGTTAACTCACAGTGCATTAATTAATGCTAATAATCATTTAATTTTAATAAGACTTTAGTAAAAGTGGAACTATGATTAATAAATGCTGCACTAGTACTGTTCATACTTAGTTCATGTTAGTAAATACATTAACTTATATTAACTAATGAAACCCTTTTGTAAAGTGTAACCAAATAATTAAATTATTCACTTTCAAAATGGTGTACTCATTTATGCTGAGCACTGTATATATTTGAATGCTTGAGCTCTTTGAAGCAGGACGGATTTTGATTTTCTGTCAATGTTGTTATCATTGATCAGCTAGGAAAATTATTCAGAAAAGGATTGACATTATTGTACTTCTGTGCTGGTATTGTTTTTGTGGATTATTACAGTGTGAAGAGGATTTAAATCTGATACTAAATATGTGCACACTTTTTTTTTTTACTTACAATGAATAAAAAACAGTTGCCAATTAATGCAACTGTTCAGACACAAAATTATATTGAAAGTTAAGTTAAATTAAGTTAAGTTGAAAATGATACTTCTGTCATTCACACAAAACAGCATATCTAAATGTCTTAGTGATATAATGCATACAAAGATATCTTTCTTTTGGACCGCATTGTCATTATACAGACACTGAAAATACCTACAGAAGGAAGAAAGCAATACTGGATTGAAACATGATGGGGTTAATAAATAATGAGGTATGATTTTCTTCACTTTATGACAACTATGATTTACTGGAGACTCAGTTTTGTGAAATGATAAAGCAATAATCTTTATTTATTGCCCTCAATGTTTTTGGCACTTACTGTATGTATATTGCACAATTTATCATGTTTGGTAATTATAGTTTCGACAAATTACCATATCACACCCCATAGTCACATAGACACATAGTCTATGAGTCATCTAATTATTCACTGTTTGTGTTTTCAGTGAAATATTCAATAGACGTGGATTCCCATATTAGAAAACCAAATCATTAGGGTCACATTAATTTGACTAAGCCGCGCTAATGTGATAAATCACCATTGGGGTCTGGGCTTGCTAAATTAGTAAAGAGGATGAATTGTCTTACGCTAGTGGCGTACTGGATGTCCTTCCAGATGGATGTCTCTCGCGAGAGGTCTGAAACTTCAAAAAGGTTTTCCAGGATCACCTCGCCAATCATGTCGTGCCGTGAGAAGCGGTCAAAGTCAAAAACGCTCAAGTGGAGTTTCCTGGACCCCAATTCCTCGTATGGGACTGGAAACTGAAATGTCTCATCAAACGTCGGGTTGAGCGTCTTGCGGTGAACACGGGTTTGAAATTTACGCTTGCGGTCAGGCAGCAAGTAGATCTTGACGTATGGATCGGAACTCCCGCACAAATCTTTTGCAGGTAGGTCAAATGCCTTGAGGATAGTGACGAGGAGGAGCTCTCCCTCGTAATCGTACTTTAGGGAGAAGTTGATCTTGCCGCATGATTTGTCTGTGTCATTTTTAGAAGACTCCTCTGCTTCCATTGTGCTCTGTTTATAAAGTTCCGGTTGGATACGTCCAAGAGAGGCAGCGGTGCAAGTGGCATGGTCCTCCACATCTAAAAATTCACTTCCGCGATCCAGACTGGTGACATGGTGCATCTGCCTGGGAAGGTGCTTCTTGAAGGAACTATGCCTAGCAACATTCAGAGAAAATTTGGCAGGTGAATCATTCTGTATTGGTTCTTTCATAAAAAAGCACACCAGGTGCTAATCTACATTTGAATTATAAACTATTATCGAATGCAAATTGATGGTGATATTTTAGGATGTGCTGTTAGTTTACCACTATATTCTCACAAAATACACTGTCAGAAAAAAGTACATAAGCTGTCACTGGGGTAGTACCTTTGTTTTCTCAGTTTTTAAATTTTGGTTTGTGTAATGCTGCTGTTTGAGAAAAAACAACATCCGAAAAGTTACAATGCTCAACATTCAATACATAGGGGGGTATTTTCTTGTATAGAATTTGCTTATTGAGGCCAACAACAAACAGCTAGTAGAGACTGCAACAAGCTTCTTTCCGGGTTAGTGACATCGCAATCCTTGTAATCTACATAAACCCTGAAATTTCCCATTGGAAATGTTGTTTTGGTCATTCTAAAACGCCTTAAAAATTTCGGTATTAGTGTTATTATATTACTAATGACCTCCAGAATCAAGAGTGTCTGTGCTCCGCGTCTCACGCCTTCAAATGCCACTGCTCATTTATTGAGTGCCAGGATTGTCTTCTGAGGCGCAAGTCATTTATTAAATGAAGAAAAGATTAACGCAGCTTCTCAAATTCCGTTTTTACTGTTGATATTTGGCGCCAGTTAATCAGGAAGTGACGATTTTGTTCGATTTGACTTGTTGGATGAAAACATTACTTTATTCGAACGTCTTTTATGCAATAATCCAGTTTTGCTCATAAAGTTAATTAGCATTTTTGAATGGAAACATAGCTAGTGATGAAGCCAGTTATGATATAAGAATGGTTAGGATTTAACGTCGGTTTAACGTCTCATCCAAAAGACTGAGCAGTATAGCTCAATGTCAATATACCATCAATATACTGGGGCGTTAGGACCCACACAGACCACAGGTTGATCGCCCCCTGCTGGTCTCACTAACACTTTCAGCAGCAACCTAGCTTTTTCATGGGGTCTTCCATCCAGATACTGACTGGGCGCAGCCCTGCTTAGCTTCAGTGAGTGACCATGGGAGTTGCATAGAGCTAGCTGCCATGTAAGAAATAATGTGTTTTTTTGTGTGATTTGAGTGTTGCAGAGCACTCGAACAAAGCTGATTAACCACCCTTTTAATAGTAAAGGTTATTTTTTGGCCTTCCATAATTGATTCAATGAAGATCGTTCAATGAACAGCCTTAGCACCTTTTCATCAAACAAACAAACAAACAAACAAACAAAAGGACAAAAGTCTGTTTATAGTGGACAAACATGCTTAAGATTAATTGTGCTTTAGGCTAAAAGTTATTTGAGGAATTGTTTTTCTAAAAGATCCTTTATAAAACCATCAAAGTTTTTTCTATGGCATCACTATAAAAAACCCATTTTATGTTCTTCCTCGCAACTTTATTTTTAAGAATGTACAGTGCCTAAATTAGTACCTAAAAAGAACAAAAGTGCACCTTATGAAAAGATACCCCCCAGTTATAGCCTTTGTACCTTTATTTCTGAGAGTTTATTGTGTTTTTTCCACTGTCTGACCTTCTTTGTAGTCAATAAATCCAAGAGACCAACTTCAGGTCTAATTGTGTCTGACATTTACAAGATTTCAGAAGTATTAACATGATTAGGAATGACTGGAACTAACCTCATAATGGCTTTGTATATACAGTAAACTGCAGTGACCTATAAGAAGGTCTTGAGACAAGCATTTCTTCATTCTTCCAGAACACTGACCTGTTGGAGGAGGCCGGCTCGGTTGTTTGCCGTGAGATACGCGTCCGTCTCAGCAGATGATCCTTCATGGACAGCTGCACGTCTGCGGGGATATCTGGCGACGTATGACTAATCTTCACTGCCGCCTCCAGAAAGTTCCCAGGATCCTTCAGCTTGTCTGCTGCCATAATGTCTCTGAGGGCCGGGTAGTAGTCACCGTGACCTTCTTCTCTGGGTTGTTCTCTCTCTGGCCGGGTGGGAGCAAGGGCGGTGGCGCTAGAGGAAAGCACTTTGTTGTGCCAGGGCACCCAGCACAGCTTCCAGGTGCCGATGCTGATGACAGCCAGCAGGGCCAAACCGCACACCACAAATACAAGCAGCAGGAGACTGAAGGAAATGTCTGGACAGAAGATACAACATGAACAGAGGTGGACATTGTGAAAAGAAAAGCATACACAACAAACTGAAGGACTTGTAGACAGGTTTCAATCAGCGTTTGAGTTGTAAAGTGGATTAAAATTACTGTACGGCATGTTGATCTAAGTACTGTGACTTAAATATATATAATTTAAAAACTAACAAAAAATTAATAATCTAATTATTATTATTTATTAAATTAACCAATAAAGAAATGAACTAAGAAGCAAATTAAATTGTAGTAGCTTTTCAAAGAGTCGCCTTTCCACTGCACATGACATTCGGACACAGCTGATTCTCGCGGTGTCTGAAATAAAGGAGTGCAAAACCAAGAGCCTTTATTCTCCGTGCGTTCACCATGGTTGAAAGAATAAATGACTGAATACTAGAAACTCATAGATGGCTAAAGATTTTGTAGGGACTGTGGAGACAACATAAAATTTTGTATTTTTTATTACTCCTTTATGAATAGTAATGTTTTTTTAAATAAATAACAAAAAAAAAATATTTCTTATAATATAATCTTATCTCAAGCACACTGACCTGTTTGGACAACAATGGAATACATCACATCCAGTCGGCTGGTTGCATATGGTCTAGTCGCAGGAGTTCAAATATTTTAACGGATCTGCAGCTTAAATCGGATCTAATTTTTCGCATATAGAGATGATCGAAACTCTACGCAACTCCCGAACTACTCTTCAATGGAAATGAATGACTTCCAGACTGTTGCTTGTCATTTGTTGTGTGCAATGGAAAGGCGGCTTATGGCTGCTTCTGAAATCGCATACTTTCATACTATATAGTATGTTAAAACAGAATGCAAGCTGAGCAGTAGGTTTAAATTTATAGAATTCAAAAAACAGTATGCGAGAAGTACCCAGATGACCTACTACTTCCGACGAGATTCTGAAGTGTGCATCCGATGGACACTATGCTTTCCCACAATGCTTCGCAAGAGAATTCATGAATGGGAGTAAAGTGACACAACTGACTTGGGTAGGTCACGTGATCAAGACAAAATGGCGTAGTAGTCCGAATTCCATTCATACTACTCCCATTTATATTGTATAGAACATACTTTTCTAACGGTCGAGTAGTCAATTCAAATGCAGTACCTACTGAGTGGTAGTTGATTTTGGACGCAGCCTATTACATGTAGTTTTGGCAAATTCACTAAAATGATTGAAAATAACCACAATTTACTGTATGATTTTAAGAATGTTTTAAGAATAGCACATTCTTTTTAAAAAGCTATTAAAAATAAATGCTTCTTGTAACTGCTTGACAGCGTTTTTAAAATAATTTGATAAAATTAGATTTTTCTTTTTACTGTATTAATAACATTTCAAGAGTTCACATTTAGATATTGCTTGACAATATTAGCAGGTTTGGCATGCTGTCCCGGAAGAGAACCCTAAGCTCTGAGATAATTAAGCCCAGGGCTCTGGCCTGGTCGATAAGCATGTAAGGCAGTACAAGATCAGGTAGTTCTTGAGAGCTCCCCCTGGTAAATGAGGAAAAGGGGGAGATGGGGTGGATAGGGGGAGATAGATAAGTGAGTAATACTAGATGGGCTATTTATAGTGAGTTTGGATTAATCTGATTGGCTTACGAACGGGAGACCAGCCGTGATCAATCATATCACATGCTCCTTTTGAAATTTGTTTGTGAAGCTTCACTAATACTATTAATGTGTTATTTGTGCATTTTTAAATCATTTTAAGTCAACCTGTGCCTCTTTGATATTTGCTGAATCCCTCTAAAGGCTCTGTGATTGAGAACCATTGTGTTACATAACCCTTTCGTAGTGGCAAATAAGCAGAATTTGCTACAATGAAGAATAAATCACACAAAACTAGATGTTTAAGTTATCAAGGGCTAAAAGTATAAATGCATATCAATTTTAGTTTCAAGGCAGCACAAGCCTGATAGGATAAGTAACTGCGTGTCAACTCGCTCAAAGCTCTTTCACTCTAATCCTGGGCCAGCGGGCCATCCCTATTGTTGAGTCCTGCCATATAAAATCAGCAACAGCAAGCAGCTCTTTATAAATGTGAAGAAAAAAGAGCTGCTTATATATGAAAGAGAGCTCAGTGGTTTAGCCTCAGCAAAACCTGTTCATCAGTTTACTAAAGTAGCATTTTACAAGTATCCCGTCTCTTCCGTTGGCCTGTGGTGAAGTTAATTAAAACAAATCATGCCATGAATGCTGCAGACATCTTGGTCAAGCACCACAGAGCACTTGCATAAATATTAATCATCACATGCTGAGAACACAACCTACACCATAGTTTTGGAAATGATCATTCAGTGTGATGCCCGGTCTGGTGTGGCTCTTTACCTCTTTCTTGAGACAGCAATTGGTTCTAATGCCTTTGAAATAGGTCTCTTAAAACCATCTCTAGTGCGAATATCACAGGGTAATGAGCAAATCGTCAGACCGTCTAAACTTCTCGACACCACTGAGTAGGCAGTATTAAGTGCACACAGCTTCCAGATGGAATTGCAAATGAGCTAAATGTAATTACAGACTTCTTCATACAAAAAAAGAGGGTCATTGGTCAAACTCCAGCTCGACGGAAACAATTAAAAATCCGAGTGAATGAATAAAAATGTAGATATATTTTTTATGATTATTACAAATGCGTTGGAGTGCACGGCTTTCAGGGCTCGAGCACTTGGCTGCCAACCAAGAAAACAAACAGGTGCTGCATCTATGTACATTCTTATTTCAATCACACTCTCACAGTTGTTCTCTTCTCCAACTGGGGGAATGTGGGAACACATAAACAACTTGACAAAATAAATAATGTGCCAATAAGTGTGGAAAACCGAGCACTCGGGAGGTTTTGTGGGGGGAGAAATTATAAAGGTACAACACACACACACAATGGAGATTTGGATTTATCAATTTTTTTAATTTATCGCTTAATTGCAGATGTGTAATCACTGATTTCTGTACACTCTGTCTACACTCTCAGAAATAAAGGTATGAGAGCTGTCACTGGGGTGGTACCTTTTCAAAAGGTACACATTTGTACTTAAAGGGTCCATATTGGTACATCAAAAGTATATATTAGTACCTAAAAATTTTAAGAGGAACACTTTTGTACTTTTTAGATACCAATATGTACCATTTGAAAAGGTACCACGCCAGTGACAGCTCGCATTATTTCTGAGAGTGTACAGACAATCAACAGTAGAGACAATCGATTTGTAGTTGCTTGCTCAAAAAAAAAAAGAAACAATTGGACCAAAAATAATATTTATCAGTACCTAAAGTGTTAGTTCCCCTTAAAAAAGTGATATTTATAAATTACCTATTGATAGATATTATGGCTTATTTCATATGCAAACAAGTGTCTGCATCTGACAAGGTGTGAACCAAATGGCCTATGGGAACTCAAGAGTTGTGACCCAACCAAACCTTTTGGGTAATCTCTAGGGGTCATATACTTTGTTATAAAGGAGTGTCTCACAGAAAGACCTTTGGGTTAAGTTACTTGAATACAGACGAGTTAACATCACTGCGGAAGAACTGCACTATTCATTGTCTTCAATAATGTATTCTCCCTGTAAGAACTTTGGTCAGTTCAGTTTTTTTATGTATTAAAGTCATCTAATACATTGGCGAGCCACCCAAGAACGGTTAAGCCAAATACAGCAAAATCTAACATTACTTATCCTTATGTCGTTTCAATCCCTAAAGACTTTTTGTTTGTCTTCGGAATACACGTTAATATATTTTTGGTGAAATGGTTCCCATACTCAATCAAGTTTCAGAAAAATACCAAAAATCATCTTCAAAACAGACCATATGCAATGGTTTAATTGGAATATTATAAACTACATGAATACTTAGATGCACACATAAATCAAAATTAGTGACTTCAATAAACGGTTTCTCTGTTGCGCCTTTGATGTATTACCTCAATTATGTGCCTTTGCTGTGTTTCAAACAGAGGAAGTCGCACGTGGACATCTGGGGTGTACATCCGTGCACAATGCTATTGTGAGTGTACACCCTATACTAACACTGAGGAGAAGAAACTGTTGAATGAAGTCATTTTTTGTAGATTTGAGAATGTCTTTTGACATTTTCTAGACTTTGAATGAGTCTTGACCATTACTGGGTATGGAGACTGAGAGAGCTCTCAGATCTCACCAACAATATCTTACTTTTGCTGTGTTCGAAATCACACTTCCATACTATATAGTATGCTAAATACAGTATGTGAGCTGAGCAGTATCTCCGAATTCATAGAATTTGAAAAACAGTAGAAGATTCCAGCAAGATTCTGAAGTGTCTAAGTGTTCTAAATTTTCCTTTTTGAGTGAACTAACCTTTTATTATCAGTATCAGTGTTATACTGTATATTCACTAGTTTTATTAGATTAACACAACAATATCACTAATGCTGTAGTGCTACAAATGTTTTTGTGCTATTTATAATGTCTGCATGTCAGTCAAGAATTTAGTTACCACCCTGATTTTACTCTTACATGCATTTTCTTTTTCATAAACATCTTTCTAAAAATAACCTTTAAACTTTCACAAAATAATAAAAATATCAAAAGTTTCTTTAAGCCAAAGTCACGTACTTACGCTCATCTTTTTGCAAACCTATAATAATTAAGTTTATCCTGTGAATACAAATAATTTTTTTTAAATAAACGTTGAGAGATTTTTGTCCCTCCATTGTAAGTCTGACTCTTCATAAACACTGTTCAAAAAATCCATATTAATTGAACAGCTTAATTTGCATATAAACATTGATTAGCGAGCATAAACAAAAGTTCAACCACACGTTCCCTGATCAATGTTTATATGTGAATAAAAGCCCAAAATACATCTGTTCATCATCTAAAGCACTTATGTCCCTTCGGAAGACAAGATTAAATCAGCGTTCAATGCATATGGATTTATTTTCTTAATCTTATTACTTGCAGTACGTTTTGGAGAGACAGATGTCTCTCATATTTTATTAAGACTATCCTCATATGTGTTATATCACTTACAAGTTTGGTGTGAACAGACCCTTTAAGTCCACATGTGGCCTGACTTGAACCTTCATCAGATCAGATACTCAGATAGAGATATATTAATCTCTCAACAGTTGGACTCTTTCTGCCGCAAATGAAATATTAATGGGTGTGATGCAAGGTTACACAATCATTACACTGTTTACGCTTTGACAGCTTCACCTCACACAAGCTGGAGAGCATTAACAAGAACAAACCGCTATCTTCTAAAGGCCCCAGAGACTTTATAGTGATGTGAATGATCTTTACGAGCATAAACAAAAGACAAATGACTACTTTGCAATTAAAAGCTTCTACTTGTATTAAAAAAATGTGACGCAATAGTCCAATAAAAGTTCAGACCTTAACCTGACTGAAATGCTATGGAAAAAACTTCAAAACTCTTAGTTGTAAATAGTTCATACAGAATATGATGACTTTAAAGGGGGACCTATTGTGCAAAAATAATTTTTACGAGTGGTTTAAACACAGATGTGTGGCAACAGTGTGAGAATATAGCCAGCCTTTAATATAAAAAATAATTAACTCTATTTTTTATAATCACACTTCATAATACAATCTGCAGAAACACTTTGATTGACATTCTCCCGTTGTACACTGTAAATGCTGTTGTCATTACTAAAGATATTAAGTTAATATAACTTGACATTAATTGAAATATCAAGTTTTGGCATCAAAACTTAAACAGGTGTAATTAACTTTCTCATTAGGCAGAATTTTTTAAATTAATATTTTATGTTCTGGTGACGCGGTGGCGCAATTGGTAGCGCTGTCACCTCACAGCAAGAAGGTCGCTGGTTCGAGCCTCGGCTGGCTCAGTTGGCATTTCTGTGTAGAGTTTGCATGTTCTCCCTGTGTTTGCGTGGGTTTCCTCTGGGTGCTCCGGTTTCCCCTACAAGTCCAAAGACATGTACTATAGGTGAATTGGGTAAGCTAAATTGTCCGTAGTGTATGTGTGTGAATGACAGTGTATGGGTGTTTCCCAGTGATGGGTTGCAGCTGGAAGGGCATACGCTGCATAAAAAACACATGCTGGATAAGTTGCCGATTCATTCCGCTGTGGTGACCCTTGATTAATAAAGGGACTAAGCCAAAAAGTAAATGAATAAATTAATACATTTTAAGCTCTCTGAACTTAACATTATAATTTCATTAACCGATTCGTCATGTCGTCATTAATTGATATACACACATGGGAAACATGGTGAAGCAGTGGGTAGCAATGTCGCCTCACAGCAAGAAGGTCGCTGGTTCGAATCTTGGCTGGGTCCATTGGTGTTACTGTGTGGGGTTTGCATGTTCTCTTCATGTCTGCGTGAGTTTCCTTCGGGTGCTCCGGTTTCCCCCACAGTCCAAACACATGCGCTATAGGTGAATTGGGTAAGCTCAATTATCCGTAGTGTATGTGTGTATGTCCTGGTCCTCCAGGTTGAGGGTTGAGCGTTGGGCTAATGACCCACCTCGTAAAATTAGATGTTACGAAACATCAACATGGTGCAGTTATATTAGCCATTTTAAGTTATCTGTAACTTAACATTTTAGTTAATTTAATGAAGAGACTACATTTGGTCAACTCAATTAATTGAGTTGTTGATTTCCCATTACTCAAACGAACTGAAGGAAATAACTTTCCCTAAATCCTTTGAGTTTGTCATGGCAAAAGGGAAAGTAGTAGATTAATAGATAATTAACTCAGTAGTGATGATCTCTCACTCGTTAGCATAAACAGCCCTGAGCGAGAAGCAGCTGTCCACCATTAGAGTTTTCACCTCATACCTGCTGAAGATAATGTCAGCGACTAAGAGGCATTATAAATGTGGAGTTTTAGGAGGCACAAATCACACTGCAGTCTCTATAGACCTGCTTCTGAGACATTTCTTTTGACATTTTCAGATATTCACAGAGATAATGTTTTGAATATGCCACTTTTCTGATGCATAGGTCTTTATAGCTCCGCCCCCTAGCACAAACTTATTTGAATTTAAAGTGATGTTTATTAAAATGGCACAATTTGGATCAAAGTCCAAAAAGTGCAGTTTCATTGAGGTATAATAAATATTTGTGTAGCATATTGAGTTAAAATTCACATACACACTCTAGTGTCATCATAGAATTATTTTACATCTTGTAAAAAGAGGTTTAATAAAGTTTCTTAAGTTTGTTACCCATGGATTTTCTATCTTGGCTTTATTTTTGTTAAATAAATAATAGCACGGTGTGAGAGGTCATGTAATGTTATTCATCTGAGACTTTATCTACCAAATTTTAAGACCTACCAAGAGCCGTTTATTTATTATGTCCTGATACAGAAAACTATGAAATTCAATCGGGTGTCTTAACTTTATCACATGACTCTAACTATAATAGAGGATTTGAATGGAAATGTTTTTGCATCTTTTTGAGCTTCGTAAGTTCACTGAAAAAATGTGTCAAATTTAAATGGTTTCATTATGGCCATTAGTTCCACATGACTCAAGTCACACAAATAAAACTTAACCAAATTCAATCAAGTTATTTTTAAGTGACCTAATTAAGTTGTCTCAAAGTGATTTTATATGGTTCCCTGACAAGACCCTTTTTAATTTTTTTTTTATTTTGTTCACTACTTCACTGGCTAGCTAATGAACTACAGTGTAGCACATAAAAGCATAAAAAATGCTAAGAATTAAACACCTCTCGAGTAAAGCAGAATAAACACAGCGTAAATGTACCATTCCTGAGCCTGAGCAATAGATTCACTTTTTACTATAATGGCTACCAAATGTAATTGAAACTGTTCTAAATCCTATTACAACTGAACATTTAATGCTAGTCTCCCCCTTTTCTCGTCTTGCTCAAAGATGCATAAAATATTTGTTAATTTCAACATTTCACCCTTTCCATTTTACCCTTATGCAAGGCACACTCTGTTTCAATGAAGTCCACAACACAAATGCTATTGACCATACTTGATTCACATTCAACTACATCATTTATTAAAGTACTCATAAGTGCTACTGTGTTATAGTAGTATTATGTTGGTATTTGGTATTTAAATGTAATCATATATTATCAATAAACATTTATAGTAATAATAGTCACTTGTTCATGTCAACAGTTGAGGAAATTAAAAGTTCTGATATTATATTTAGGACTACTATATAAATTCTAGCTATGTAAGATTATTGTTTAGATAAATTCCTTTTCATTTGCATTACCTGCTGACATTTTAGTAAAAAAAACCTCTTTTAGCATTATCAAACTTTTTATAAGAATTTTTTCATGTGCCATACAATGACTCTTACAGACGACAGCATATAAACATCACATATTTTCATTTCCCCAGCAAAATGTTCAAGTCCTTCACATAATATAATCCAACATAGGCTCATTCTGAAAATGTAGCCCTATATACATTTCTGGAGATCGTGAATTATGTAGCCAAAAGTACGTATGGCTGTATTTAATTTTTTTAAATGAACGCTATGGGATGGTATGACGCCGTTCCTTTTCATGCTTAACAGCTGACCGCTTACCTTCGACGTTCCGACTGTTACCAGTTTGTGCAGTTAGCTCACCATGTATGTCAGTGGACTTGAAACGCAGAAAGGAGATGACCACAATGACGGAGGTTGGGTCTGATGAAGAACAGTTCCAGCATGTAGGTAAGACAAAAATAGAAGCCAAAAAAGACGAGTCTTTTCTTTTTCTGATTTGCTTTTTAAATTTGTCGGTTGGGTTTAGGGAAGGGGGTGGGTGGGTCAATCTGTGCTTTTTAAAATACTATTGGTTGGGTTTTAGGGAAGGGGGAGGGTGGGTCAGTCGATCAGTCAGTCAGTCAGTCAGTCAGTCAGTCATTCAGTCAGTCAAACAGTCAGTCGACAGTGCCCTCTTGTGGGTTTACGTGAGAACAGCAGGCGCAAATGGCACTCGTGAAAGAAATTTGAGATCTCAAAAAACATACACAGCGCACTCTTGTGGATTTGCAAAAACAAAAACTGCAAAAAACGTGCTTCCTGGGATGTATTTGACGGTCTCTAGAAATGTATATAGAGGTATGGTTTCAGAATGACCCTGGTTTGAAAATATCAGTATACATGCCTTCACAGCCAAACAATTAATACTTTCTAAGTCCCAAATGCTCATCCTGATCCTTTGTTTTCATACTTTTTATATTAAGCACTCTGCCTTTTGCAACGTCACTTCCAGTCAGGTGCTTTTCAGACATGGTAGAACATTTCTATGACTAAAAATTATTCTAGATGCTTTTATGCACATTGACTTATTGGGGTCTCTGTGAAAACCTAAAAAAATATTTCATAAGAAAATTTTTTAACATAGCATAGAATCTGAAGTACTATATTGTAAGGCTTACTACAATTATCCAGGTTTTTGATACAGCATTGAAAAAATCTGTTTTTACAGAGTAGCTTGCACATTTCAGAGAGTTTCCGATAGTTAAAAAAAAAATATATATATATATATATATTTTGAATGGAATTGTTTTAATATTACAGTTTAATTTTACAACTAAATGATTTAACATAAATAACATTAAAGAGTTGCTGTTGTTTCATGAATGAGTATTCAGTTCAATGTGTGTCTGTCGCTTTCCCAGCTGAAGCTGAAACAAATGCAGTGGAACATTTCCTGTGACCAATAAATCTAATTAAGGCTTATTTGGTACCAGTGGCGGACAGCAACAAAAGCCTCTGGGCTTTTTTTTTTTTGACTTCTCTTGAAGTGTCTTCAAATCTAACCTGGTATCCATAGAAACACGTCCATTAGACACATCCCACCCCCTATTTTAACTCTGCTTACACTTGAGAAGTAAGGGTTTAGAATCATTGTTGATAGTGTTGCTGTCACTGCTGCAAAACTGCAAACCATGGCTATATTTCGCTTTAATCTGTCTTAGTATTACCTTTCAGTTATCATTCAAACCTTCATGCAGTCATAGAAATAGTGCTGAACATGTTTGTCTAATTAGTTTCAGTCATTGCAGCTTTTGGTACACTGTAATAGCAACAGCCATAAAATACAGTTATGTTCAGCCATTAGAATTAAATAGAAAAACTGATGACATTATATTTGAAGGGATAAAGGGAACTCTAGATTACAGCAGGACTAATTGAATTCTTTAAATGCCATTTAAGCAGAAGTCGTACATTTTTGTTAATATTTTTGCATTTTGTTGACAAGGCATCAAAATTATGGCAAAGTAAAATTAATTGAAGTAAAACAAGAATGATATTAGATGTATCAAAGTTTGATTTATAGTGTATGTGCTGTATACTGACAAATGTGTCTGCACATTAAATGACACCACATCAAAATGAATGTTGCTTCTAATCATTGACTTATCCAACACTGTAACAGTGAAAAAAAATAATAAGAAAAAACTGCTTTTAAATGAAGCAAGTGCACTTGAAAACAAAAGTTTTTTGGTTTTGTAACTGGTATGAAACGTATGCGAGGTACAGTCCATCCTGCCAAATGCACATCACATGACAGCAACTACTCAAACACCCACAAACTTGTAAACAAAGAGTCGCTGTCATTTCTGGAGGAGATTCGCCATCAAGACCAAAATATGAATTACTTCAGAAGATTAACGCGATCAGACGAAGCATTGATCAGAGGATGATAATGTGTAGAACTGCCATGAATGAGGTTGGTGTTATGATCTCGTTCTTTTCCATTGCGCATGCGCATTAGCTCGGGCAACCTGAAAATATGCAGATTTTGAGTTACTCAAACATTTAGAAACTAAACTTATGAGACAATTGTTGTTTAATTTTATTGGTGATTCCAAATATGTATTGTAATCATACGCTTGGCAAACAGTTTTGGAAAATTTGATGTTTCCCCATTCAGAAAGAATGCCCGAGCATCATACCTGCCAACACTCCTGTTTTTCCCGGAAGTCTCCTGTATTTCAGACCCATCTCCAGCCACCCTCCATGTTTTGTGATTTTTCCCAGAAAACTCCCGTAATTTCACTCAATGTTTTTTCTTGTAAAAACATTATTTATGGCATTATGTAAACAAACTGTCATTTATTATCAGGGCTAAAAAATCATTTATTTTTAAATATAATAGTTAGTATATATATATATATATATATATATATATATATATATACAGTTGAAGTCAGAAGTATTAGCCCCCCTTTGATTTTTTTCTTTTTTAAATATTTCCCAAATTATGTTTAACAGAGCAAGGAAATTTTCACAGTATGTCTGATAATATTTTTTCTTCTGGAGAAAGTCTTATTTATTTTATTTCGGCTAGAATAAAAGCAGTTTTTAATTTTTTAAACACCATTTTAAGGTCAAAAATTATTAGCCCCTTTAAACTATTTTTTTCTCTCGATAGTCTACAGAAAAAAACATTGTTATACAATAACTTGTCTAATTACCCTAACCTGCCTAGATAACCTAATTAACCTGGTTAAAACTTTAAATGTCACTTTAAGCTGTATAGAAGTGTCAAATATTATTTACTGTTATCATGTCAAAGATAAAATAAATCAGTTACTAGAGATGAGTTACTACAGCTATTATGTTTGGAAATGTGTTGAAAAAAATCTTCTCTCTGTTAAACAGAAATTGGGGAAAAAATAAACAGGGAGTCTAATAATTCAGGGGGGCTAATAATTCTGACTTCAACTGTATATGTTTTGTCCTCTGTGTACCAATGGGTAACATTTTAAAACTGATGTACAGGGGTTTAAAACAACCTGTGCTTTAAATAGATTAAAACTCTATCCTATAGAGTGTATCCTTTACCTCTATTAACTCTATCCAAGAAACTATTACGTTTCTATGTTCAGAACAATAAATCGATTTAATTATTTACCTTATTGATTTACCAAGTAAATCAAATACAATACAAAAAGAGATTTATAAAGACCTAACACTTCCTTGCAACCTCTACAACTCAATGCAAGTGCCATCAAATGCTACTGAGCCCTATCAAAGCCCTGGAGGGGGGAGAGGGTGAAATCTAGTTAAATGTGCTCCCGCTATTAGCTTGCAGCCATTCACAAGTCCCTGTGGTATACGGTTGTGACAGTTCTGGTCTGGGCCGGCAAAGGCAACATAAGGCTACAGTCCTTTTTAATGAATAGAACAACATGCTTGTCATCAGTGCTCGAAACACAGCCTTAATGCAGATACAAAGCACTTTAATAAAGCATCTCAGAAGTGCTTCATTAAAATCACACTATTTATAGTTGTGCCGGTGTGTTGCGATGATTTGCTTTTTTTAATCATTTATTTTGTTCACTGCAGGACCAAGTATTTCCCGCATGAACAAAACTGCAGGGTAAATTGATGCCAGTAATAAGATCTTACGTCCAGCAGATAAACTGGTAGTCTTTATACAGCTCCAAATAACACCAAACGCTTGCATCAATCGCAGAGTTTAAGGCCTTAAAATGTGAAAGCAGAGTGGATTAAATAAAAACCAGTGGCATTAATATTTTCCTCCATACTTGCAGTGGCCACGCTGACAACATGAGAAAGTTGTCTTCTTCTATGCTCTACTCCAGCAGCAATTTGCAGACAAGCAATTACTCTGATTGCTAAGCGGTAATGGCCATAGGCTAACCTCCGATTACCTCTCTATTGTAGTTTGAGTGCCCCTAGTGCATAAAACCCATTTCAGCAGTTCAGTTATTGGTCTTATGTTATGTCTCTGTTGAGTCCTTAGACTTCAGGAACATTGATCAAACTGCTTCACAACAGTGCGATTCAAGCAGTCAAAGACTCTTAAAGTGACAAAACAAGTTATGGATGCTTTTCTGTAAATGAAAATTGCTCTATGAGAATGCTTATGTAGAGAAACAATGAAAATGGTCAGAAGAACAACATACAGTGCATCCGGAAAATATTCATAGAGCTTCACTTTATCCACATTTTTTTATGTTACAGCCTTATTCCAAAATGGCTTAAATTCATTTATTTCCTTAAAATTATACACACAATACCCCATAAGGCCAATGGAAAAAAAATATTTTTTTGAAATTGTTGCAAATTTATCAAAAAAAAAAAAAAACCCCTGAAAAATCCCATGTACATCAGTATTCACAGCCTTTGCTCAATACTTTGTTGATGCACCTTTGGCAGCAATTACAGCCTAAGTCTTTTTGAATATGATGCCACAAGCTTGGCACACCTGTCTTTGGGAATTTTTGCCCATTCCTCTTTGCAGTACCTCTCACATTTTATCAGCTTGGATTGGAAGCGATAGTGTACAGCCATTTTTAGATCCCTCCAGAGATGTTGAATAGGATTTAGATCTGGGCTATGGCTGGGCCACTCAAGGACATTTACTGAGTAGTTGTGAAGCCACTTCATTGATATTTTGGCTGTGTGCTTTGGGTTATTGTCCTGCTGAAAGATGAACCGTCGCCCCAGTCTGAGGTCAAGATCACTCTGAAGCAGGTTTTCATTCAGGATGTCTCTGTACATTGCTGCATTCATCTTTCCCTCTATCCTGACTAGTCTTTCAGTTCCTGCTGCTGAAAAACATCCCCACAGCATGATGCTGCCACCACCATGCTTCACTGTAGGGATGGTATTAGCCTGGAGATGAGCAGTGCCTGGTTTTCTCCAAACATAACGCCTGGCATTCACTCCAAAGAGTTCAATTTTAGTCTCATCAGACCAGAGAATTTAGTTTCTTATGGTCTCAGAGTCTCTCGGATGCCTTTTGGCAAATTCCAGGTGGGGAATTGCTTCTGATTGGCCACTCTACCATACAGGCCTGATTGGTGGATTGCTGCACAGATGGTTGTCCTTCTGTAAGGTTCTCCTCTCTCCACAGAAGAACGCTGGAGCTCAGACAGAGGGCCCATCGGGTTATTGATCACCTCCCTGACTAAGGTCTTTCTCCCCCGATCATTCAGCTTAAATGGCCAGCCACCTCTACGAAGAGTCCTGGTGGTTCCAAACCTCTTCCACTTATGGATGATGGAGGCCACTGTGCTCATTGAAACTTGCAGCAGAAATTTTTCTGTAACCTTCCTTAGCCTTGTGCCTCGAGACAATCCTGTCTCGGAGGTCTACAGACAATTCCTTTGTCTTCATGCTTGATTTGTGCTTTGACATGCACTGTCAACCCTGGGACCTTATATATAGACAGGTGTATGCCTTTTCAAATCATGTCCAATCAACTGAATTTACCACAGGTACTGCTGTAACTCCAATTAAGCTGCTGAAACATCTCGAGAATGATCAGTGGAAACAAAATGTACCTGAGCTCAATTTAGAGCTTCATGGCAATGTCTGTTAATACTTAAGTACAGTTTTTTTAATAAATTTGCAACAAAGTCAAAAAATATTTTTTCACATTGTCATTATGGGGTATTGTGTGTAGAATTTTAAGAAAATAAATGAATTTAATCCATTTTGGAATAAGGCTGAAACATAAATAAATGTGGAAAAAGTGAAGCGCTATGAATACTTTCCGGATGCACTGTACTCTTTATTTGAGGCAGAGGCAGGCCATCGGGAGAACCAGAAGAATTCTTCACTCTTGAATTAAACCTGGCCAGGTAAAGCCCTGCTCACACTGTGTGATTTCAGCCATGATTTGATCGTCTTGAGACCAATTTGGGAAATCATAAAAGATTCTTGAGATCTGTGGTCTTTGATTCTTGGTTTGACATGTTCGCCAACAGCCTCTTAATGGCCATTGCAATCAAATTTTCCTGCTGATTAAGTTCTGGCAGTGTCAGAAGATGTCAGACAGTTTCCTGTAACAACAGCTGCAACGACCAGCGTCAATCCCAGAACCAATAGAATCTGATGATGCAATCAGCTCTAAACACAGCGGGTAATTGTCAAAACAGTTTTTGTCTTCCTGCTTTTATTATTGAGGTACCCTGTGTGCAGAATTACCGCTACAGATTGTTTATGTTTGCCGTAAGGTATCATTTCAGAACACTGAATAGTGAAAGTGTCACAGTTGGATGACGTCAAACTTTATTGTCATTCAGTCTGACATGCTACAATTGTTTAGGATGATTAAAAATTGCTCAGTGTGAGCCAAGCTTAAGGCAATTTCACATAGGATGCCAAAAGCTCATCTCTAGTTAATTTTCAATAGGAGATACATGAAAAGGTGGTTTCTGTAGAAATTATATGTATGATCGCATCACTTCCCCTTGCACATCTCTTTGTATCAGCATAAATGTTATAGGCCTATGGCTTATAGGTAGGGCCAGGCAGAATCTGCAGATTTTTTTTATATTTCTGCAGAGAATTTTGTAAAAATCAGCAAATTTGTGCTGACTGATCTTAGCAGTATCATAACTAAAAACTTCATATATGAAATAAAAATAATACCTATTTAACTTTTATTTAATATTTACAATTCAAATTCAATTAGATATAATATATAATATCTCTACTAAAAGACAGAAAATATTACTTAAACTATATTGTAAATATGAACATTTTCATATTAGTCAATAATATTACTGAATTAATAAAAAACTGAATTAATATAAATCTACACACATTTACACAAGTAAACAAATAGACTCAATGATGGGCTAAAAAAAATGATTTCTGCACCCACAGATTCCGTATGGGCCTACTTATAGACTATATTCCTGATGCTATAAGGCAAGCAAGATGATTTCACTCATACTTTCACACACAGAAAATGCATGTAATTTGTCCCACACCAGTTTACACAATATGTACTAAAAGTAGGGCTGTGCAATCTGAAAATATATATCATATTGACAAAATAGAAAGTCTATGCTTTCATATTATGCAATTATTTTGTGTTTTTTTTGTGGTTTATGTTAATACTTTCCCATCATGCAGAATGGTGAATAACAGGCAGAATAGTGAATAACAGCATGGTAAAAAAGTTGTACAAGTACAGTTTAAATTGTGCATTTTATTTATGAATATTTTATGTTGGGCCTGCAATAGTTTTTAAAACATTTTTTATATTTCATTAATATTTATTTTATATTTTTACATTCTTAATCAAACATTTGACTGGAAATTCTACATAAAGTGAGAGAAATAATCATATATTTGAGAATATACTTTAAATTTGGAAAAATAAGTAGTCCTTTCCTTATTTAATTAAATATATTGGGATATATATATATATATATATATAT
>CAIGQZ010032461.1:7550140-7575171 GCA_903798205.1 Danio tinwini | reverse complement strand
AGGCAGAACTGAAGTCCACAAACAGTATCCTTGCGTGGTTCCCTGGTCTATAACATTTTTATAGAGATAATTCAAATACCACCTGAAAATTTCAGTTCAGTTTCTTTATATTTACAATTTATTTGTAAATGTTTGAGTAAAAAGTCATTATTGTTTTATTGTGTGAACTACTGCTGATAGCATTTTTTCTGAATTTAAAATAAAACCACAGTAAAAGAGTAGAGTATCACATTTTCATATGGAGATTATTAAAAATAATGAATTAAAATAAACAAAATTAATAGTAATTGTGGCGAGGGGGCGTGGCCGAGAGCCGTGGGAGCGAAACGAGGCCCGCCACAGATGAGATGCACCTGTGGCGCGCACCTGCCTTCAATCCCACGGAAGGAGCTCTGGACTATAAGAGGAGGAACGATGGCAGAGGACAGTGAGAGAGGACCGGGCCCGGACATATGTATGTTTGTTTTGATTTAGACGGAGACTGCCGTCCCTTTTATTAATAAATATTTATTTAAAACCGCGTCGGTTCTCCGCCTCCTTCTTCCCGGCGGCCAGGTGGCCTTGAACTTCATTACAGTCGTGCCGAAAACCCGGGAGAAGGAGAGACACGTCGTCCAGTTGCCCTCGCCGCTGATTTTTGTAAATGACACAGTATTTAACTGTAATATGAACTGAATTTTACTGTAGGACAGTTATGCAGTATGTTTCTGTATTTTAATGTTGCATTGTGAAAATTACTGTATTTTTTTAAGTAAAGATATTTAATACTGTAAATACCTACAAAGGAAGGTAAATGGTGCTGTAAATGTATATACAGTATTTTTGCTGTAATTGGTTTACAGTAAGTTACTGGCAAACTGAACTGTAATATGGACTGTATTTTACTGCAGGACAGCTATGCAGTATGTTATTGTATTTTAAAGTTGCATTGTGAAAATTACTGTATATTTTACAGAAAAGATATACAATACTGTAATACAGCAAGATAAATGGTGCTGTAAATGTAAATGCAGCATTTTTACTGTAATTGATTTACAGTAAGTTACCAGCGAACTGCAGTGACTGTAGATTCTACAGGAAATTGTTAACAGTGTACTGTATATGTTACATTACTAGAATTGCTATACTTGGAATGTTTGGTTCTCACAACATAAGGAACACAAGGCACACACACACACACACACACACACACACACACACACACACACACACACACACACACACACACACACACACACACAATTTAAGTGTTTTATGTGGACTATTATTTTATTATGCATTATAAAAGGTCATATTTACAGGCTAAAATGGATGCAAAGTCAAAAAACCCTTTCATCATTCATCATCTTATACAGTAATATGCATTTATTTTTACGTAATTAGCCCAATAACTTATGTATATGATTTGTTCAGTGATTCATTCAGATTCACTGCTGGATTTTTTTTCTGTAGCATTTTACCTCCTGGAAGCAATGCAACTGTCAGAATCCAGCTCTATTTGCAGGGCTTGTCAACGGGCCACATGCATGGCTTGTTAACCTCGGCCCTTGCCACTGAACAGAGAACAGATTTAACACAATCAGGGATGAAATGTCAGAGTCACCCATAATAGGCAGACCCTGGAAATTAGATTTTAGAAATGAGTCCATTTGGATGTTGCTCTCTACCTAAACCCCCTGAATCCCCCTGCATGTCTTGCTACAGGGCAGCCTGTGATTCAATTTTTCTTTGTTATAGTCAGGCTCATTTTCAGCCGCCTTCGTTTTTCGCTCGCTCTCATCTTTTAAGGTGGTCATGGCTTAAATGTCTTGATTCCTAGAAGTGAAGCACATAGGGATGGACATCAGAGATCAATGTCCTTTGCAATGCCTAAACACATTTGGCACAAAATGACCTCCATTATCTTTCTCTCAATGGCCTGAACCTAAAGGTTTCTGTGCAGTGTCTAAAACTGAAAAAGAAGACAACGGGTGCATTTCACAATGTATTGTATGCATGCAATTTTATAAAACTATGCTCATATTAGTTCACACCACGGTGCATAAACAGTTACAAATATGATTTAAAATATTACAGTAAATACAAATATATTTAATGTCATTTTATTAATAAATGTTGAATGTGACTTTAAAATATTGTTGCATTAAAAGTATTTTTGGTGGTTCATTTCGGTGTGGCAACCCCTGATAAATAGACTAAGCTGAAGGAAAATAAATGAATAAAAAGTATTTTTCATTTTTAGTTCATGTTAACTGATATATTATAGCAAAACATATAACATAGTAAATTATGATAGCATACTAATGTCAAGAAATTATATTTTTTTGTAAAGTGTAACCCAAATTATTAATAAGCGCTATCCCACCAAGAAAGATTGTGTTTAAAACACGTCTAATAGAAATTCAAACATAGAGATCTTGGCTAAAACAAGGCTAAAATTTGGCTGTCAGTAAAAATCCAATAGACATCTAATAGTAGTTTAAAAAAAAAGACTATTCATTAAATATACAGATTAGACAGACTTCACATGTAGTCAATTATTCCTGTCTATTTGATGAATAGTCGGTTTTTGGACTATTGTTAGATGTCTAGATTTTTACTTAATGCCTAAATTTAGCCTTTGTTTCTGTCAAAATCACCAGTGATCTATTACAGATTACTGGAAGACTACAATCCCATCAATACATGGACTATAAATCCTGTCATGCACCACGAACACACACCTGTTCCAGTTCTCCTGATTACACACACAGCTGGGAGCTGCTTAAGGACTGATTACTAGGACTATTTATACAGCACATACACACATCAGCGCTGAGTCTTGCTTATCTGTTTTAGTGAGAATTACAATGTGTTTGCCTTTCCTTGCCTTTTTTGTCTAGTGGTGAGCAGAGCAAGGCTTCATGAAACACTGAAGCAGTCGAAGCAAATGTGTTGAAGCTTCGAAAAGTTTTGAAACCCGTCTTTACAGTGACACCTAGTGGTCATTTTTTATGTTTTTATGCTTCAGCAATGAAACAGTTACGCAAATTGATGTATTAAACCTCATGTTGTAAAGCTGGGGTTTCAAGTGATTTAGTGAAGCGGCGAGAGTTGCAGGCTAGCATCAGAGATAATAGGTTTGAATCCAGGGTGATGCAGTTACAAATATTTGTTTGTAAATGCTCTATTCTTGTAATGTGTTTTGTTTTAACATTGGTCTGACATCGGAATGACAAAATATAGTCTTGTTTTTGGTCATAAAACATAAAGTGACATTATTAAAATACATTAAATCATAATTTCAGAGTATTTATACAAGACATGATTCGAACTTGCACACGTACAGCCCACTAGGCTACATGAGATAGAGGATTTTCCCGACCCTGTCAGTCAAACGCAGATTTCGCCAGGTCTCGAAACACTTCTGAAATGACAGATGCTTTGAATCACTTTAGTCATATGACCTAGTGTTTCGAAACACTTTAGTCACGTAACCTAGGTGAAACGCTTACCTGGGTATTTTGAATCACCTTAATCACGTGACCTGGGTGTTTCGAATCAACTTAATCACGTGACCTAGCTGTTACAAATCACCTTAATCATGTGACCTGGGTGTTTCGGATCATGCTTCGGTGCAGTGTTTTGAAACACTTGCGCTTTGGGATCTCGACAATGTGTCGAGACATCAGTTTCACGTTAGCCATCCCTAGCATTGACTTGCCGTTTTGAATCATTGCTGCCTGTACCGACCATTTGCCTTTTCTTTGACCTCGATTTTGGATTGCTCTGCATTTACCTGTTTGACCCTGTTGACCGTTGCCTGCCTGACCATTCTTGTAATAAAGTATCTTTATGTAAGCAACATACTGAAAAGCAAATATGCATTAAAATAATTTGGGAAAGAATAATTGTTTTGAGTCAAATCTTTTTATTTTAATAAACTCAGTTTTAAAACAAATTGACATGAGAGATTACTTACATTACATTGCTTTTCACATAATGCTACATAAAATTCACTGCACGCCATATACATATTTTTATGTATATATTATTATAATTATATTATAATTTTAATATAATTTTATATTAAAATCCACTGAATGTAAATAAATAATGACAGGATGTTCCTTTCTATCTGACCTTAGTAGTTAAAGCAGTTTTTTTCCTATGCTCCAGCTTACGGTCTGATGCAAGTGTGATATTGCAAAGTTGAGAGACAAGACTGCTGAATTGGTTCTCACATTTACTTCACTAGACTAGAGCATTGGGTGTCGACATGCATAAATTCACTATATTCATACCCAAGTTAAAGGCACCGCCAAACTTCTTTTAGGTTTTGCTATTAAAAGAAAAAAAAAAAGCTTAGTGCAAGTGAACATTATTACGTCCCATGAAGAAGAATGACAAAGTAGGTAATTTTGCCTGTGCCTAGTCTACACCTGTTCAGTAATTAACAAAGTATATAAAGGTACGGTCACAAATTAGCTTGGCACACAACACTAGGGTATGCTAAATTATTTAATCACACCTCACAGGACTTTGCCAGCGCACACGAATTCCCTATTGGGTTTCTGAGAATTAACTCCCCCTGTAGTGATTTTAAGACACACAAACACAGCCACGCAAAACTCCCTCTCTATCTTGATCTTTTTTTCAGCTAATAGATAGAGTGTGTATGCGATTTCCCCTGCTGGTCTGATGCCTACTAGCTGTTTTATTTATTCATGGCCACATAATGCGGTAGCTGCAGTAGTAGGTCTAAAACGAGCGTCTGGTTCGCTGCAGTGGAGCTTAAACTACTCTAATAGTAATGTTCTGCTCAATGTGCGACAGAAACAGAAGCAGGAGAGGTGCCACTCAGTAATGCGACTGGCATTCTGCACGATTTCGCTTCGTCTATTTCAAGACTAGTGGAAAGAAATGAGGTCCCCCTCTACATGTGCCCTCTATTGCTCAAGCATTGCACTCAGTCATATCCCTCTTGTCATGTTTGAAAGGAAATGTAATTGATTTAACCTTGGGGACTAGAAATGGGGTGAGAAAGATGGTCATCTCTAACATATGCCATCATCGTGTGCATGAGTGGCATTTTATTGACTTTGACCATCTTAAATTCTCCTTTCTCAGCACTCTTTTTTTATTAGAGGTCGTCAATAAACTTGTGATGCTTGTTTACTGTGTAAATGATCGATAGTTTCAGTGTTTACAGCTGTGTACAGAATATGGGGTAACTTTAAATACCTTTGCTTTGTGCGTTTTAATTAGGGTAAACAGGGATTTTGTTCATTTATTTTTAAGCCATAATAAGTAATAAAGCAGAAAATTTCCCTTAGATTTACTAGGGCAGTAGATAGAACAGCAGGAATGTAAATTAAAAACTTAAAACAACTTATGTTACATATCATAAATGCTGGGAATAAACAATGCATTAACAGTGTCTTTTTAAAAGTGTTTAAAACTTATAACAAACAAGTGCCCAATCAGTATATGCTTACATCACTGGTAACTTTGCTACTTTAAACCCTGGTCTGAAGTAGAAGCAAATGGTGTTACTAGAACTGAAACCATTTCCAGTTCCTGCAAACTTGCATAGGAAGCATGTATTTCCACCAATAGTTCTAGGAACTGTAAAAAGGTTCCTATATTCTGAAATCCCTTTAGGTGGGTACTGGAAACCTGAGAGATTTTGTGGATTAAAGGCATTAAGCTTTGCCAATTTTCAGACATGGAAGTGTCTTGAACGCTTCCAGTTGCCAAGCATACACTCTCAAGTGACCAAGGCTTCAAGTGAGGAGGACAGATTTAGCACGCATTAAAGGAACTGAGCTTTGCCACCTTTCAGACCTAAAACAGCCTTGCACACTTCCTGCCATGTACATGAACTCTTAAGTTGCCTAGGGTGGAGGTGTGTGAGTACTGTAAAAAGAGGGAAAGATTTAATTTTTGCATTTATGAAACTGAGATTTGCCACTTTTCAGACCTGAAACAACCTTGCACACTTCCTGCCATGCATGTCCATGTACTCTTAAGTGGCCCAGGCTGGAAGTGTGTGGGTACTGTAAAGGTGGAAAGATTTAATTTTAGCATTAAAGAAACTAGGATTTGCCACCTTTCAGACCTGGAACAGCCTTGCACACTTTGTGCCACATACATGAACTCTCAAGTGGTCAAGGCCGGAAATGTGGGTGTTAAAAAGAGGGAAAGATTGAGGGACCATTTACACAACAGCGTTTTTTGGCCAAAACCAGAATTTTAAAAATGTGTTTTACCTGTTTGTTGCCATGACAACAGCATTTTTGGCATTGAAAATGCATAAAACTTAAAACGAGTTACAATATGGAAGTTTTTGAAAATGTTGATATTTTTTTGTGTTGCGTAAACACCTGAAAAATATATTCTATGACAAGGACATCATAGTACAGTACATGTTTAAGGGTATGTTGTAGATTAAAAGCAACCATGAAACAAACACACAACAATGGCAGTATGTGGTAGTGTTGTTGTTGCTCAAGTGTTTGCTAATAGTTCATTTGGAAAGTGTGGATTTACTTCACATTACACCAAACAACAGAAATGCATCATATATACATGGAAAAATCTTTATACACACCAGAGCCGAGCAGCCGATGATGTGTCATATCACTTCATACAGTGGATATTGTTTACTAATGTGATAGCATCAAATACCGGATTAGCATATACAGCATAATACAGCGTTTTCATGGATGTGTCAACATGGATCATTTTAAAACTCTGTCTTGCAAATGTGAGTTTTTTTTTAACGCAAGAGAAAAACTTTTCTGTTTTTGGCAAGATAGTTCTTGTGTAAATATAGTGCCATAGTGTGCATTTAAGTTATTCCACTTTTCAGACCTGGAACAGCCTTGCATACTTCCTTCCATGTACTTGAACTCTGATGTGGCCAAAGCCAGAAGCCAGTTGTTCCCTACAATTAAAGCTAACAGATGCTAACATATCTTAATTGATATTCAACACACATACGTGAAGTTTTATAAACTAAATTCGAGAGGAGCACATAAAAAATAATGGATCACGGCTGGTGTCTCATCCGTAATCAACAATAATCCAATCAGATTGATCCAAGCCTACAATAAATAGACAGATTTCACCCTTCTTGCCTTATCTTCTTTTTGGAAGAATCCTTCCTTCTCCAGGGGGAGCTCTCGAGACCTACATGATCTCGGACCCCCTTTCTGCTAAATGACCTAGCAGGAGCCCTGGGCTCAATTATTTCTGAGCTCAGGGTTCTCTCCTGTGACACCATGCTAAATCTGCAAATAGCGTCAAGCAATATCTAAGTGTGAACTCTTGAAATCAGTTAAAAACTCCAAAATGTTTAACAAGGGTTTTATAACTGAACTTTTAAATCTGTGACACATACTTTTTTGCAACAAGTGCTTTTAAGTGGCCAAGGCTGCAACTGTGGGCATTAGGACAGGCACTTCTAGTCAGCAAATTTTGATGCTGGGACTCTGAAACATGACTGGACTCTCCAACTCTCCATGCAATCACGGGGTATACCTCAAACCAGATTATTCTAAGAAATGTTCTTATATCTTAAGGTGTATTTGTTCTGGAATCATACATGTGTCGAAGAACAAATACTAGCCTTTGTAGATTATTCCACTGGGATTGTAACGGCTAGGCATTAGCACAGGAAACAAGTGTGTTTTGTACAGTGTTTTGTCTGCATCAGCAACAATTTTTTCAGTCCCTAATGACAAATTGTATTACTTGATTGCCACATAACACACGGACATGAAATGAAAGAAATGAAAACACACCAGCTTGCTTCACAATTGGAAATGTTTCTTGTATTGCTATATTATTATGCCATGAGCTGTGCTTAAAAAATGATGTGCACATAACTGACCATGGCAAAATCCATGACGCAGACAGAGACAGGTAAGATACTGCTTTGTAGTTCTATTACACTGATGCTATAATGTTTAATTCGAACAGCATAGTGTCACACAGACTTAAAAGCATCCAGGCCTCTGTACGCAATCTTTGAGACAAAGTGAAATACAGAAAGTTTCTTTGAACTGTGGGAAGCAAAACCTAAATTATTGAACAAACAGCTTTTTGTTACATTTAGATCTGACATCTTTGAAATATTCATTCATGAGAAAACTGAGGCATGACTTCAACCCAAGCATCCCATGAATTCCTAATAGGAAGTGACACTCTTTACTCCAGTGCAGCTGCAGTAACACATGCTTCAAGAGGGATGTTGAACAATCGCTTTAGACTATTAGCAACAGAACGCAGAGAGTTGATCAGAGATCCACTGTTACAATCCCGGCCCTGCTCTATCGTGTCGGGTTTTGGCATTGCATGAGTGCTGCACCACCTGGCTCTCCTGATGCATGACCTTTGCTTTTTGGCAGGCTGGGTGCAGCTCTCGCCATGGGGTTGCGGAGGCCAGCAGCAGTCCTCCATTCATCTAGTATTACTGCCTGTGGACTGCAGGTTCCAGAACCTCCCTTCACTCCTAGTCAAGTCAGCAGGCATCTCCCTCACACACTCAGCACTTCCTTCCTAATTAGAGCTCAATCATTATGACATTATAAGCTATTTAAAGCTCATAAAGTACTACAGTTTAGAGATTTCACATTGGGTGTAAAAGTGGCAACCCAAAGAAGTATCAAGTCTAATGTGTTTTTAATAGAGCTTGGGTCATGTTCTGTTGTATCGTGCAGTTTGGTCATGGTTTTCCAAGGTTGTCATTCTGGAATTAGACTAATTTTGATAATTCATGAGTGCTTGACATGCGTTTTTTTTGCAGCTTTATTTTAAAGAGTTAATTAAAAAAGTTCATAAGTTACTTGGAAAACTCAGGCAATGATTAGAACAGTAAAAACCTAATGCAACATTTATATGGGAACATACTGTAAATAAACTGAGAGAACAAGCAACTGAGGGGATTTAGTAATTAACCAACAAGTAAAAAAAAAATAGAAGTTTATATTATGTTACAGTTAATTATGTTTACTCTTATTTAAGTAGCAATATCACATGGAACATCTACAGTATATATACAGTGGGTGACACTTTAAAAGGAGCATTACCGCTGCAACTTGTACCACCGCCGCACTGATGCTGCATTTACACCAGACGCGGAAGAAGCATCAGGTGCAAGTGATTTACATGTTCAGTTAATGCTTTAGGCATGATTATGACATAGCACCTGTTTTTGGTGTCCCAGGGGAAAATCCTCTGCCAACACTGGACAACAGTTAATCAAACTTGGCTCTGGGCTTGGCTCAGTCGGAAGCACCGCTAAAAGCTTCCATCATCCAGGTATAGTTTCTTGAGAAGTTTATGAGCTCACAGAGCTAGGTGCACCTCTGAAAGTATCTAGTGCAATCAGGCACGGCTCCAAACAAATCAACGCTGTTTTTCAGTCTTCATAAAGCACATAAACACAGCTATTCTTTTAAGAAAATCCATGGTAGCCATTTAGCAACAAAGCTAAATTCACCAGGCAGACAGAAGCCCTGCCCATGACATAAATCCTTGTCTATAGCGAGTAAACTCAAAATGTTACAGCGTCTATTTACGGGCGAGTATCGCAATTTATCCCCGCTCGCCACATCTGATGTGAACACAGCATAAAGGAGTAAGAACGTGTTTTTAGGTATAACCACAGTTTGCAACTAGGCACAAAGGGACGGGTTGCAAACGAACAGAAATATACAGTAGCTGTAAATACCCTGCTACTTGTAAATGAAGATGAAACAATGACACAAACCATTATAATCCCTCCAATAATTATTAAAAACTCGTTAACAAGTTTTATTACCATTGTAAACTTGTTAAGTGAAATAAGGATTCATTTTGGAAAGTAAAATTAAAGAAATAAAAGACAACTAAAATGAAAGTACAAACATACAAGTAAGTAGGCTTAAATAAATAAATAAAGCAGTGTTTTAACCTAAATATAGAGAGATGTACAGTATTTGTTATTTTAAAGTGATAGGACTAAGACAGTCAATAAAAAAGCTTTTTCATTTATGTGTTCATTTACAGTTTTTTCATTTACATTTTCGTTGATTATATTTTATTATCTCATTTTATGTATCAATTGTTGTACATAAATAATAAATAAATCATTAAATAGGCCTAAATAAATAATAATTTTTGTGTTTTCATTTCAATTTCAGTCACCTTGCATATGTATGTGAGATACAATGTGCGCATAACAGCATAAAAAAAGGAAAATGCAGTTAAAAGTTCTAGCTAATTCATCAAAATTAGTTATATTAAAATACATCCGAAGTATAAAAAAGAAAACACCTCGTCAAAAGTCTGTCTATATAGGCTATTTTTATATAGGCCTACTATAATTTAAAAGAAAGCAAAGTGGGCTATATTATTTTAATTCTAGCCTATATTATTTTAATTCATTTCAATAATATTTATATAGTAATAATACATTATATTTTCTATTAAAATTCAGCATCAAAAATAGCTATGATTAGAGTTTTTCTGTGGTGTCAGTTATTCATGTTTATTTGTGGATAACACACAGTGGCATTCACTATCCCTGTGGTCAGGGACATGATGCAGGTCAGGGCCTGCAGTGGTTTATTTGATTTCTCCTGTGACAGAAACTCAGAGTGACAATTAGATTCTGCGTCTACCACCATGGCAGTTGGCCAAATCGGGAATTCATTATAATTTGTATTGCTTTAGACATTCCTATCACCTGCCAACTCTGAAATATCATGGCTCCTTCGATCTTGTGTCCGAAATTCAATTTCATGTCAATTTTACCTTGTGTGACTGCCACAAACCAGTGCGTCGCAAGACACCTGCATCCATCTTTCTATGGAGTTTCTCCAACCGAGGCTTAATTGTGCACTTGTCATTAAACAGGGAAAAAAGGAGGCGCCACAGTTACAAATGATCTAAATCACCAATGACTGGCATGCTTAATTTAGAGGCCAACAACATCAAACACAAGCAGCCTCATTAGGCAAATCAAAAAAGTGCCAGGTAACTAATGGCAATTCATTAATTATACACAACTTACTTTTAAAAAGTTCCTTAGCACAGATTTAAATGGGCATACCTAAAAGGTTACCATCCTTTGATGTTCCACCTCACATTTGCGCAAATAAACATGAGCACGTCCCCCACCCACGTCACCCCCAACAAACACAAAACCTACCTGTAGTGATGTTGGGGTTCTCGTTGGTCAGAAGCACCAGGAAATCCTGACAAGTTTCTGCATCCAGAAGAGGGCTGTCATCCAGGCAGAGGTCAACAATGAGGGCCACAGCCTTCTCACAAAACATGTCTTGCTCCTCAGTGGCCACGGCACTCATTCTGTGAGCCCAAATCCCAATTGTTTTGTCTGCTTGTCATCTGGTGATCGCAGTGCATCAAAAATCAATGCTACTACTTGTAGGTTCCTCTCTGCAACTCTTGGATGTTCGCATGTGGGCGAGTGTTTGTGCAGGTTTAATGAAGCAATAGTACCCCCAGGTGCTCTGGGAGCCAAAGTGCTGCATCGCTTCTCATCTAGATCTTCTTCTGAGCTACTGTTCAAACACAGGTCTTGGAGATTTTTGTGCCTAAGCCAGTTTTTTTGTCCACTCCCCTCCCCTCGTTCCTCCCTTCTCCTGTCATTCTCACATCGGATAGAGAAAAGTGAAGCTCCTCCTTCTTCAGTCCACTGCTCCTTTCTTGACCCTGATTTAGATGCTAAAGGCCTTTTTTTTGTTATAGACTACATTCCCCAGTGTTTAAAGTTTCTATTATTTAGTCAGATGGAATAGCAGATTTTTCCTCTTATGTTCTGGTGAAGGATTTTCTTGGGATCTGAATGTTTTTTCGGGTAGCTATTGATCGTCTGTTGATGCGCTTTTGTTTAAGTAAAAGAGAGCGAGGTACTTGAGGGGATCTCATTTCTTAGGCCCATGCACAATATCAATATCACAGAACAAGAGTAAATGTCTCTTTTTCCTGTTAATAGAATATTCCATCATGGTCAGTGGTGCATTTGGTTTCAGTGTGGGAGATGTGTATCTAAAAACGGAACTGACATGATGAGCCACATTGTTGGCAGTTTGCTTTAATTAATTTTGGGTTTGAATAGATTCTGTTTCAACCGAGGCTCATTCGGAAAATGTGCCAACATACACATTTCTGGAGATCGCAAAACACATCCCAGGAGGTATGTTTCATTGCAGTTTTCATTTTCGCGAATTCACCTGAGGTCGCTGTATGCACTTTTTCAGATCTCAAATTTTTCTTGCAAGTGCCATTCGCACCTGAGGCCGCTGTCGACTGACTGACCGATCGACTGACCCACCCTCCTTCTTCCCTAAACCCAACCAATAATGTTTTGAAAAGCACAGATTGACCCATCTACTCACTTCCTTTAAACCCAACCGACAGTTTTAAAAGCAATCAAGAAAAAGAAAAGCCCTCGCCTGATTTTTTACCGTGTTTTCAGATTTTACCACATTATCACTGTGTTATTTATTTGTTTATTTTACTTTTGGGTCTAACCCAATTTTTGGAACCGTTCTTCACTGGACTCAAACCCCGTCATTGTGGTCAACTCCTCTCTGCATCTTAAGTCCATGGACGTACATGGTGAACTAACTAGACAAACTGGTAACAGCGGGAAAGACGTCCATACGAAGGTAAGTGGTCAGCTGGTTAGCATGAAAAGGAACGGCATCATACCACCCTGTATTGTTCATTTTAAAGATGAACATACTTTTGGCTACATAATTTGTTATCTTCAGAAATGTATATAGGGCTACGTTTTCAGAATGAGCCTATGTTGTTTTGTTTTAAGTCACACATCCTTTTACGCATATGTTTAATATATATATTGCAGATTTAATGCATAATAAATATTTGTATTTAAAGAGATGGCTAACTTAAAAAATTTAATTTGCTGTTCATTTACACAACCCCAGGCCATTTAAGATGTAGGTGACTTTTTGTCAGTAAATTGTTAAAGAATATTGTAGTATTTTTAATACTCGATGATTCATAATGAACACAAACAGCTACAGGCACTTTGATAGTAAAATAAAAACATACATACATACAGGCAAAACTAAATTAATACAGCTCCTGACGTCAAGAGACAAAACAACTGATCTGTGCAAGAAACTGAATACTACTTTCAGCAATTTTACCTTTAATGACCCTTTTTACACAGCCTCTACAAATAGTTCTGAGCGAATTCCTGCCAGTGTGGAGCATTAGATTATGGAGATACATTTTTATCATTTAGTTACTTTTGCTTATCCTGGATGCTGAATAAAAAGTTTAAACATTATACAAACAGCATTTCCATGTGCCTATTTCCATGTTAATTCATGATAGAAACATAATAATTCATGCTAACAGAATGTTAAATAATCTATATGCTAACACATCAAAAAATAATGTGCTAATTCAGTGCTAATTTATGCAATAGAAACATCCTAGCAACACATGCTATCAAATCGTAACCATGTGATAACATGTTAGCAACATGCCAATTTAAGCTTATATGCCAATTCATAGAAACTTGGATAACGCACGTTAGCCATGAGGCAAAACATGCTTTAAATGTAGCCAATGTGCTAATATTAATTAACACATTATTAAAGAGCTCATATTATGGGTTTTAAAAAATGACCTTCCATGCAACACAGCACTAAGTAAATGGAAATATTCAGCTGAGGTTTAAATCTGAAAGTGCGTCTTGTTACAACTCTTGATTCTTTAACAAAATAGTCGACTCAAGAGTCGAATAAATAAATAAAATTGGGTTCGGATCTCTTGCTTGAATGCGTTGATGGTGATACGGTACATCACTAAATATGATCCGTAAAACGTGAATGCGCTTTCCCTTCAGACACTAGCGCAAGCGCGAGGCATCACGGGACTAATTATGCAAAGATGATGATCACTGACAGATGGAGATTCGGCTGCGAGGAATATAGGGCTAAAGTTCATTTTCACAACAATGCCACAGTATAGCCAACCTAGTGCTGTGTTTGTTCCTGTCATTTTTCTGATTTTTGATACAATAACCTACGCTGCAGCGCGGGATTCGCCGGCCATTTGCTATTAGAGGAAAGAGCAGCAGAGATTATTATGTATGGGACTTTGTCAGACTTTAACAGGGACTTTGTCAGTAACTGTTGCAGTTCACATGGACCAGTTTCTTTTTAAGTGTTTATTTTAAGTGTAATTAAAATTGTTGCCTTGATTTTTGTGGTATGCAAAATATGTGCCCACATAGCAAAATATCTCTGGTCCACACAATCAGCTTTTGCTTGGCCCACATGTCGCAGTGAATTACTGTACATGACTGGACCAAGTATGGCTTCCAGACAAGGGCCAAAAATGAACCATATCTGGGTCAAGTCTCAGCCAAGTTAATAACCTATAACTGAGCCTGAATTGGGCCAGATATGTTGGTGTGTCACGACTGCAGTGAAAAATAAGTGATAAACCCATTATTCATAATGCTTTAGGCATGCTAAAGTGACCTGATTGGTAGAATTTTTTTCTTTATTTGAAAATAATAAAAATGTATTTTAAATGTGGGTCAAGATAGGCCAAACTTACATGGCACACATATCAATTATCAACATCTGGGCCAATTACTACAATTTACATCTGACCCAAATATTGTGTGCCGCCTTAAAGACAGTGCCACCCCTTTCAAACCAGGGCCATGTTTGGCCCACATGCTGTATGCCAGTGTCGGATGAATGCCTGCTGTGCCAGATTTATGCCAAATCTGGGCCAGAATTCTTTGCTACATGGGTGTTTTATTGTGTGTTATAACTTGTAATCGCCCCGCGTGGCTTGTAATCACTTATCTATTACAGATCAATGCTTGTATCTCTCAGGTTAAACCTTCACTATTATTTAACTATAACAATTTATGACTGTTGGTCATTCAAGACATTAGGGGCTTTTATTTTGACATTTGTTTATTGAAATATGGTTATCAAATGTGTACTTTTTGGATGTTAGTAGAACATTCAGCTGCAGTTCAAAGCTGTATCTTAGTTCCTAGGCAAGATGTGTAGTAAAAATCCCTCATTAAAAATTCACCAAGAGAGTAAAAGGGAGAGCAAGGACATGGCCTTACTGCCGCTCTGCCTAAAACTTTCATGTTTCCTTCTACAAAGCTTTCCTTTGCGCATAGAGAGAACCTGAAGCATTTGTGTTACTACGAAAGAGCTGAATTGAGAATACATTAAAGAGAGTTTGCTTCTCTCATTTAAAGGCAGTGGACTCAATTGAGAATCTCTATGGGATGGAAAGGATGAATACTGACTAGAGATGAAAAGTGTTGTGGTCGTTGGAAGGAAACCTGATGTCATGGTGTTCCTGAGCAAGCCAAAAACAGAGATGAAATGTTTCCTTGTGTCTTCTTTGAGAGATGCATATGCATAATTGATGTTTTTTTTTGTGGTAATAATTATGGCTTTACAATTTTGATTCTTCAAAACATGAAGAATAGTATTGCTTTCTACACTATACATTCATTGGCCACTTTAATAGGTACACCTTACTAGTATGGGATTGGACCCCATTTTCCCTTCAGAACTGCCTTAATCCTTTGTGGCATAGATTCAACAAGGTACTGGAAATATTCCTCAGAGATTTTGGTCCATATTGACAAGATAGCATCACACAGTTGCTGCAGATTTGTCGGCTGCACATCGATTATGCAAATCTCCCTCTCCACCACATCCCAAAGGTGCTCTATTAAATTGAGATCTGGTGACTGTGAAGGCCATTTGAGTACAATGAACTCATTGTCATGTTCAAACAACCAGTCTGAGATGATTCACGCTTTATGACATGGCGCGTTATCCAGCTGGAAGTAGCCATCAGAAGATGGGTACACTGTGATCATAAAGGGATGGACATAGTCAGAAACAATACTCAGGTAGGCAGTGGCATTGACACGATGCTCAGTTGGAACTAATGTGTCGAAAGTGTGCCAAGAAAATATCCCCCACACCATTACACCACCACCACCAGCCTGAACCGTTGATACAAGGTCGGATGGATTCATGCTCTACCATACAAATGTGGCAGCAGAAATTGAGACTCATCAGACTGGGCAACGTTTTTCCAATGTTCTGTTGTCCAATTTTGTTGAGACTGTGTGAATTTTAGCCTCAGTTTGCTGTTCTTAGTTGACAGGAGTGGCCTTTCAATCAGGTCGAACCAGTCTGGCCATTCTCCTCTGACCTCTGGCATCAACAAGGCATTTGCGCCCACAGAACTGCCGCTCACTGGATATTTTCTCTTTTTCAAACCATTCTCTGTAAACCCTAGACATGGTTTTGCGTGAAAATCCTAGTGGGTCAGCAGTTTCTGAAATACTTAGACCAGCCCGTCTGGCTTAAACAACCATGACACGTTCAAAGTCACTTAAATCATCTTTGTTCCTCATTCTGATGCTCTGTTTGAACTGCAGCAGATCGTCTTGACCATGTCTACATGCCTAAATGCATTGAGTTGCTGCCATGTGATTGGCTGATTAGAAATTTGCATTAACGAGCAGTTAGACTTAAAAAAGTGGCCGGTGAGTGTAGATTCCATTTAGCAACATTTTTCAATCTTTTAATGCTTTAATTCCAAAAGATGGATCTCGTTGTTAGGAACACATTAAAGACAGCAAATGCAAGCAAATTAAACTTGTATTTTTTAGTACAAATACTAATATACTATTTATTTTAGATTCCAATACTTTTTTTTTACAACTTAGGAAAGAAAAAAATTTTTTTTGCAAGCCCATTTATATGTTTATGTAAAATACTATCTGGAATATTTTTTTTTACCATAGAATTTTGTAAAATTACAAAATTGTACAATAGGTTGATTTATATGTATAGTTGATGTTAGAAAACAAGTTGTGTACTGTTGCTTTAAGTCTGCAGCCTAACAATGTTTTTTAAACTTTAGTAAATAATAGAAAACAAGCTTACTAGTAAAAAAAAATCACATTGCTAGTATATTTTAATTACTCAAAAATAAGTAACATATTTAATTAAATGTGATTTTTACACTGTAAAAAATGCTGCGTTTCACAATTCATTCATGTTGTCCCAAAACAAATTAAATTAACTTGATTGTTTTTACAAATTTAAGTGGATTGAACATAAAACAGTTAAGTTGTGCCACAAAAAACCTCAAGAATTGTGTTGATTCAGCTCATTTTAAATAAATAGGTTGAACAAGCTGCAAAAATAAGCTTTGAATGTACAGTATGTAGAAAGGCGGAAATGGTATTTTCTTATTTACTACACTGTGAAACCCAACAGTCAACTTTATCAAATGAAATGAGTGTAGTTAACTCAAAATTTACTGAAAGTTGATTCTACTTATTTGAAAAGAGTTTTAAACTCAGTGTTAATGAGTTAATTAAATACCTCATTACTTCAAAATGGAGTAAGTTCACAGTACTATATAGATATTTTTTTACTCAAATGGTTTGTTGCAATAACCTCCTCAAATGGTTTGAGTTGCCTTAACTTATTGAGTTTTACAGTACTCAGTTGGTTTGAGTTCTCTTCATTGATACTATTGGGGCATTTATTGGATTTCACTGTGCTCAAATTGCTTCATTTACTTAAATGGATTAAGTTCACAGTGCTCATTAGGATTAGTTTTTGAACTTAAATGGTTTGTTACAATCAGTTTCCTCAAATGATTTGAGTTACCTTAACTTTTTGGGTTTTACAGTGTAAGAATTTGTTTTGTATTTTTCATTTTAGAATGAGAGTTGTTTTACAAAATTATTGAAGAACCTTTATTTTTCATGAGATATTGTATAATTCATGGCACCAAAATAATCTTATTTGCCTATTTCTATCTCCAGACTTAAACACATCTGAGTAAAAACAAGTAAACATGAATATAGCCAAACAGAACAGAGTATAAAAACTTATATGAAGATGTTCCTGCTTTTATCCCTTAATACAGAGCATCTGCTTGGAACAGACTTATGGGCTCCATTCGTTGAGGCCTTGAACACAGATGAATATTTCATATGCAAACAGTGTGGGGTCTCAGCTGCAACCTGTGACTGAATCCTCCAAGAACATCCAGAGATGCAGAGAGACCGGAGACGGAGAAAAATAGCCAGCCTCTGGAGAACTCATTTCAGCTATTCCATTCACTATGAGATGCTCTCAAACAGGTGATTATTTTGAGAAGTGAAAATCATCTCTGAAATGCACAGCTGGAGCCACAACGCCCCCCCCCCCCATCCCCCTCCCCTAGTCAAACCATTTATAGAATTTTTTTCCACCCAGGAATTGAAATATTGCATAAAACTGTCATCAAAGAATGTCTCTGACAATAGTACAAAAGGTTCTGCCTGTTAGAATAAATTCATATTATGGTTGCATGATATATCAGTTGTAAATAAAACTGATATTAAGCAAATATATGTGCCAGTGTTTTGTCATTATCAGTTATACACATTTAGTATTGTTTCAGGCTTTCCAGCAACACAAAATAAAATCTTTGTGGTATACTTTTTAAAAATGAAGCAGCTAAGATACATTAAGCAACCCAAATACAGTATATCTTATACAAATTTTTTGTTTACTCAATTTTTATTAAAATAGTTTTCCTTTTCTTTTTATTGTCGGTATTGATAGGTAGTGCACTGGCATGTACAGTACTGTAGCACCATTGCATTATGGGTCCCAAGTTCGAGTACCGGCTCACAGACCTTTGCCAATCCTTCACTTCCTGTCTAAAAATTGATAATTGATAAAATTGATAAAAAATGGTCATAATAAAGACAAAAATACCAAAAATAAGAGAAGTGCTCCATACAGTGGCGATTGCTTTAGTTATATCCTTTTAGTCATTTAGGATGCAGTGACACGCAGTCAAATATTTCACCAAATAGATCCACAACTTTTGACGCTCATAAATAATCATAAAAGTAATGTATTAGGAGGTTTGCTGAAGGTGCAGCTGACGTGCAGCGGGGGCTTTGTGTCTTTAATAAACCACTACAGTTTGCGTTCATTGAAAAGTAAAAACGATAAATAAATACAAATAAAGTGACATTACGTCTTTGGTTTCAGGCTCAGATGCACTTTGCAGTCACACTTCAAGTGTACGGCGCCAAAGCCCAACTCTAGAACGTAGATTGACCAATAAATCGAGAACTTTACCTTTCGGCTCAGCTCCTTCTTCGCCACAATGGACCGATACATCGACATTAATGCTGCAGCTGCACCGATCGGTCTGTCAATCTCACGTTCCATCCTTCCCTCACTGAATAAAATCCCAACATACTTGAGGATTGGTGCATTATTAATTACTTTGTTTAATTTATTAATAATAACAAAAATCCTTCTAATAATTATTGCTATTTATTATGTGGTTAAATAAATAGCTACAGTATCTACAGAATATATAGTTATGCTGGTGCACCCCTAAATAAATTATCCCAACCTTTCTAAAATGATGAAAAGGATTTTCAAATTATCTGATTACCTCAGTGAAACTTCACATATTTTTGCTTGCTTACTCATCCATTTTATATCACAGAAAACTAAATATTGTCATACTGTATGCAGTAAATTGCATAAAGATGCATGATGCAGACAAATAGGTCAATGACCACAGTGAAACTCTAAAATATAAATAAACCCTTCTACAATCAGGACAACACTGAACTGAACTTAGAGGACTGAGGCCTAAATACACACAGAATACTAATCAATGGAGCATTTAAAACTAGATTGAAAAGTCAGTAAAAGGTCTGCACAGGAAAAGCTTAATTTATTCTTGTAAATACTTTGGATCAAAGCCATCCTGTAACATCAAACTGCTTGATCCCTCAGCTCTCCTCGGTGTGACTTTGAAGCACATTGATGGTCTCTATATATGACCCTGGCTCAGATTTACTGCATTTGCTCCCTGCACGCATCTCACTGTAGTATCCGTCCTAATGCACTGAATCAGTATGCAGTGCTTTTCATTCAAACAGAGGAGCTCAACGAGAAGTAATCCACATTTTTTTCATGTAGTTCATCCAGATTGTTGAATTATCTGTGGGAGTTACAGCACATAAACACAGCAGGCCGATGCAGTAATGTAGCACGTGGGCTGTGTTTGAATTAATTCCATTGTCTTAATGATTAAAAAACAAGATCTGAACAAATTGGACAATGATTACTGATAGTAATTTGTTATATATAGGCTACAAATAAAGTTCAAAACCCAAAACATTTTTAGAATTAACCATATATCTGAATTTCCCCCTCCCCTTTAGGTGAAGTTTCACAAACTATCATTTTGAGAGGAGCACATGATATGATTGATCGCGGCAGGTCTCTCATCTATGATAAGACAAGTCTTCGCATTGATCCTTTGGGCCAGCCTGAACACTCGCCGGTGACCTACTCAGACCCGTATTTTTTCCATGATGGACATCCAGCGTTGTCCAGAAATAGTCATGCCCAACTGAGCCTGGTTTCTCTCTAGGTATTTTTCCATTCACTTTCGTCAATTGGTGAAGTTTTGTTCCTCGACACCCTAGCCACTGGCTTGCTTGATTTGGAACTTGTGGAGCTGCGCATCGATGGATTTGCTCTTTACTGTTTTGACTTTCAGCAGTGAAAATTAAACCACACTGAACTGAACAAAACTAAACTTCAACTCTGAAAACTGGACTGACACGGTTTCAATTTACTAGAACTTCTATGTTAAGCTGCTTTGACATTGTAACAGCACTATAGAAATAAACGTGAATTGAATAGAATCTACTGTAATCATTAGCAGGCAAATCGGATTATTTCAAACTCATGACAAATAGCCCCTTATCTATATATTTTTAAGAATCTCCCCTCCCACCCCATCTCCCCCTTTCCCTCCTTTGCCTCCCTATCTTGTACTCCCTTACATGCTCATTGACCAGGCCGGAGCTCTGGGACCAATTATCTCTGAGCTCAGGGTTCTCTCCTGGGACAGCATGCCAAACCTGCATTTATTATCAAGCAATATCTAAGTGTGACCTCTTGAAATGAAATTAAAAATTGTTCTTCTTCTTCTTATATTTATACTGAATATTTATCTGTGCATTATTTTGTATAAAGTATTTTGCCTTAATAATCGTTTATCAAATACCATAACCTTCCCTGCCTCCTTGAAAATACTTTTCATTATTTCTGATAGTATGGTATAGCTTTCCATTGGATTTTGTTTCAGCCCTGCATTCAACCCTTCATCCAAATCATTCGTCTTTCATCTTCCTTCATTTTGTTAGCAATGCCTGTCTTCCACCGATTCAATCAATTCATAATGGATAAAATCATGAAGATTGTATTAATATTTCAGGACCGCTTCATTCGAATGTACAGCAAGAGATGAAAAGAATAATCTTAATTTCTGTTTCATATTGACTATAAATAGTGCACTATTTAAAGGATCAGCAATTTGTAGTGGTGACCAAAACCATAGTGGACATACTGAAGTGCACTCAATCAATCCCACTATGCACCACAATAATGAGTGTACAACCGATGAGAGAGAATACCCACTAGAGAATACACAAAATGTACTTTGGGAGTTCGCACATTGAATAAATTCCCATGTTTGACCACAAGATGGTGTCTAAAGTGGAATCGTATCAGTTTATGTTTCTAAAAAAATTATTTTAATAGTTAAATTAACGTTTAAATTCATGACAGAAATCAAAATACTTTGTTTCATGACTAATAGATAGCTTAATAAGTGTTAAAGATCAATAAGCGATAAAGAAATGTGCATTTTTTATTTGATGTTTGACGTAATATCAACTGAAAAATGCAACATAGGCTCATTCTGGAAACGTAGCCCTATATACATTTTTAACATTTACATTTTTTGCAAGTTATGAAGCCAGAAGTACGTATGGCTACATTTTGTCTTTAAAACTAATGTAACGGGGCAGAATGACGGCGTTTCTTTTCGCGCTTACCAGCTGACCGATTACCTCTGTATGGATGGTTTTCCCGCTTTTACCAGTTTGTCCAGTTAGCTCACCATGTACGTGGGCGGACTTAAGATGCAGGGAGAAGAGGAGTAAAATCTGAAAACGTGGTAAAAATCAGGTGAGGGCTTTTCTTTTTCTGGATTGCTTTTGAAAACTGTCGGTTGGGTTTAGGGAAGTCAGTGGGCGGGTCATTCAGTGCTTTTGAAAACAGTATTGGTTGGGTTTAGGAAAGGCGGAGGGTGGATCAGTCGATTGGTCAGTCAGTCAGTCAGTCGACAGTGGCCTCTGGTGGATATACTGGTGGAACAGCAGTTGGGAATGGCACTTGCGAGAGAAATTTAAGATCTGAAAAAGCAGAGTAAAAACGTAACTCCTGGGATGTGTTTGGCGTTCTTAAAACCAAGAAGCTAAAAATAAGTTTTGTTTATAAACAATGTATTTGTGTAATTATTCAACCGTTTAAAAGGCTCATTACTGTAACAATTACAATATTTAGCACCTTAGTTTTAATACCATATGGATCACAAAGACTTATATTATCACTGTAACCATAATACTGTAATTCACCTAAAAGACTCAACACGCACACACATGTGCAAGTACCCAGCACATAAAATTAATAAATATTTGAGCTTACCTGATATCGCTGACCCTGTCTTCTTTTGCCCACAAAACGAACTTTACTACAGAGTACAAATATTTCAAATAATTAAAGACACATATCACAGACACATACACATAAAACTATCTTGTTCTGGCAAAACCTGCTAACTTTGCAGTTTTATAATGTAATCCTCTCTCAATAGTTTGAGAGAAACAGCGCGGTGTTTGAACAAGGACGAACGGTACAGTAGAAGATCAGAAATTAAAGTAGAATTTTAATCAACGCTCAAGTAGTATTTCTGCTCATAGTTTTTAATTATAATTCAGATTACACCATCCTCGCTTCCAAAACTAAATTCATCTCTGAGCTCGCATTAGGGAGGCTGAACAGTTGGGATGCTAATAAGGTGCAAATTCTGAAGGAGGGCAACGCATGTGTCACCTTCTCCTGATTCAAAGATGCTATAGTGATGCAGTTCAAGGAAACCAATGCACCCGCTAAGCACCTAAAAATGAACATTCTCTCATCACTCACGCTCTTGTCATTTGAAAGCTGTTAGATTTTTTTCTCTGTGGAATAAAAAGGGAAAAGTTTAACAGAATATCAAAGCAAATGTGGACTAGGGCTTGTCAAGAGGCAAAAATGTCAGAAAAGTACTTTAAAACATCACGATGTGGTTCATATGACTGAAATGTAGTCTCTTCTGAATACATATGAAAACGTTGTATGAAAATCAGACTGAATTAAAGTCTTTGTTCACTGAAAACCTTGATCAACAGTCATGTTCTGCATTCACTTACAAAAAAGATCTCTTTTGTGTTCTATAGAAGAAAGACAATCATATGGTGACATGATGAGCAGTGAAGGATTACAGTTTTTTTCAACCACTAACAAGCGCTAACCCACACTTCAGATACTTTTCTAAACTCTTCACACAGACTCACACCTACAAAACACAATCGGCCAAATGGATAATTTTTTTTCTCAAAAATAAATTTAGTTAAATATATACGAAGTCTTCATTTTAAAACAGAACATATCTTTCTCCGCACACACAAACTTTACCAAAACACTGGAAAATGTGACTCAAAATGAAATGATTCTGTCAAAGAATAACACTTGTTTTTACTTCACAAGGTACATGCAGTCAATCAAAGTACAGCAGGTTTAAAAATACTGGCTGTTGTTGACATAAAAAACTGCATAGACTTTTATGCTTCAGTTTTACAGGTATTTGCATGCAAAACATGCAATCCACCGTTTTGACACTAAATTTCTAGGTTGGGAACTGTATGTCAACATGTACAGTAATGTCCACATTCAAAAGCAGTCCAGTAAAAAGCAAATGAGTTTTTTTTTACTGTTTACTACAAGAGGTACAGTAGAAACAAGGTATGATAGAACAGAAAAAGTTTTACAAAATATCCATGAAACACACAAGAGCATTCTGAACAAAAAAACAACAACAGGAAAACACCCAGATAAAAAAGGGGGATCTAAAAAAAAAAAAACACAAAATTACTGTTTCTGATCTCTGCGATCTTCAGGGTTAGGCCATATGTTTTCATCAACATCACTCCTCAAAGTCCTCCTTTTACTGTATAAGTGTAAACGTAATAGAAAAAAAGCCCTGCCACTGAGTCTAACCCAGACTAGAATCAGCTGTGGTTGGCCCAGTTTACCCAACATAAATCAGCTGTGTCAATTATTCAATTGTTTGTTTATTATCAGCTGAGATATATTTTTGATATTGATATTGTTTTTGAACTGAAATCATTGCAGAAGCAGAGGTTTTTATACTGTATCTAAGGTTTGGGATATAGTTTTTGTTATTGTGGGATGTTGTGTGTTAACATTTGTAAATACTACAAAAACAATCCATCACTTTGTTGGGAGGTATAGCTTGTCTGTTAAGAAAATGTAAACATTGTGGAAATCTGTTCACTGACTGCATATTGGGTGAAAACGACATGAAATGTGTGAATGGTAATGGCCACAAAAGACTGATGCTGTGCTAATTGTGTTTCAAGAGTTCACACTTAGCTGATGATCAATAAAGCGTAATTGGCATGCTGTAGCGGGAGAGAGCCCTGAGCTCATATATCCTTGAGCCCAGGGCTCCCTCCTGTTAGAAGGGCGAGAGGGGAGTTCGAGCTCAAGAAGGTCTCGAGAACTCCCCTGCTTGTCGCGATTGAGAAGTGTAAACTAATATTGTCTTAGGTAATAATTTGCTATGGTGTATGTTTTTGGACGGTGGGATGAAACCGGGGAACCCGGGGGAAACCCACGCGAACACAGGGAGAACATGCAAACTCCGCACAGAAATGCTAACCAGCCCAATAGGAGGTTGAACCGGCGGCGTTCTTGCTGTGAGGCAACAGTGCTAGTCACTGGGCCGCCGTGTCACCCTATAGGAAAAAGGGTGGAAGT
>CAIGQZ010032461.1:7528955-7550040 GCA_903798205.1 Danio tinwini | reverse complement strand
GGGGGGGGGACTTTGAGACGAAGATAACTGGAGTGAAAGCTCTGGTTATTTATAGTGTGTCCGTAATCATCTAATAGGGCAGATTACGGAGCTGATAAGGTGTCAGCAATGTTGATCATAAGCACGTGATCCGAAATTATTCCTCTCGAATAATTATATATAAACCACACTTAGAGTTTTGAAAATGTGACAACTGGTTGACAAATGCTTGTTAGTGACTAAAAAAACCTAATTGAACATTTTGGCTGAATATTTTTTTAATCAAAAACCTACAACACTATTACTTTTTATTCACTCACTTTATGTGATTATGATTTTTTTTTACTTCATAAAGACTAAAATGTCATGCTTAATTATTAATTATTAATCAGAATTATTATGTTGTAAAGTTATAAGAGAGAGATAAAAGAGATAAACAATTATTACATATTGACATTAAAAGTCATAATCATGACAAAATAAATGAGATTCTGTAGTATTAAGTGAATTATAAAAGAAAAAGACAATGATGACAAAAACTAATTTTAATTTTAATATCACAATTCTGAATCAGCATAATTTCAACATTTAGTCTCATTATTATGATTTTTGTTCTTGTGTAGCTGAAATTTGCTTCCATTTTTTCACCTTGGGGATTATATTTTTCATAAATCCATAGTTCTGTATCAGTCATTTAATTATTTAATGTCATTGTACTATAATATTTTGCCTGTTGATTTGCATCTTTTTACCTTTATATATTGCGACACTTGAGATTCCAATAGTGCTTTTTATATAGGTTTACCTGCTTTTTTTGCATTCTTTAGTGGCATGGTTTTCTTAAGCCAGTGATCTAAATAGACTTTGCAGAGCCCTAGATAATAAAAGTGGCTCTGCTTTGATTCAGTGTTTGTGTAGAAACAGACAGAGAGTCTAATACCCACTGACAGAATGATTAATTCCATCATTGTGGCATAACATGTTCTGAAGGATGAGTCTGTACTAGCCTACGGTGACCAAATACAGTAAGAAACAGTAATGGAGGCCAGATAGTACAAGTTAACCTCTCCTTGCCTCAAAAGTAACAGTAGATACTGCAGCCTTTAGTTTATTTAATGGAATTCAGTGTAAATCGGCATTTTAGAGCAGAACCAGTGTGGCTACGTTGGTGCCATGACCCGGATATGAGCGAGGTTAAGGCTAGAACTACTGAGGCAGTCATTTTGACTTTTGTAATTTAATAACTTTTTAAAATAAAAATAATATATCTGTAGTACACTGACTTTTTTTATATTTCATTTATTTTGTATTATTTCTTAACTTTACAAAACATAAAAGAGTTTTCAAGGTCAAATTGACCATACGCATTTCAGCTACATATTTCCTCCACTACTTATTCCTGTGCATTTGAATATACATTTCGCAATTGGTCTAGTAACTCATGCTAGACTATATTACAAAAATATATCTTATTTTTTAGATATATTTAAATAATTCTTAAAATATTGATGACAGACTCAATAATCTCATTAAAAGCTTTGAATGTAAATATGAGGTAAAAATATTACATCTTATGTGAGTGGTCAGAATGGCTGCAGTGGCCATTCTAGTAGTTAAAATTTTAGTATTTCCAGCTTTAAGAAGATCGATAGTGATTGAGGCTAGCTAGTAGTCACTGTGTGAGTAAACCTCACTCCCCTGGCCTCAAGAGGCCTGCTAGCATCTAATACTAGACACTGCAGTATTTAGCATTCAATGTCTGGTCATCTTTCAGCTCAGTTCTGCTCCGTCAGCACTAGTTAGGCCCAGTCAGCAGCTTTTTACCCCTTTGATTATGATAAATCTTGTTGGGCCGTTGTTTAGAGAGATCACTTGGATCGGCTGTTCAGTTAAACAAACCAGTGAATGAAGAGAAGAAAAAAGCAAAAGTAATAAACCTAAAGTGAAATATTTTTTAACAACATTGCTCTGTGGAAAAAAGAAGTTCAACTTATCAACGTGAATCAAATTCAAAATGGATAGCAAATGCTGCTTGTGGTCTGTACACTAATGAGCCAAAACAATATATCCAGAGACAAGTGAAGAGAATACCATCGATCATCTCCTAAAAACTTTCAGCAGTAGTCAAACACGTGACGAGGGACAAGCCACAAAATGATGACAGTGTGCTGGGTGCCAAAAATTCATTGATGCATAGGGCAACAAAGGTTATCCCATTTGTTCCAAGCTAACAGAAGCTCTACTGTGGCACAGGTCACACAAAATTTTAATGATGGCTGCATCACAGCACAAATTGAGCCTGTGATGACCCCTGTCCACCACTGGAAACTCCTATAATAGGCATGCAAGCATCTGAACTGGACCTTAGAGTAGGTTCAAGAAGGTCTTCTGAGTATTATTTTCTTTTATATCACTTGAACAGCCTTATGCTTGCGTGCCATTCAATGGCATTTCTAATTCTGGGCCCTAAACACTCTAAGCCTTCTTGGTAAAGTCATCTTTCAGCAAGTATCAGGGCCCAATGCACTCAGTTCCCTTATTACTTAGCTTGGCCTATAAAGATCAGACTTGACGTAGATGTATAACAAATACCTGATTGTTTTCTATAGCAGTATTAACAATAATATAACAGTATTAACATTTTTACATATACAGTATTAACGTATAGCATTTATATAACAGTATTAACATATATAGCTATGTAATTGATTGATTGATGATTATTTTACATTATCTCTCCTTGGAGTCAATGTATCATCCTTATTTTGGTGATCAAAATCTCTCTACATTTGTTAGGATGTGCACACACAAGCAGTTGCAACACAAGCAACTCTGCATAAACATAACTCATGATTGTACAAGATCATGTGTGGATTTACATAATTATTTAGTGTCAAATATAAAGACGTTTCCAAATCTCTTATTGTGTATTCACACACAAATCCCATTTTCATGCTCTGCCATCTGCAGTGCTACTTATCAATGAAGAAAAATGATGCTTATAGGGACGAACGTTATGGTGGTGTGTCATGAATGGCCGCTGGCTTCAGACCATCCAAGACTGTGGTATAAGATGGATGTCAGTGGATGCTAGAGTTAAGCTGTGATATACAGCCCTGGGTGTCTTTTTCCAGATGAGAAAACAACTAATGCAGAAAGGTCTCATTAGCTATCAGTCTATGTCCTGACCTGCACAACCATGACAAACCAAACAGAGATATAGAGAGGAGATTAAAGGATAGGGTGAGGCAAGGTGGATCACTTTGACTATAGAGGATTCTGCAGCAGTTTTATCTGTCAAAACCATCACTCTTAAGTCTTTGTTAAAGACAGCTGTTGAGGTTGTACTCCTATTGGTCTGCAAGTTATCAGATAGATTATTAAAGCATTCTTATGGCAACCTGTGAGAATTTGCAATGCTTTGTGTTAATGCAGAGACCTGAAATTGAGTTAAAATGTTAAATGGGCTTTAAGTTACCACATAAATTCTAAATTAAATGAGAACAAATGTAATGACAAGCCAATTGACTGGGACATGCCCATTTCATAGTGGTTAATTACTGTTTTGGACACTGCATGCATTGTTTTACTGAAAGCAAATTGTGTTTATTAATCATCCTCATCTTACAGTAGTATTCATTCAACAGCACTGAAATAATGAAATTAAATAAATTGCAGCTGATGCAATGAATGCTAATGTGCTTTTTTGAAAAGAAAATTTGCCCATTTTGTGAGGACTTTTAGCCTATTTTCATATTTAAACAGTGTACTTTTCAAATTTTCCTTTTTATAATACTTTCTCTTATCCCACCTTAGTAAAACACTAAATAAACCTCCAAAACTTGTGGCTAATTCACTCTCTAAGAGTTGTTTGAACTTTTTAAAAAGTTATAGCTGATATCTCCACATAAGCAGTGGTTATGTAACTCCATTCACTAATGAATCTCTAAATCTTCGCACAAATCCCATTTTCACGCTTGGCCATCTGCAGTGCTGCTTATCAATGAAGAAAAATGATGCTCATTTGATCGAATGCTATATGGTGCTGTTTAAAAAAGTAAAACATTACACTGAAAAATGTGGAAACCTATTTATTTAGGTATAAACTGATGTATGTAGAATGGTTGTGTGATTTTTCAATTATTATTTTAACTTGAATAACACCAGCTAGTTTAGATATGAAGGAATTATTTCAAACGCAACATTCTTAGATAATTTGAAGTGACTGTGTTTTTTTTAAACAACACAATTAACTGATAAATCATTTTATGTGACACTAGAATCCCAAGAAAGATCACACAGTTGCTTGGTGGGTAGCAAAGTTGTCTCAGACTTAGAGCAAAAAGGTTCCTCGTTTAATTACCGGTTGAACGAGGATACCTTTCTCTGTAGAGTTTGAATGTTTGCACAGATGCACCAGTTTCCCCAATAGTCCAAAGATGCATGAGATATAGGAGAATTAGATTAAGTAAATTGCTTCTAATGATTTCTTCTTTGCTTGACGTCAGATTATGCACTGCTATCTCCTTTTGCAGGCATCTGATTGGCCAACATGATGCTCTTGACATGGCATTAGCATGTTTATGCATTTTCATTTGAATAGAGACATTTTCTGAACAAAAGAGGAAATTTTTTTTCTAAAAATACTAAATCTGTCTACAGTATGGTTGCAGAAGGGAATAATGGAATAAGCCAAAGGAAAAGGAGTGAATACCCAAGAAGTCAACTCACTTCTTCTTCCCAAGAAGATTTGTTGGCTGCACACCCATAATGTGTTCCACCACATCCCAAAGGTGCTCTATTGGATTGAGATTTGGTGACTGTGGAGGCCATTTAAGTACAGTGAACTCATTGCCATGTTCAAGAAAGTCTGAGATGATTCATGCTTTATGAAATGACTAGGCATGGGACGATAACCGTTTTCAAGGTATACCGCGGTTTGGAAAAGTCAAGGTTTTCATACAGCCAAAATTTTCTCTAATATCATTCCTAAGGTATGTGTAAGATTTTTTTCAGCAGCATCTCCAGCAGAAAAGATATCCAAAGATGCCATTTTAAATTGTAACTAAATCTGTGTTTTTGAAACTAATGAAAACCGCAGACGTCAATGATTTATTTCATTATTTGGCCTAGCACATTTACTGCTACAAAATATTATAAATGTTTCTCAAAATAAAATATATTGTGTTCAAATGGGGAAAAAACTTTTAGTTTTTTACCCAGACATTTCAAAAGAATATATTTTAGAGCAGCAGTCACAATACCGTGATACTGTGAGCTGTAGCCCATCTGCCTTGGTTAGATGTGTTGTGCGTTCAGAGATGCTCTTCTGCATACCTTGGTTGTAACAAGTGGTTATTTGAGTTACTGTTGCCTTTCTGTCAGCTTGAACCAGTCTGACAAATCTCCTCTGACCTGTGGCAGCAACAAGGCCCACAGAACTGCTACTCACTGGATATTTCCTTATTTTCAGACAATTCTCTGTAAACCCTAGCTTGTGAGTGAAAATCCAGACAATTTGTTTCTGAAAATATTCGGTTTGAACTGCAGCAGTTCGTCTTGACCATATCTCCATGCCTTAATGCATTGATTTGCTGTTATGTGATTGGCTGATTAGAAATTTGTGTTAATGAGCAGTTGGACTGGTGTACCTAATAAAGTGTCCGGTGAGTGTATCTACCAGCATCAGTTGTGACTTTTATTCATAAATTCTCTCGTGGGGCCTCAAGGTATAAAAGGTTTATTTTGACGAGTACTATTGTTTAATACTACAAATATGAAATACTACTTGGGTCATGTATTGTTTTTTGTATACATACAGCACAAGAGAGGTATGTGATTTCAGATGCAGTGGTTTATTCTTGGTTTCTAAAATGAACAGCCAATCAGAGTGATCTCTGTCACCAACAGCCCTAACACCAATTCAAAAATGCTGAAAGCTGCCACCAATATGACTAGAAATAATTAAAGCTAATATGTGGAACAAATGTCAAAAAATAACCCACCTGACACTCACAGATGGCCCAGCATTGTCTGTAGACAGGGTACTGTATGTCACAGTGCAGTCTGGCCAGTTTGTCACCAACAGAAATGAGACCATTTGAGACTCTCTTACCAGATCAAGAAAAAAAAACAACGTTAGATGAATGCCTCTTTCAGTATTTACTTTCCTTTTCAACAAGAACTAAACCTACAGCAAAGCTCCCCTCCCCCCCAAAAAACAACCCTTGCGGACATGTCATAACACCCGTGCTTTGGAATCTGGCATTCATTATTCCCTCTTATTACGATGGATGAGAACTCTGTCGTAATGCAATCAGTCTAGAGGGGCAAAAGCAAAATGAGAAGTGTGAGCGATGGAGCTCCTGTAGGCACCTTAGAAGACAGCAGCTCTTTAGAGACTGTCATCCATTTATTCACTTTGAGAACTGAGCGTGTGGACGTGAGCAGAATACCTCATTCTGGATCATTCCACAAGGGTCATTTAGCTTCTCAGCAGCATATGCCTAAAAACACCCAGTTACAGTAGCCCTGCAGAAGCCTCCCACATTAAAGCACAGTGAGCGGGTCTGCCATTGTTATCTTGGCTTCTTTTAACCATGTCTAAGGAGAGATAAGAAGCTGCTGACCTCAGGTAGGGGCCCGCTGGCATGTGGCCCTGTCTTAATGAGGCAAAATCCAATAGTTAGCTTTGTAATGAGCGCGGGTCAGTCTAAGAAAGACCTGTGCCTGTGGGCTAATCTATAAAATGTTTTCTACGTGGGAGGATTGGAAATTGATTTGTGTCCACGGTGCGTTCTGTCTAGTCTTTATCTCTATACGAGGTTGAATCCGATCAGGAAGCAGGTGGGAAAAATGTAGCTGTCGGGCTTAGAGGTTATTTTAAATGCTAATTAGATCATGCGCAATGTAGATAGAGGTGCTGAATGATGCTTAAAAAGGGTCTATAATGGCTTGCGAAATGATCGAGATGAGGTTTATTGCTGTGATGCAGCATATGGAGAGTGGACAGAGGATTACGCTAAAATGAATGTACAGCAGCTTAAAGCAAAGAGTGTCTCTGAGTGTGGGTGGATGGGTGCCACAAGTATGCTTCACATGTGCTGCATCTATTAACTACAAAACAGCACATGGAATTCACACATAACAAATTCAGATATGGATATTTATAGATAAGTGATCTTTTTGCTTCAGCATTGTTATGGTAATTGCTACAGTGGCAGTTGTTGCTTGACACATTTTATGTACACTCAAAGCATGATTTTTGCTGCTTGTTCAAACAACTTGGTAAAATGAGCAGAAGCACCACAAATCTTGAGATTTTTTGGGACAACTTAAACAGTGTAAGAAATAATGTGCATTCAGCGAGTTGTTAACTCACCCTGGAGAACTTTATTCTGATTAGTCAATCACAACATTCCAAGGTATGTTATTCCCAGATAACAACAAAAACTAGTAACTGTAACAAATAGTCAGGATGATAGAGTTAAGGGTCCAAATGCAGTTTATTTACAACTTAGGCTAATGTGAAACTGACGTTTCGACACAGTGTCAAGGTCCCGAATCGCAAGTGTTTCGAAACACTGCACCAAAGCATGATCCGAAACATGTCACGTGACTAAAGCGATTCAAAGCAATGGACATTTATGAAACGTTTCGAGACCTGGCAAATCTAGAGATGGGTTTCGAAACATTTCGAAGCTTCGACACAATTGCTTCAACTATTTTAGTGTTTCATGAAGCCTCGCTCTGCTCATACTATCAGGCAGGCAGCGGTCAAAACAGGAGCAAACAGTATCATGGGGTAATCGTGGGGTCAGTGCAGGCGGCAAACAGCATAAACAATTACGAAGGCTAGACAGTAATAACGCTTGGTAATGTTACAGGTGAACAAGACTCAGCAATGTGTGTATGAGAGGTGAATATAAATAGTCCAGGTAATCAGCCCATGATGAGTTTCCAGCTGTGTGTGAGTAATAAAGTGTGATATGGAACTGGTGTGTGCGAGGTGCATGATGGTATGTGTAGTTCATTTCAATGGCAGATTTGTGGTTCTCCAGCAATCTGCAACTGCTAGGTTACTGGTGATTGTGACAGTAACATGCTTATCGGAGTACTACAAATCATCTTTGCCATTAGTGAATATATTCATATGCTTATCTCTTACTCCTGTTATTGACTGCTTGACCTCATTTGAGACCATTTTCTTTCTGAAAGTTTCAGTTTAATTAAAGAGCTAGTAAATTGTTATAGCTCAGATAAATGTTTAGTTTCTGATTGTTTACCCTTGTGGTAAGTGTTATAAGTCAGATATTGTGAAGCTATGTGAAGCTGCTTTGACACAATCTACATTGTAAAAGCGCTATACAAATAAAGATGAATTGAATAATGTACATCTAGTCAGTGGTTTTCTCTAAATAAAGTCTCCGATTGTATGAACCAGCTGCTGATAAACCTGTCAGGCTTTATTCTGCAAGAAAAACCTGCTAGATATACATTACCCCTTACATAAAGTCAGACAGGATTTTTTATTAATCCCAAATCAAACAAAAAAGTGCTCAGGGGTAACTTAATTTGTGTATTGGTGTCCTTTGGGTAAGGGATTAATCGGAAAAAACAGCAAATGAAAGTCCACGGCACTCGAAAAATGTGACAAAAATATATTTTTTAAACAATGTCATATTTTTTTCACATTTTTCGAGTGCCTAAGACTTTCTTTTGCTTTTTATTCAGAGGATTATTATTATTTTTAATCAACAGATAGAATGTACAGTACGTTATTTACTTATTACATGGCTACTTCTCATAGAAGTTAATCACTGTATGCAAAATAATGATTTGCGTTGAATAATTTTATGATCTCACGGAATGTAAAGCATTAAAAAAGCAACTGCTAGTTATGGAAAGTTATAATAGACACATTTTAGGAAATACAATACAGACAAGAACTAATCAGGTAATATTCTTAGTACCTGTATGTTTGAATGGTAACAGTCGTCTATTTAGGGCTATTCAGAATTATTTATGAATAGAACTAATATGTAACCATCAAATTAATAAAAACTATGAATGTTTCCAATTTTGCTGTTTTACTCTAGACATTGACAATGATAAAAAAGATTTCTATTGCAAATTCAATTTAAAGGGATAGTTCACCCAAAACAGAACATTCTGTCATAATTTACTCATCTTTAACTTTGTCTAAACCGGTTTGAATTTCTTTTTTCTGTTGATATGCAAATGGTTACTGGTTCTCAGCTTGCTTCAAAAAAACTTCTTTTGTGTTTAACAGAAGAAAACAAAAAAACACATAAAGGTTTGTAAGCTATTGAGGATGAATATAAATAGTGAGTAATTTGTTTTATTTTTGGTGAACTATCCCTTTAACTGTATATGAAAAAATCCTGACATCAAATATTTTCAGCAATAAACACAAGGAATTGTTTCTAGCATCAATTCCGCATACTAAATTGAATTCTGAAGGATCATGGGACACCGAGGGGAGGGAGTACTAATGTGGAAAAATATCGCTTTGCCATCAAATAACACTTTCAAAATGTGTAAGCATACAAAAAAAGTTTTTTAGTCTTTTAGACACAGACCGTTTTCCCCTAACACTGTTCTTAAAGTGATGCAAAAATTGATAAGGTGAGATAATTTCATTTGAACTAAAGGATGAATCAATATTAGTAATAACAGTTATAAAGAACTAACCAATTATTCTAAGAAAGTTTAAGTAAACTTTAAACCAAAATAATTGAAGTATCAATGTATCTGAGATTAATAAACTCAGAAAATAAATAAGAAAATAAAAGGCCTTCAAAGCATGTGCTTAAAAGCAAAAGAGCTTCCAGAGAAAAAAATATATTGCAAGAGAACTTGCTTATCATTTTAAGTTAGCACCAATGTTTGGCTGATCAGTAAATGCCAAACAAACATAACCATTATGTCACTAATATACATATTACAAGATGTTTTATGACATGAATGATGAATTATGACAGATTTACAGAAGATGTAAGTTGTGGTTTTGACACCCTTTGAGCAAAAACAACAGATCAGCACTTTGCAAATACCAGCTTTTGGAAAGGACATCTAGTACAAATTCAAAGACATACATATAACATATTTCACAAGTCAAATGACAGAAAAGTACCTTACATCTATGAACTGTAGATACAAAAAGACAATAAAACAAAATAAAAGAATTTAAGTAACATGAATATTATTAGAAGTAAATTAATAATTGTTCTTTATAATAACAATTAATACATTAATATAGAAAATATAATATTAGAAATGTTCATACACCATAATCCTAGCTATTATCAAAACCTGTTTCTGCTTTTGTACATCTTTCCGTTGTCTGGTCTCCTCAATGCAGGTGATTTTAGGTTTTTACTGTCCTTGCCGTAAACCAATCCTCTCCCATATAAACATGAACCTGCAATGCAGCTGAAACTGGCCAAACTTCAAACCCACTGTGCTTTTCTCTGTTGATGAGAGCCTGCAGGCAGATTCTCTGAACTCAGTATATTTGTGCCTGAGGGAATGAAAAGTGACAGCGTGAGCCCAGAGGGACATCTAGCAGCTCACTCATTCTCACACGCAACTGTTAACAGATCCTGTCACCACGAAAACCGGCTGAGACAAAGTGTGTAAAGACTCACGTGATTCAGAATTTCAGTCTGTTGATTTCATGTGACGGCAGAATCACTCTAAAAGTATGTGGGAAAAAGTCCTGCATTTGCGAGTGTGTACCGCCAGGGGGAGTAGAAGCATTTGCAGCAAAATCAGATGAAAAAAAGATGAGCGTGGTAAACCAAAACAAACTAGTTCTAGTCAGTAAGTATACAAAAAAACAACAACAACAAACAATAATTTTTTTTCTAAAAAAGTGGCATTCAGTAAGTTATAGTCATTTATTTAGCTATTAAATGTATTGATTATTGTTTTGTTTATAGCATTTCAGCTGAATTAGCACGTGCATAGTGTAGTACAAGTAACTTGCTTTTTTATTTTATTGCATTGTACAGAACTGATTTGCCAATAAACATTCAATAATGTCCTCATATCTTTTAAAGTCATATATGGGCTGTCGTGGTGATGGAGAAAACTAGGTCTGTTAAAAAGTAAAAAGGTAACAATTGCAATTTATTGTCTCACAATTCTGCTTTATTTTCTAAGAATTGTGACTTTATTTCTAACAATTCTAATATCTGGCATTTCTAAGTGGAGAAAAGGCCAGAATTTCAAAATATGAACTCAGAATCAGAAGAAATGTTTAATATTCTTGAAAATAAAGTCTAAATTCTGAGGGTATGTTTACAGGCATACATTGACATACATTACACATAAAAACTAAAAATGTTTTATAACTTTTGGTCATACAACAGGGATTTGAGTTAAACTGCAAAAATATGTTTTTGTGAAACCAGTGACATCATGCATATGCATATTAGTATGCATGAGTCCTTAGTTGTGTCTGAAAGGCCTTCCTATCTACAATACAGTCCTATCGACTATATAGTTTTATCCCCTATTAAATAAAAAACAGGATTAAACTGTTGCAAGTACCTTTGTTATTTATTTAATGCCTGGCAGAAACAAGTTTTCATATAAAACCGAGGAGGGATAAAGGGCAAAACTCATTGTAGATGCGAGGCTTGGGAAAGTGAAGAAATAAACTTAAGGAAAGGGCAAGACGGGAGTTAAGGAAAGGAACTGATTAAAAACCATCTGATCAAGACCTCAGGCGGTTTCTCTCTTTTTCTCTTCCCTCTCTGACTGCAGACTTTGGCCGTTTTCTGCAGACAGTTCCAATTTCAACCGTCTAAATTTAACCTTGAAGAAAAATGAACAGTTGAGCTGAGTAGAAGGCGAGACCAGGGGCAACGGGAATATAAAAGTGTAAATGTCTGATTTTCTAAAAATTGTTTTTGTATTTCAATTATTATTATTATATTTTTAGGGCGATGCAGTGGGTAGCGCAGTCACCTCACAGCAAGTAGGTCGCTGGTTCAAGCCTCGGCTGGGTCAGTTGGCATTTCTGTGTGGAGTTTGCATGTTCTCCCCATGTTCATGTGTGTTTCCTCCAGGAACTTTGGTTTTCAGCAAAAGACTTGCGCTATATGTGAATTGGGTAAGCTAAATTTTCCATAGTGTATGTGTGTGAATGAGTGTGTATGGATGTTTCCCAGAGATGGGTTGCGGCTGAAAGGGCATCCACTGCGTAAAACATATACTGGATAAGCTGGCAGTTTATTTTGCTGAGGCGACCTCTGATTAATAAAGGGACTAAGCCGAACAGAAAATGAATGAATTATATTTTTAATATTGACTATATAAGGCCCCATTTTTAGTCTTCCTATGCAATTTTTATAATTTTTTCCCAAATATGTCACAAGTGATGTTTAACAGAGCATTTTCACAGTATCACACTATAACATTTTTTTCTTTTAGATAAAGTCTTATTTCTTTAAATTGGTTGGAATCTTATTATTTTATTTGACTATACATGACAAACCACTGTTTTTGACATTATTTATTAACCTAACATGCCTAGTTAAACAAATTAATCAAGTTAAACCTTTAAACTGTATAATTGCCATTTAAGCTGAATAGTATATAAATAACTAAATTATTTTAATAATAAAATAACTAAACATTGTCTGTCATCATGCAGATATTCAAATTAATTATTAGAAATTAGCTATTAAAATATTATGTTTTCAATTGAAAAAATATCTTCCTTCCATTAAAAAGCACTTTTTATAATTAGTTTGTTTTATATACAGTAGATAAAACAAACAGTATGTGGTAATACTTTGGTAATAAAAAATAAATATAATATTAATTTACTAAAGTAATTTTAATCATTAAAGTATAAAAAAATGATGTCATTTTGAGGTGCTGTTTTATATGAAGAATTTTGGGGTAATGTGATATTTATTTTGGTACTACAATTGCTGCAAAAAGTGCATCTTTTTTTACATTCAATGATGAATATTCAATATGTATTCTTAATTTAATTGAGCCATTTTCAATGCTAATAGTTTAATTTTAGTTTTTAGTGTTTTAGTAAAAATGTACACTTGGCCACAATTTCTTACTGATATAATGGCCTAAATGCATTCATTCTATTTCCAAACGAATTAATTAATCTGCCAAGCTACTAATCAGCTTAAGAAGAGCCTGTGGAGACAGTTAGCCATGATGAGTCTGAGCAGACACACATGCTCAACTAAAAAAAAAAGTCATCATCATTTTCAACAGACAGCATATGTGTGAATGATAATGATGGTCATTTCATTAACACCATAGTTAATGCATTATTCATCACTCTGAATGAAAGTATATGAGCTCATACCAGCATGTTTACTTTACTGGAAAGGACAGCCCTGTATATTTGTGTGCGCGTTTTTATAAAAAATGAGGTAATCAGTTTTAATCTGTTTCAGATTACAGACCACAGTCAGGTGATAAGGCTTAAAACCAGATTCGCCCTCCCCTAAAATGTCTGACAGACCCGGGTTTATAAAAGCATAGTTGTTGTCAAGCTCGAATGGATTAGGGATTTGTCACACCTGATAAGAGTGATCCTCTACACGTTGATGGGATCTGCTCCAAAACAACACACGTATAGATCATCTAGACCATGGCATTCAGGGCACCAGTCGAAAACATCATGTCCACCTCAGAAGGTCCAGACACCTTCAGCATTTTCACATTCCATCCACATGATTCACTGTCTATAGAAGGACAATTGTGATGGATGGCAAATGACTGAGTTGCACAACATCAACGGATCTTTTCTCCAGATGCAGTGTGTCAGGAACAGTTCAAATAACCCAAATAGTAGTAACAGTGGGTATTAGTATAGATAATCACGACGGTCTGAGTTAGTGTGGTTTCTGTACAAGGTGTTTAATATAGAGAAGATGGGGGGGGGGGGGGAGTAAGAGCTGCAGTGGGTTAATACTCCACATATGGCCGGCTTGGCAAGCCAGCAACAGGTTTGCTTGTATTTAAGAGATGAAAAGAAATGGGGGAAGGCTGGGAAGAGAAGCCTCTATTCATTTGCTTCACTTTTTGGAACACAGACTACACGTATTTTTAAAGAACGACAGTTTTATGATCGATGATGAGAATTTAAAACATTTAACAGCTGATTGTGTTGTATGCAAATAAAGAGCATATGTGTCCAGTGTATACTACAGTATGTGTTTCACGTGTTATTTTTAAAGAACCGAAAGTTGCTGAGACTTTTACTTGAGTATGTTAATGTACTTCCAACTAAAACTGAATATTGAGTGTGTGGGTGGGGTAAATTTTTTTGCATCATTCCTTTTTAGCAAACTAACGGTAAGAGGGGTGTGGTTAAGAATGTTGTAGCTGAAGCTGTCAAACTGACGTCAACAGAGAAGGACCACCACTCCAAATGTGGAAGCAAATGATCAGACTTTGTTTACCAAACAAAAAAAAAAGTAGTAGATTTGCACAAATTAAACATTCACCTAAACAATAACCACATGCACTAGCAAAATAAACATAAATTTTGATTTTGATGGACACTTTGATTCCAATGGACACTTTAATTTCCCATGAGTCCATGCAAAAGATTTTTATAAATGTTTATAACTGACATGGGTAGGCCATATGATACTGACAACATGGCGGATGTAGTATGTCGTAATTTTATTCATACTAGTCCTACTACTCTTAACTTATAAGACACTTTTCTAATCTCTATTTTAATGAAAGTTCAATGGTATGAAGTCGCAGAGTTACTTATAGTCAACAATTCCATGAAAATAAAGTATAACCAAATATTTATTAGACATTCAAAGACCTTTTTAAGTGTAGAGATGCATATTTGGTGAATGTTGATGCTATATTTCAAACATTGCAAATGACTTTCTATTACAAAAAAAAAATTATGCATGATAATTCATTCATTCATTTATTCATTTTCTTTTTGGTTTAGTCCCTTTATTAATCCGGGGTCGACACAGCGGAATAATCTGCCAATTTATCCAGCACGTTTTTTACGCAGTGGATGCCCTTCCAGCCACAACCCATCTCTGGGAAACATCCACACACACTCATTCACTATAGACAATTTAGCCCAATTCACCTGTATTGCATGTCTTTGGACTGTGGGGGAAAGGAAACCCATGCGAACGCAGGGAGAACATGCAAACTCCACACAGAAACGCCAACTGACCCAGCCGAGGCTCGAACCAGCGACCTTCTCTACCAGCACTACCTACTGTGCCACTGCGTCGCCCCTAAGCATGATAATACACTGATTAAAATTATTTTTTTTGTTATTTGTTCAAACTACTTATTTAAAATGAGTTGAAAAAACACAATTCTTGAGATTTTTTTGAGACAACTTAATTGTTTTATGTTCAAACCACTTAAATTTGTTTGGTTATCTTAATCGATTTGTGTTAGGACAACATGAATGTATTGTGTGGTACTGTGAATTGTGTTCCCAGATGCTAATAAATAACAAAATTCCTAATATCGCTATACATTGCTCCAAGTTTGATAGCACTTAATATTACATTAAAGTAATTAATAATAAAATAAATATTAATTACTTCATATTTGTGGATTTGGCTGATGCAGTATACTGTACATTAAACCATGGAAAACACAAAGAGCCTTTTCACATTTACAAGGTTAGAAGTCGACATAGTAAATACAATACATTTATTTTGCATTCACATTTGCTCCGAAAGCAAGAGAAAAATCCATGCTAGTGTTTTTATGAATTTTTATGAGTGTATTAGAAACACTACTGCAATGTTAGCTAAAAGGCAAAATTAAGACCAATTTACTATCACATTATCATAAATGTACATCATAGTTTAAATTTTACATCATATTTAAAATATTAACAAATATTTATAAATTAGACACACTTTACATCACAGTCTCTGAAAAGGGTCCATAGTATGGTACAACAAAAGAAATCTGAAATGCCTTTTAAAGACGTTCAATGGCACCATTGCACTGGCTTGCTTTTTTGAACAAATACTGTATTCTTATTAAAGACGGAATGATACCATGATACTGAAACGTATTTAACATATAGACAAAACCTCACCAACTGATTCAAATAATGCTTTTACTGCATGTTAAATGTCCAATGTGAAAATGATGTAGGGGAGCGCGGGGCACAAAGTAATGCAGGGTTATGTAACACAGAGTTTTAAGGTATTTGCTCAGGGTTAACCATGGCATGCTTCCAACGTTCCAAAGTCTTTCTGCCAATTATTGATTTTTTTTTTGCCAAATTTGGATAAGAAACCATTTTTTTCAGCATAAAAGTATTTTTATTAATGTATATATATATATATATATTTTTTTTTATCGGTGTATGTACGTAAAATCTTATATTGTTGTGATTACAGCCTTCTAGGCTAAAAGATAAAACCATTTTGAAAGATGTATAAAACACACAGTGACTGCTAGCCAGTTTTGAGGAAAACATGAAACAGTGGGGTTAGTTGTAACAGGGTGTTACAATTAAGCCAGACAATGTTGGACACCAATTAAACACAAAATATATATATATTTTAAATTTTGAGTGTAATGTTGAGAACTTTTTAAATAAAAATGTTTTTCAAAAGAAAATATTGTTTTAATAGAGAAAATTTATTTTATTGCTAATAATGCAAATAAATGGACTGTATGATAATAGATAAATGGATAATAATGCAAATAGATTCAAATGTGTTTATCTAACAAACACAAAAATAAATAAACATACTGTGCTATGTAAAATAAAAAAGAAATTAGGCAATTACTGAGGAAACAGAGCTACTATTTAAAATAAACTGAATTTAAATTAACTGTGTGAAATTTGCCTTTATAAGTTGTGTTACAACAACTAACCCCGTCTATTACAACTTGCCCCGCAGGTGGGGTAAATAGTAACATTTTTACTCCTGGCACTTTTGGCAATACAGCACAGAAATTATAGATCCGGCGTTCATAATTCCAGTGCTCATTTGTAGGAGAAGCTTGTGTGTTGTTGGTAAAAATGGTTTGTCTAACCCTATTACTTTGTTCATTATTTGACCAAAACCAAAAAGTGTTACTTTGTGTCCCGCTTTCCAAAGGTACTTTTTGTACAGTAAGTAGAACAGTTTTACTCAGTTCCATGCCATACTGTACAGCATCGTTGTAACACAATAGAGGAGTGCCTGAGAAAGCGTGCAAAGTTTAGAAATGAGTGTTGGAGAGAAGAGTAAATGTAGCCTTTTGCCTTTAAATATCTAATCAGAAAGGTAAAATGAATTGTTAGATTGCCAAAAGATTGGAGACGGGAAGGGATGTTTACAGCAGGTGAGACACAATGAAGTTAGTGGGACAAGGAGACAACAGATTTTGTGGAAGATAAAACATGTCTGCTCTTTTAAATATGACACAAAGCAGTGTGTACTAAAAATAAGCCATGTTGACTTTGAAAGAGGATATGCCATGTAATGTTCTTACAACGCGATTCAATAAGTTTCAGTAAACCTCGAGGCCAGAAAGGAAACAAAAACTTCGTGCGTCAACGACACAGTCAACAGGTCCTTTTGTGTCTCCGCAGCGCACGCAAGGTGAAGCTCATTAGACGTCAATCAAGCATAAGATATTACAACGAAACCTTATACAGTAGCTATGCAGTGCCTAATATGCTATCGGGCAGCAGCGTGTGCTATACGTGAAATAAGCATGTCAGTAATATCAAAGTTAGTTGGTGAAGTGTGTGGCGCTTGTGTTTTTGGAGGTCTGCCAGCAGCGCGTCAGAGCCCATGTCTGCTGTACTGCTGCTGATCCTCGCGGTGTGGTCGGATCTCATCACTGAGAACAACACATGAAGACGGAGGACTTAGAAATTAACTCATGGTTAACAATTACAGCACATCATGCATCGATACGGATCGCCACCAAAGAGCTGGCTTGGACTTCGTTTGCGTCTTTGTAAGTGCCATTGCGTTTTATGTGGCGAAATAAGAAGTTTGAGGTGTACTGTACCTGTAACTCTACGAATTTACTGTGTGGTGATAATGACAGCTTGTGTTAAAACGACGTGCTGACGCGAGAAGTTTGTGGATGTGTCTTAAAGTGATAGTTCATCGTGAATTCTGGCTTTATTTACTTAAACTCACGTCCAAAGTTTTCCATTTCATGTGAATGAATGACTGCAGACATCAAGCTTCGACAAGAGTGCAAAATCATCGTGGAGGAATCATAAAATTAGCTTTAACCACTTGTGGATTATGTAAGTCTCCAAAAGTCATATTAAAAAGTGTTTGGTGATTAATTTGATCAAAAGTGACAATCATCCATTGAAAATGTCACCAAATATTTCTATTTTGAATAATTCTGTTTTTGTGGACTTTCTGTTAATGAAAAAATAGTATAATACATTAAGCAGCATGACAACAACAACAACAATAATAATGATAAAATGTATATTACAATACAAATAATAACATTGCTGAGCAAGAAATCAGCAATTAGACTGAGTTTAAAAATAATAATAATATTATTATTATTTATATTATTTACATTAATAAATATAATGTAATATTTTTCAATTGTTTCAGTTAAAATTTTGTTGTGCTTATTAAAATACCAGCAATACTGCATATGTAAAATTCCTTCATTATAATTCAGTACTTACGTTTTTTTGTCTTAAGTTTTTATATAGTGTAAAATAAATAGCAAATAATAAAACAAAAAATTTTATAATAATAAAATGTTATATAAAATCATAAATAATAATAATAATAATAATAATAATAATATATTAAAAATAAATATCTATGTAAAATTATCAGGTGATCATTTAATGAAAAATAGTTTTTGTATTTAAATTTTTCATATTAAATAATAACTGATTAATTTGGAAATTTATATGTGTACAGTATGCATGCATAAATGTATATATGTACAGTTTTTATGTATGTCTATAAGCAATACCCTACATGTTTGTTTGTGCAGGATTATTTCCCTTTTTGGCAGTTTAAGTCCAGATTGTCTGCCACACTTGATCTTGGCTTTTCGCATTCCCCTGAATTAAGTTTGGGCTAAATTGTGTTTACGTTGTGACAGGTAGACAGACAGCTCTGTGGTTTACCTCTCCACTGGCTTATCATAAGGAAATGTGATCCACTCTGAATCAACAGTCAACAACTCTGCTTTAACAGCTGCAAGGCTGGATTTAGTTTGGGGAAAAAAGGTGGAAAAAGTGATCACAAATATGTTGACATGGTGATGCACTGATAAGAAATAGTTCAGTAATTCTGTTTATGTCAAAAATAGTTAGACTAGAAGATTTTAGAGGAAGTAAGAAAAGATTCCAATTCATAAATATCAACAATGATGTGGTTCACGTTATTACATTACAATCAAAAGCATCATACAATCAAAGTTTGCATTTATTTACATGCCTTAACCCTTTCTCACTAAACAAAGTCAATGTGCAGCATTTCAGAAAGATAGACCACAAGATCATTATTTTATATTCTTTTCAGCTACATAAATAGTTTGAAATCCTTCTAAAAATAGATTGACAGTGGAAACAAAGTGCTTCTTCCAACCAAAGGAAATTCCTCTTATGTTCTGTCTGTGAGGTCCAGGGCCACGGTTATTAAATTCAGACTTCAAACTAACAAACGAGGCTTTTATGAAGCTCACAGTTTATCAGTGAAGTCACTGAGTGGAATTTATTAAAATAATGTCAAATAGAGTATAAGCTTTTGAATTTATGATGATGAACACCAATAATACAGACCTGTTTACTTGATTTCCAATGGGAGCTGTTGCATGGAAGTGTCTTGGCTATTTGAGAAGTGTCACTTGGTTGACTAATTTGCCATCTAGACTCCAAACCAAGCCCAATACTGCTTTCAGGTTGACGGGCCTGTTTGCCATGTGCACGGCTTTCCTAATGCTAGTGTTTTAAACATAGATAAACAGTGTCAGGAGAATCACAGATCAGAGGATTAGCCCAGTTATTATAATTGACTGTAGTAGCTGTCAGACTGCACTGTTCTTTCATGTGTGGCCAACATGCTGGTGGAAACATATGCTTTTCATGCTGGGTATCATGAGCTGAAGATAGCAGGATGAACAGCCAAACGCAATGCTGCAAACAAAGGCTGGGTGTGGTATTTCATGATCGTCCACTTTCAAACAACTGAGTATGCTTGTATATTTAACTACAGTCTCATTAAAAGTGCTAATGCCTAATCAAATGCAGATGGGCAGTCCAGTGGGTGTATGTAGAAATAAGTTAAATATATTAAAAATGACTTTTTTTAAAAGTACACATTTCATATCTAATTTATGTTTTTGTTTATATAACACAACACAACAAATCAACTATTGCTTACTGCTACTACTGTATATCTTGCACTGCTACTCGTGTAATATTGCACAACATTATGTAACAGTTTGACAGCATAATCGTGTATTTAAAAAAGAAAATCAAGCACGGAGAGTCAAAAAATATTTTGTATGAGGAACATACAACATTCACGTCTGCGGCTGACGTAAGAACAGAAGAAACCGTTGCTACTTCACAAACATCACTTTAAAGGTAGTATTTGAATGATTCTCTAGCTGATTTTGCTGACATTTTAAGATTAAAAGGCTGAACGACATGAAATGCCATCAGTATAGAAACATTTCTCAGTATTTCTCTGTTGCAAATGGTGTGTGTATTTGGTGTGTATGTGTATATATATATGGTTGGTTTTTGCTTTGCTTTGGCTTTTTCAGGGTTAATTGTGATCTCTGATTGCAACAGAGAAATTCTGTGAAATCTCTGTAGACTGATGGGATCTGTAGAGCTGCGCATTGATGGAATTGCTCCTCAGTGTTTGGACTCTTAGTAGTGATTATTAAACCACACTGAACTGAGCTAAACTAAACTGAACTTAAACACTGAAAACTGAACTGACACTGTTTCAATTCACTATAAACTTCCATGTGAAGCTGCTTTGACACAATCTACATTGTATAAGCGCTATACAAATAAAGATGAATTGAATTGAATTGAATTAATGGCATTTCATGCTGTATAATCTTAAAA
>CAIGQZ010032461.1:7514596-7528945 GCA_903798205.1 Danio tinwini | reverse complement strand
AAGGCTTTGTGTACAGCAGCTCACAGAGGAAAATGTCTAGGTGCAGATCAAAAGAGCTTTGTTGTTTGTACATGTCCCAGTGAATGATTAAGCTGACAGAGTCTGAGACTGCGGCGCATTGGTTTGACTGCCACTGGAAGCCTGGTCATTAAAACTAACCCCTGCACGTCACACTGCTCCAAATCACTACCATATGGCTGGAAATGTTGGATCCCAACAGCTAAGACTCTCCCATGCTACTCTCTAATTTGTCAGAGCAAAATTAGAAATTGTGGGGGTTCTGGAGGGCACTCGCAAACTCTTGCAGCTATTCTCTTAATCTTCATCTTAACCCTTTCACACTTACAGTATAGTCCTTCAGCTTTTCCAATATTTCATCGTACATTTCTTCAGACGGTGGCTTGAGTGTCCATAAACCACATGACTTCTACTTCATTGCTCTTTATACTGTAACTTTTGACGTGTTGCACAGAGATTGTGGGCTGTAAGTAGGTGGACATCTCAAAGGGCAGCTTTGTATTTGTTGTCATTCTGAAAAGTCACAGGTCCAACTCTCCCTCAAATCCCAGCATGCACTTCATATGTGGATGAATGCATCGCTTGTCTGGCGTGCTGTGTGGGTCAAGTCCCCCCCCTCCTATTTTTCCCCCTTCACAAACTGGCTCACAAAATCCAATGCAGCATGCCTGGAAACTTTTGAGAAATCCAGTATTCTGAGAAGTTTTCTCCACCAGAGAACTCACTACAGGTTTCGTACGTTTGGTTAGATTGTGGGAGCATGTAGAGAAGTTTTATTTTGAAGATTGATGTGAAGAAAAAGGTATGAAGAACATTGTCTGAAGTGAGATGCGGCATTAGATTTATTGGATACGCTTGGATTTTGAGGCACGATGTTCTATTGGCGAAGGCATGGCTCTTATGAACTGGAAACTCTGCCATGTGCACAGAGCGAGTTCAGGGTGGAGAAGTACACCTGGACCTCCCTCATGGACATCACCCAGAAGGCTTGTGGTAAGAGATTTTAACTGACCCTGATGAGTGGTGGGAGACAGTTTGGTTGAATTATCTATACATTCACAGGTCACCTGAGAGTTTCAGTTGTTTATTTGTGATGTTAAGAAATTTGTATAAAACATATGTGGAAAGCGATTAGTTGACTTTACTTCAAAAAGCTTAATAAATATGTTGCCTTTAATTTAATAAGTTGACTTTACTTCAAAAGGTGAGTACACTTGTTGCTTTTAAAATGATTAGTTGACTTTACTTCAAAAAAGTGAATAAATCCGTTGCTTTTAAAGCGATTAGTTGACCTTAATTCAAAAAGTTAGTAACCCGTTGCTTTTTTATATGTTTTTTATTGGATTTTATTGGATTTTTCAAGAACAACCACAGAAACGCACACACACATGCACACACGCGCACACACGCACACACGCACACACGCACACGCACACACACACACACACACACACACACACACACACACACACACACACACACACACTCGGCACTGTGCAAGTCAATGAACAAAAAAACAATGACAACATAGTTTACCGGGTGACAACATAAAATAGAATAAATAATTGAATAAGTAAAATAAGTCTCTGAAGAATCCACAGAGGTTGAGTGGCTGGTTTGTTCATCCAGATAGTTAAGAAATAAACCCAAAACACTGAACATTTTTTCAATAGAATGAGTCCTCAGAAATCTTTCAGTCTGTATTACCAAAGTCATGTCCGCAATCCACATTTGAAATGTAGGAGGTGAAGATGACTTCCAATGCCAAAGCACAAGCCTTTTAGCCACAATCATACCTAAAGACAAAGACTGCTGGAGTCCATCTGGGAGATGAGAAATGTGAATATCTAAAAATAGCAAGTTCTGCATCCGGTGGTAAAGATTTACTATAAGCTTTAGAATACCAATCAAAAATGCTTGAGCAAAATGTATATAACAAAGGACAAAACCAGAAAGCATGAGAACTTGTGTCTTCTGTCACTTTGCACCTGTTAATTAATCTGTTGCCTTAAATTGAATAAATTAACTGAACTTAACAGTTACAAGTTAAAGTGGTTTAAAGTAAAGTAACTAATCACTTTTTTTTACACTGGGATAATGCCATGTTTCCTCTAAATGTGTTTTTCATTGATTGGCTGGTGGAAGATTGTGAGATTGTCCACAGAGGGCCTATTTCCCCAAACATGAAAATGTTGTCATCATATATTCCCTCTCATTTCATTCTCACATGACTGTCTTTCTTCTGTGAAAACCAAAATCAGATCTTTAGCAAAGTCATTCAACATGCAACTTTCCAATTAATGAAAATGGATTGAGAACAATTGATGTCCAACTTTTAAATGGAAAGAAATATATCATAAAAGCAGAGTCGAAATTATGTATCCACAATATTCCAAATTTTAAAAGGTTTTTGGTTGTATAGACCCTTTTGAGGAATGTAAAAAATAACAATGGTCCCAATGTATTTCCTGTTTTGCATTTTTAATTTCTATAACTTCTGAAAATCAAAAAAGAGACACATATTGATTGTCACGGTTGTGGATCTTTCTGTTCTTCTTGCATGTGTCTGTGTGTGTGTGTGTGTGTGGGAAGTGGGTGTGTCTTGTTTGGGTTATCTTCACCGCGTGGTGTGTGTGTATGTGTGTGTTTACATTCATCAGCTGGGTGGTCACGTGTCTTGTTACCACTCACAGCACCCAGGTGTTTGCTATCAGTCACAGCTGTTGAGCGTTCCATGCGCTATATATGTTCAGTGTTTTGTAGATAGCGTTATCAGTCCGTTATTGTTCACTCCTGTGTCTGCTCCCTGTTAGACGTTCTCGCTCGTTCTGGTGGAGGGTCTTTGCCATAAGCATGTTTCATTTGGACCTTATGCACATCTCCGTTTCATTGATGTTGTTACTACTGCTTGCTCTGATGACAACATTATCTGTGAGAGAGTTCATCCCAATCCGATACTCTGATGAACTTTACCACTGGTAAGCGTGTCGATTTCCTTGAGAGTTGCTACATAGCACTAACCTTCCCCTTCCCTTGATATCTGGTGAGATATCAGTGAGAGACTTCTATGTGGCGATATTTCTCTGATGAACTTTTATCGCTGTTGAGCGTGTTGTATTCCTGGTGCGAGCACCCTTGCTCAACACTATATCTGGTAAGATCATACCAGTTGTGACTCTTTAAATAAATCATTCCAAGGTAGCTTGTCATCCAGGGGTGAGTCGCACACTGTTCTCTGTTAAACAACAATTCTAGTGGCCAGTTATGGCTCGTGATGTGTGTGATTTTGCCTTGGCTTGTTCTGTTTGTGCAGTTTCTAAGACTTCCAATCGCCCCCCGATGGACTTCTGCCAGTGCCTTCGAGACCCTGGTCCCACATCTCGCTAGATTTTGTTACAGGCCTTCCATCCTCGAACGGCAACACGGTGGTTTTAACCGTGGTGGACCGGTTCTCTAAGGTGGCTCATTTCATCCCTCTGCCCAAATTACCTTCAGCCAGAGAGACAGCGGTTTCGGTTGTTAATCACGTCTTTCGCATTCATGGCCTCCCGATGGACGTGGTTTCTGACTGGGGTCCTCAGTTTGTGTCCAAATTTTGGAGAGAATTTTGCAGGTTATTGGGGGTCACTGTTAGTCTTTCATCTGGGTTTCATCCCCAGAGTAACGGTCAGACCAAAAGAGCAAACCAGGATCTTGAACACACATTGCGATGTTTGGTTTCTCAGAATCCCGCTTCCTGGAGCCAGCAGCTCACATGGATTGAGTACGCATATAACTCATTTACAGTGTCAGCCATGGGCCTCACTCCGTTTCAGTGTAGTTTAGGTTACCAGCTACCAATTTTTCCCAGTCTGGAATCTGAAGTCGCGGCCCCCTCCACTCATGCCTTTGTTCAGAGGTACCGTCGCACCTGGAACAGGGCTAGACAGACCCTCCTTCAGGTGGGCGAGCACACCAAGGCTAAAGCTGATCGCCACCGGTCCAAGCCTCCCGTTTACGTTGCCGGTCAAAAAGTGTGGCTTTCTTCTAAAAACATTCCTCTTCGCACCGTTTGTAATAAACTTGCTCCCAAATTTATTGGCCCTTTTATTGTCATGAAAATCATTAGTCCTGTGGTAATCCACCTTAAATTACCTCCAGCGTAAAGGAGGGTTCATCCCGTATTCCATGTATCCAAAATTAAGCCTGTTTTTCATATGGCCATTAATCTGCATACTCAACTGTCACGGTTGTGAATCTGTCTGTTCTTCTTGCATGTGTCTGTGTGTGTGTGTGTGTGTGTGTGTGTGTGTGTGTGGGAAGTGGGTGTGTCTTGTTTGAGAAATCTTCACCGCGTGGTGTGTGTGTATGTGTGTGTTTACATTCATCAGCTGGGTGGTCACGTGTCTTGTTACCACTCACAGCAACCAGGTGTTTGCTATCAGTCACAGCTGTTGTGCCTTCCGCGCGCTATATATGTTCAGTGTTTTGTAGATAGCGTTATCAGTCCGTTATTGTTCACTCCTGTGTCTGCTCCCTGTTAGACGTTCTCGCTCGTTCTGGTGGAGGGTCTTTGCGTGTTTCATTTGGACCTTATGCACGTCTCCGTTTCATTGATGTTGTTACTACTGCCTGCTCTGATGACAACATTATCTGTGAGAGACTTCATCCCAATCCGCTACTCTGATGAACTTTACCGCTGGTTAGCGTGTCGATTTCCTTGAGAGTTGCTACCTAGCGCTAACCTTCCCCTTCCCTCGATATCTGGTGAGATATCAGTGAGAGACTTCTATGTGGCGCTATTTCTCGGATGAACTTTTATCGCTGTTGAGCGTGTTGTATTCCCGGTGTGAGCACCCTTGCTCAACACTATATCTAGGTGAGATCATACCGGTTGTGACTCTTTAATAAATCATCTTGCATTCACTTGCATTTGGGTCTCCTGTGTTTATCTTTGTGACATTGATAAATAATGTTATGATAGCTGTTTTAATGTGAAAATATGATTGAGTTTCCTCTTGTTACAGTTATGAAATAGTATGATACAAGCAAGAAATGTTCATGGGCTCATGACATGAAATGGTCTATATGTACAAATATTGTCATTTATCTTTTACAGTATGTCACTTTATGTAATGTATATTTAAAAAATCTACCCTGAGCTCTTCCATTTAATACAAGTGGATGATTACTATATGCTTAAAAAACCAAACAAAAGTTTTATTTTAGTCATGTTTGAGGAATTGGCTGAAATTTATTAGCTGAAAAGCTGGTCTAAAAAGTCTTTGGTCATTATGCACACTGTGTGGAAAGGACCAATAACAAAAGATATTCTGCTATAAATAACTCATTTTATGTTCCATGGGAAAAAGTAAGACATACAGGTTTTGCGAGGCACAAGGGTGAATATACGCATAACAACAATATGGGTGAACTTTTCCTTTCCACTCAAATCTAGTAAATAATTGTTCTCAGAGGGCCTATAGTTTGGCCAAAATTATTTTTTATCATTGTTTACTCACCCACATGTTGTTTTTACATGACTAGCTTTTTTCCTGTGTATACCAAAGTTTGATTTAGCAAAATATAAAAGCTATGCTTTTTCATGTAATGAAAGTGGATGGAAACTTTTCAAAAAGGACAACAATTAATCATAAAAGTTTTATCAAAAAAGTTCACATGCACAGTTTTAAGTTTAATTATACAGTAGTTTTCAGTGAGGAATAAGCTGAAAAGTCATTATGTGAAAATTTTGTCACTATACACTTTCATTGTATGAAAAAGGCCAAAAACATTATAATAAATACATTTTTGTGACTCATGCAGGAGTAAGCTCTACAGGTATTGCTATTTATTTTTGTATGAGCTATGGCTTTACACTCAATTCTTTTGACTTTGTGTGGAGAACCACATGTTTGCTTTCCACTGACTACCCCAACATTTTAGAGACCACTGTGACACCAAAGTGCAGATGGAGAGTGAGTTTTAGCTTGTCCATACTACCATCATTGTTTGATCTCTGTGCAAATGCCCTAATTAGGACCCGCTGAGAATGACCTTTGCCCTGGAAGTAATTTGTCTGTCCCTACATCACTCTTTCTCCATGCAGTCAAGCAATTACTTTTTAGTATTTAAACCTTTAGATGCTTATAAAGTTTAAGAGTAAAAAAAATATGTAGAAGTTGTGTCAAGAAGTACCATTTACCTCTAGAGGCCCCAAATTAAACTGTAGAAATGACTGTTTTCACACGGGTTTCCCAAACGTTTCTATTTATGGTTACATAAGCAGTCTGTGCCTCCTCAAACTTGCAGCATCAATTGAGCCAGTGTTGCTATGTAGGGTTCTGAGAGCTAATCTCATTTAAGCCTCGGATGCAAGAGGATTAGCTATCCAGGAATAAAGAATCAATGACAGCTCTGCTCTCAGAGCTTGTAATGTTTTGACATTCTCAGACCTTCCGAATCATACAACTGGCATCCATGGCATCAGCTTGGTGTTCCTCCAGTGGAGGCAAAAGGAAACGAGTATTACATCAAATATTTCCGCTCTAGCACTTGAGAAAGTAGATGTGCTTCACGCTCCTCAGGAACTTCAGCAAACGACTGGGTAAACAGAGGGGCATGAAAAACAGATCCTGGCATTCTGCACATTCCTCACATAGAGGATTTCTTAGGAGGTGCCCTCTGCCTCTCTGACTAAACAAGGAGAAATGGAGTATTCTTTATGGAGGCGAGTATGGAGATGGAATGTTTGCAGTGTTGCAGGATAATATCTATAACTTAGCTTGGACTGTGTGGTGATAATATGCTTTCAGGATGTTGGAAAAGATGCAGTGCTTTTATGAAGTAACAGGCAATGCCATACTATTTAGCATGTTATTACCATAATATTTACCTTGTGTTTATGAATATGGCAAACATTCACAACACTTTTATATGAGAATTTTGTCAAGTTTGAACACTTATGTTGTTTTTGTCAGCTTTTTATTTGTTACCATTAATTTCTTGTTATTGCCTAATCTTACACTTATTAGATCAGATTTTTATTTTTAAACTATGAAACTCCATCTTAAAAGTATAATTGTAGTATTAATAAGAATTGTTTAACAAACACACTGATGCAAGTATGATGTAATTCCCACAACAATCATGTTGGTACTCATAAAACTTTGTGTAAAACGATTCAAAAGCAATTTCTGTTAAAGCACAATTAGCGGTTTAGTTATGGTGCAAATTAAATGTTTTCATAAAGGTTCAGCTGGGAAAAAAATAAAAAATAATGTAGCAGAGCTTTCTTATTAAACTAATGTTATATTTTTCCAAAAAGTTCATATAAGAAACAGCTGTTTCTTGCAATTATCATCACTGTTAGATCTGCCAATATTTAGTTATAAATCAGTCTGAATAAGATTGTTTCTCAGCAATATGTGATGTCTTTTCTCTGTAACATATTCTAAAGTCAGATTTGGTTTCTACGGTTGTGTGTGTAAACATCAACTGCTTGTTTTGACCAGTTGTGAGGTGGCAGTATTATGAGAATAAAATTTATGAAAAATCATGTATTTTTTCACATAAAAACCTGTGGGTTTCTAGGTAAGAGGAATATCACTGCCCTCACTGAAAGGAAAATCAGCTAGTCTGCCAGCAAACTTGTAATGTCTGGAAATCTCAGATTTCCGCCAACTTTTTTCACTCTGTCTGTTTTTTGCTCCTTTTCCTCTTTCTTTTCCTTTTTGTGTTATTGTCAATCCTTCGGTTTTTGGTCAATCCTTCCCTCAGGAATAATTATTTATTGAGATTATTTTATAACCACTTCTGGTGCCTTGGTAGTTACTTGTCTTTATGGACCTGACAGCTGGAATGAAAGAAAGGATGCCACAGCTCAAGTTGTTTATATTATGAAGTCAAATATACGATGTATCAAGTGATTTAGTGGTTAAGCTCACTGCATCACTAACTCTTCTTTGTGGCTCTCAGTTATTGATGATTTTTTAAAAATTGCTTTCTCTCCTACATACAGTACAGTATCCCCCCAGCTGCCTCATCTTTTGCAGTCCTGTACTGCTCTTATATCTTTTGGCTCATGCCCAAGGACATATCCCCACAGGCACTGTGTTCAGTCCCTTAATGGTAACCCTAGTACAAAATGTCTAAATCACGTTTATCTCTTCATTTATCTCCTTTAGATTACTTCTGGGTACTTGATTATTTCACTTAGAGCTGTTCAGCCCTGAAAAGAGTTTTGTTTTGTATTTCGAATAGGTTTTTAGACTGATTTATTTAAAATGTGCATCAGAGACTAGCTAGTAGTAGCTGTGTCTCCTGGCCTCAAGAGGTGAACTAGTGAATGATGTTAGGTGCTGTGGTGTTTGGCGTCTTTGTTTCTTCTTTTTTTTGTTGTTGTTGCAATTTTGTAATCTACCAGTTTGCTGTATGACATCCTGCGAGACAAATTTAACTGCTTAACATACTTTCAAATCGATCTTACTGTACTTTGATTTCATACACCAATCCGTCTGTGTTTACTTTGTATTTAGAGAGGTTTGAATAGAACCGGAGGTGTTAAATTGGTGCCGTGACCCAATGCTGGACACTAGTGAATGATTCTACTAGAGTCTGTGGTCATTAGTATCTTTTTTTAGCACACAGAGATTGCAGGGATTTTGGTTTAAATCATATTCAGAGCACAGAGAGTGGAATTAAAAAGTTACATTGGTGCCATGACCCACATGGAAACATGAGATACAGGGGGATAAGGGTAATAAAGAACCACAATAGTATCTGGATGCAGCCTTTATGATGCAAGCTGAGATTGCATCACTCAGCGATGCAATGTCAGAGACAATGCACTCAAATTGAGCGAGTGACGTCACTGGGAAGGGTAGGGTTAGGGGTGGGGTTAGGTGAGCCCATTAAAAAAGCATTGAATGCAGCTCAGATTGCACTGCACCAGGTCTGCATCTAGACCCCAGCTAGCAATTGTCTGAGCAAACCTCACTTCCCTGGTGCCAAGAGGCACATTTGAGACTGTGAGTGTAATTGAGGCCAGCTAGTAAGGGTTTTGTGGGCAACAACATTTCAAAATCTGCAAATAATATTACCACAAACCTTATTTACTCATAAACCCAAAAGCTGCATTTTAAAAATGAAATCAGTTGGAAATTCACAAGGGAACCCATAGCCTTCATGCACCATCACATTTAGCATTGTCTAGCGAATTTCTGTGGGCAAAATACAATAATTTCAATGGGAATCCAAACAGACTAGAATTACACAGACTCATCTGAGAGTCAAAGATTTCCCCACACAGATTTCGCAGCGGGTTCAAGTTGGTCTCATGAATTGGCAAAAAGCGAGTGGGAGACTTGTAAGTCGTAAACAACACTACTGATAATGACAATGGATTTTTATTTTTTGTCAGAGAAAGTTTGTTAAAGTGAGAGTAGAGTACCCAGCAAACAATTTTGTGCTTAATAGACATCTAAACTTAGACTGCACGGCTAAAACAAGGCTAAACTTGGGCTGTCTGTGAAAATCTAATAGACATCTAAGTATAGACCAAAACTAGACTAGTCATTAAATAAACAGATTAGACAGACTTTATATGTGTAGTCATTCATTTCTGTTCATTTGATGACTAGTCTAGTTTTGGCCTATTCTTAGATGTCAATTAGATTTTCACTGACCAAATTTAGCCTTGTTTTAACCAAGACAACTATGTTTAGACATCTATTAGACCTCTTTTAAAAACAAAAAATGTTTGCTGGGTACTTTTAGAGTTTGGCCTACACACACTTATAGTTGACCTTTAACCTCTATTTGTGTTGTTCCAGGTGAGAAACCTGCACAGGAGGAGAAACCCAGCATCTTGTGTCAGCATCCCAACTGTCCCGAACGGCGGCCTGCATCCAAGGTAAGCCATCAAAATGTGTCACAAAGGAAGCCCTGCAGGTGCGACACAAACTACAAAATGTACACCTCTTAGTGTTTTTGTGAACAGAAAAATCCCAAGTATGCCAATTGCATTCATCCCTTGGAATATTCCAGCACAATTAGAATTTGTGGGCATGTGCGCTAAGGGAACTGTCAGGAAAAACAAACGTTTTGTTTGTCTTTGTGCTGTTGAAAGTTCAGAGGCTAAAGAACGGATGTGATGTTATAGGTGGCATTTCACCAGCATTCTCCTGGGAGTCTGGGCATGCGGGCATGGAAAACAGAGATTACTGCTACCATGTACTATAGGGTATATGAAGCTCTCAAAACACAACATGTTTCTCCCGTCCTGTCTTACTCTCTCTTCTCATGCCTCTCTCTTTTTGTCTGTTTAAATATAACACATCTATTCTGGTGACACTTTTTTGATTGCATTTTATTGTCATGGGTTCACTGCCAAACTGGTTTGACTAAAAAGCCAGTGTTTTCCTCCCAGTGTCCCTCCTCTTTTAAACATCAGTCACTCCCTTTTTTTCTCTCATTGGCAAACCTTGTGCCTATTCATTACCCACACTTTCCACTTTTGTATTTTAACAGGTGTTCCTTTACCTATAAAATCATCAATTACAATGCAGCCACAGTAATATGAATACATCTGCATTGGTCTTCAGGTTGGAAACAAACTGTTTCAATTGACTGCATGCATGGAACATTTAAGCCAGCTGGAAAATGTCTGGTCAAACGTCACTTGTTTGTGTGGCTTTACCTTCAGTTTTCTGATGCAGCTTTAACAGTAATAACAGTGTACTTCTATAGTAAGTCAAATGCACAGACCTAGCAATCACTGCGTTGTTCAAAGATAAAACAAGTTACTGCAGTAAGCACTATTGTGTTCAGAAGCAGCATTCATTAATGACACAATATTAATGCTTTATTATATATATATATATACAGGTTTCATACGGTCATGGAAAACCTGGAAATGTCATGGGATTTTGACATGGCATTTTCCAGGCCTGCAAAAAATGTTTTAGGAAAACAGAAAAACACACAAAGTTTTATAAAAGTCATGGAAATTTGTTTAACAAATATCTGGTCCCCAGTGAGGAAGCTCCAAACATTTTGGGTCACAGCCCTAGCAATACTGACAATTAGAATTAAAGTTTCATATAAGCTATTTCTGATATTAAATGATCAACTAGAAGTCAAGTTATTATTTGTTGTTTCTAAAACTTGGATATGTGACACGACTTTTGTCAGGTAATGTAGTTTGAAACAATGTTTATTGTTTTATCAATGCATTTTATCTTGACTTTTGTAGTTCATACATGAATAGACATTTACTGGTCAAAACATGCAGAAAATGTATCGTTTTGTGAGGTCAAAATATTTTTTATTTAGTCAAAATAGCTGGTTGAGTGGATTACAGATTAAAGTGCCAAACTTTTTTTTGTATGAAAGAATAATTATTGGTACCAGCCTGCTTCAAACTCTGGATAAATCCGATAAACATTGCATAAAAGAAACTGATAAAGTTAGTTTACAGTATGTGGCGTATGTTTGATTCATTATAGGCCATCACAGTGATGTTTGCTTGCCTTTTTTTTGCTGTCCTAAATTTCCTGTCTGACAGTGTCCTCTGAACTTCAGCAAGCTTTTGAAAAAGGTCTCTGGGTAAACACTTCTGTTTCTAGTGCTCTCTGATCGAAGCCAGACTTAACTTAATGTACCCAAATGTTTTTATCTGAACCAGGAACACACTTATGTCATTGCCCTTAAAATATGGAAAGATGAGAGGGACTGTTGTTTATTTGAAAAGGTTTCTGCTCAAAATGAACGGAGGAGAGTTTTTTAAGTGTGCGTATGTGCGTGTTTATGTTTTGAAAACTTTGTGGCTCGTCTCTTGTGGGATACGAGCTTCATGTAGTTTTTGTTCTTCCTGTCTCCAGCGAGGGGTCGAGAGGTGAAAATACACAAAGATGATGACGATAGTTTACTGTTGACATTGAACTGCTCATCCTGCTAGCTGAGATTTAAAGGTGAAGTGTGTATTTTTTTATCTTATCTTAGAGACGACTTTAAGTAAGCCATTCTTTTTTTCTGAAAAGTCTAAACACTTTGGCCCTGTAGTGCTTTTAAAATGTTTTTCTGTTTGTATACGCATGGAGACCAGTAACAGTGATTTAACCAATGGCATGAGTTTAGAGGTGGGGCTATCTGTTTGTCGGAGATGTAGAGTTAGTCCACCATTTGCAGCTATAACAGCTTCAACTCTTCTGTGAAGGCTTTCCTTAAGGTTTAGGAGTGTGTTTATGGGAATTTTGGATCATTTTTGTAGAAGCACGTAGTGAGGTCTAGGCATGGGACCATAATTGTTTTCAAGGTATACCGCGGTTTGGAAAAGTCAAGGTTTTTTAATTTTCTGTTATACGTTCCTAAGGTATATATATATATATATAGATTTAAAAAAACAAATTATTTTTTTTTGTTTTTTAGGACAACAGTATCTCCAGAAGAAAAGATTTCCAAAAATGCCATTTTAAATTGTAAAGAAATTTTGTCTTTAAAACTAATGAAGACAGCAGAAGTCAATGATTCATTTGAATTATTTAGCCTGACATGTTTACTGTTCCAAAATATTTTAAATGTTTCTCAAAATAATATATATATTGTGAAAATATTGTGTTGAAAAATGGAAAAGTTGTTGTTTTCTACCCAGACATTTGAAAGGAATATATTTTGGAGCAGTAATTACAATACCATGAAACCGTGATGTTTTTATCCAAAGTTATCATACCGTCAGAATCATATACCGGCCCATGCCCAGTGAGGTCAGGTACTGATGTTGGATGTGAAGGCCTAGCTTGTAGTCTCTGCTTTAATTGATCCCAAAGTTGTTCTTTCAGGTTGAGGTAAGGGCTCTGTGCAGGCCAGTCAGTTTCCGTTATTTGGAGGGGTGTCTTAAAACCTTTGGCAGTGTAGTGTATTGGTATAAAAAAAAATAAATCAGGTTTTGAGGTTTTTAGTTTTCCGACAAACACAGTGTCATTTATTATTTTTTGTCCATTTTATCAGTGAATTTTATGATAAACGCTGTTTTGATGCTTTTTGATGGTGTGACAGGTCACAGTATAGCTCCCTTGGTTCAAACAACAGGAAGTGTGCATGAATGTGATTGTTCTTTCCTCTTTATTTATAGCAGCAAATAAACATGAATGGACATTTCATGTCTATATAATCGCTCAATTAGTATTTCAACTCTAGAATGACACAGATTACATGATGAAAATTGTAGATTGTAAAGGTAAAGGTTACTTATTTTAGTATTACCTTTAGTATTTTACTTTAGTGTTACTTAAATGATTACCTAATTATTTGTTTGGCTGACAGAATTAATTGCGAATCCCTGCATTGTGTGTGTACACATTAATAAACCAAAAATGACCATGCCATTACTTGTCCAAAGTTATCTATGTTTTAAATATTATTTCAAAGATCAAGAGTTACCGATGGTCACTGAATTTGATGATGACATCACAGCCATACGTCACTGATGTTTAGCATAATTATGTCTTTCTTATGTTGCTGAGAGTGCTTTTTGAAATTCAGAAGCGTTTATTTATTTATTTACAGTACAGGGTATTTACATGATCATTATACTCTACTTGTGAACAGTATTAAAAAATGAAACTAAGCAATATGACAAAGTATTATTTTAAAACGTAATGGGGAAAAACTAATTGGGATATTCAATTAATGAAGAATTTAAATTCACTGCCATTGTTTGACATATGTAATCATGCTATCCATAAAAAGTGGACTGTAATCTGATTATTTATTTTAAAGTTAATATACTCTAACTTTAATTAAGAGTACATAATTGTTTGGAATCTGATTATGTAATCTAAATAATGTAATCATTTTCATTTTGCCAGTCATGTGCAGTGGTATTGAACACACACAGTACAGTAGGAGAAGTTATTAAAACATGCAGACCTGACAGAACACAAGCATTTGTTATGACTGTTTGCTATCATCATTAGAACTAGAATAGAAACCAAATTTCAAATATAGTTTCAGACGGACCAAACCATTTTTTTATTGTATATTGTTACACCCCTCAATTATTCTTGAGGGGTGATAACGTATAAAAATAAACAGTATAAAAATGATACTACAAATAAACTGTAGTTGTATGTGTAGTATACAGTATGATGAGTTTTCATTGTATGCATTAATGAGTCATTTTACAAGAAACCATCACGGACAGGAGGATATGCAATATTTTAACACCACGTGAGAGTATGTGTATGTAGATGTACACTATATGCTTAAATAATTTATGTGTGTATGTGCTTGTGTGCTTGTTTAAGTGTGTGTGTGTGTGTGTGTGTGTGTGTGTGTGTGTGTGTGTGTGTG
>CAIGQZ010032461.1:7493380-7514586 GCA_903798205.1 Danio tinwini | reverse complement strand
GTGTGTGTGTGTGTGTGTGTGTGTGTGTGTGTGTGTGTGTGTGTGTGAAAAAGTTGCAAAACCATCCTCATCCCTTACACAAACACAGACTAAACACTGCATGCACTATAATAAACACAGACATTAGCAGCTGACTGTAATTTGTGTTGTAAAAGATGAATGTGCTGCTTACAAAGACATTACTAAGCTGGAGCTGGACCGAGTATTAAGGTTAGCAGATGGGATAATGGTGTCTTTTCGACACTTTCTTCATGAAAACAGCACAATGTTGCCTTGTCAAAGGTTTCTTCTTGGCTCCAACGCCTTGATTTCAGTTAGAAAAGTAGGTTAATTACTTTTCAGTGTTCAATAATATATTTAATCTGTTGGCTTGAGGTTGACCTGGCATCCTGTCGCAATGGATTTTCCCCACAAAGTCATTTTAAAGATGTCAAGAAATTCACAACCATAAAATGAGCTTATTACAAGGATCGTTCAGGCAAAGATGGACATTATCGTAATTAAAACTTGCACAGCTTTCATTCTTCTGAGAAATACATTGTTTTGATTGTATAATTATTTTTTGGTCCGGAAAATCTCGATTTGATGTTGTTTGGACCCAAATGTTCTTCCAGTGTAACTTTCAGGTTCTTAAACTCGTTCACTGCTGTTAATTTGATTTAAAGGATTATTTCAGCTTCTGGAGCGGGCCTGTGCTGTATCTTTATGTGTCACTGCTTCACGTCTCTCTCTGAGTGTGAGAACAGACTGTACTCACACCTATAGGACAGGCACGTTCAGCACTTAATGCGCTGTTTGAAATATTTCAATGACAAAATATTTGAAAAGTGGAGTAAATCAGTGTTCATGGAATGCTTGGAAATGTGAAGCCTCGCTACTGCATTTGACCACAAGATGGAGCAATAATACTCAAGTATTAGGAATTTTTTCTACTTGGGTACTGTATATGTGTGTGTGTGAGAGTAAGAGAGTGAGAGAACGAGATTGTGTCTGTTTACCTACTTATATCTTAGGGACAAATTTGTATCCAGAATTTTACTAAATCAGACAAAACCACTAAAAACCACATTGTATTCTGTTACCTGTATATTGTAACATTATAGTATTATATATTTATAGTATATAATGATACATATATGGTTTATACTGTTGAAATCAGAATTATTCAACCCCCTTTTTTTCTCTTTTTTTAATATTTACCAAATGATGTTTAACAGAGCAGGGACATTTTCACAGTATTTTCCTATAATATTTTTTCTTCATGGAGAAAGACTTATTTGTTTTATTTCAGCTAGAATAAAAGCAGTTTTAAATTTTTTAAAAGTCATTTTAAGGTCAAGATTATTAGCCCATTTAAGCAATATATTTTTTCGATAGTCTACAGAGCAAACTATTATGTTTGGAAATGTGCTGAAAAAAATCTTCTCCCCATTAAACAGAAATTGGGGAAGAAAATAAACAGGGGGCTAATAATTCAGGGGGTCTAATAATTCTGATTTTAACTGTATGAATGTGGTTTATATACAGTATTTATGGTTTATATATTTAACTATTTGACAAAGAAATTTGTAATCAGGGGTGTTTCCCAGTGCTGGGTTGCAACTGAAAGGGCATCCGCTGCTGGAATATGCTGGACATATGCTGGAATAATTGGCGGTTTATTCTGCTGTGGCGACCCCTGCTAAATAAGGGACTAAGTCGAAGGAAAATGAATGATTAATCTGACAAAATATGTAAATACTTTGTTTCCATTGAATTCAGTTACAATTTTTCTTCATAGTGTATTACAATATACTGTAAATTTAAATGATTTCTAAATAAATGGCAAAGATATAAAAGGATAAATTGGTCAAGTATATAAAATAAACAGTATGAAAAAATTACTACACATAAACTCTGGTTTTATCAGAGTTTTTTTACTCAGAATTATTAAACCCCCTGAATTATTTGCCCCGTTTATTTTCTTCCCCAATTTCTGTTTAACGGAAAGAACATTTTTTTCAACACATTTCTAATCATAATAGTTTTAATAACTCATTTTTAATAACTGGTTTATTTTATCTTTCCCATGATGACAGTAAATAATATTTGACTAGATATTTCTCAAGACACTTCTTTACAGCTTAAAGTGACATTTACAGGCTTAACTAGGTTAATTAGGGTAACTAGGCAGGTTAGGGTAATTAGGTAAGTTATACACATAAACTCTGGTTTTATGTGTAGTATCATTTGTTATTTTTTCTTTTCTTTATTTTAACTCGTTAATTGTCACCCTCTTTAAGTTTATAGATATGAAATTTCAATAATTCCTGAACTTGAATTGTTGTAATTCTTAAATATTTTCAAATACAGATAGAAACATATTGTTTTTAGTTGACAATAAGTACTTTACAGATGTCTATTGGTCTTTTATTACAGTCTTTTATTTTACAAATATAAATTTTATTCAAATAACCTTGGACATGAAGCCAAAATCCAACCTGTCTGATTGTGTACAAAATTTGAAGTTAATACCATAATAATTGAGATTTCTGTGTTTGTTAAAACAAAAATAGCCACTATAGTTAACATTCAAACATAGTTTTTTGCATTTTCTGTCACAAATTAACACGTCTTGTACGGTATCACCTCTATCACGAAACAGAGTCAAAGTGAAAGACATCAGCATTATTTTTGTGAATTCGTTTTGAAGCAGTCATTGTTTAAATGTAAAAAATAGTTTAGCATGCTTATGGTAATTCAGCTCTTTTCCCAATGGTTCTCTCATTAGACCAAGTGTGAAAAGTATACCTCTCATATTTCATGCTGTACCATCTGTCAACATGAAGATTTCTAATTCTCTTCTTGTTTGCGCTCTTTTGCCAAGCACAGCTCTCAGCTCTCTCATTCAGTCCTTTAAAGGAGACCTCTGATGTCACCAGACAGGAATTAAGTCTCTGGATGAACAAAAAGGTCACAATGCATGACCCCTAAGGTGTAAAATGACAGTCATTTTCAGCTCTGAATCAGGTATCCAAGTCTTTTTTGCCTCAGGCAAAAAAAAAAAGTATATATGTAATTTCAGCATTATGAATGTGACATTTGCAGTAAAATCTCAAATCATAAATTGACAGAGGAAGTAAAGGTTAACATCGTATTGAAACATCTTCTTATATTTTCCAAAACAACTGACCACAGAGTTGTGGAAGCAGATAAATATCAATCTGTAAACATTCATTCATTCATTTTCTTTTCGGCTTAGTCCCTTTATTAATCTGGGGTCGCCACAGCGGAATGAGCTGCCAACTTATCCAGCATGTGTCTTTTTCAGCAGCGGATGCCCTTCCAGCCGCAACCCATCTCTGGGAAACATTCACACACATACATACATATTCACACACACTCATACAATATGGACAATTTAGCCTACCCACACGAAACCCACACGAACGCAGGGAGAACTTGCAAACTCCACACAGAAACGCCAACTGACCCAGCCGAGGCTCGAACCTGTGACCCAGCAACCTTCTTGCTGTGAGGCGTCAGCACTACCTACTGCACCACTGCGTCGCCAATCTGTAAACAATTTTTATATTTTAAATGAGGACAATAAACATGCATTAAGGATGTTATGAAAAAGTCTGCAAGTTTACAGTATACAACATACTTTGTAGAAATTCTGTGAAATAAACTGCTCAACCCAAAGGAAACTATGCTAATCAACAGGATAAGAGTCAGCTCTCTATAGAACAAACATCATTGATTTTATTTGATTTTACATTTTTACATTTATAAGGAAAAAAAAACCACAGGATTATGAGATATAAACCGAGCTAACAATTTTAGCTTTTTAAAAGGTTGCCTAAAGTTCCCATTAAAGGGCACCTATTTTTGTGTCTCCAGAATGTGTCTGTTAAGTTTCAGATCAAAACACCCATCAGATTATTTATTAAATCTTTCAGAATATTAGAATGTTCTACTCTGAACACAATGTAGCTTTTTTTTTTGCCTGTGCCTTTAATTCTCTCCCTGCCCCCCATTCCCATATGCCTGTCAGAGTGTCCCTCAATCTCCACCTCAGCTGCGTCAGATAAACAGCACAGTGACAGACATGAGGGAAGCAGATCTCAAGTAACGTTTGTGAAAAAATCTACAGAACTTTCCCAATGATTATTTGAGTCAGACACAATATCATTACAAAATTCACACACACACACAGACACACACACACACACACACACACACACACGCACACACACACACGCAGAGCGCGCACATTTAACTTTGTATGCATACGGAGACATGTTAATACATAGCTGTCAATCAGTTCGGTGGGCGGGGAAACCACACTCCTACATCACGTTGCGGTGGGCCTCAAAATGGGAGGGATTTGGATCCTATTTTAACGTTGGGAAATAAAAAAAAAGAGACTTATTGTCTTTCTATCACTCCAATATAGCTGTGGACACACTATACCTGCACACAGTTTTGTCCAAACAGCTTACAAAAGACTCTTTTCATCATAGGTGCCCTTTAAGTTATATAACATTATATTTGAATGTTCTTAAAATGTGTCCTGTTAACTTTTTAGTTATTATTGTTGTTGTTTGTTGTTTTTGTAAAGAACTATGTTTGGAATATAAATATTGGTCACACTTTATTTTAAGGTGTAATTCACACTAATAAACCATTAAGTATGAATTTTAGCTCAATCAACTCATAATTTTAAAATAGAAGTTGGGTACACATTTGTTACATATTGCATAGGATTAGGGATGTAGAATTAAGACTATGCTGAATATGTACTTTATACTGGAAATGCTTATAAACAGTCAATATCTTAATAATAGGCAGGAAATAAGCCAAAAGATAATAATAACAATTGATACTTGCGTAAAGTTATTTTAAATGGTAAAGTTTGGCAAAAAACACTTTTAAGAGTGAAGAAGGAAGTCTAAAAAAAGTCAAAACTGTAAGATGGAAAAGGAAAAATTACAAGGAAAGCAATTGTCAAAACTTTGAGGAAAAAGTGACAATTACCTTCTTTTTAATCTTTTTTTATCCTGCAATCAAAATGCTTTTGAAATCAAAGACTGTAAAATGTTTGAAATGTGATCAAGATCCTATTTGTTTCAAAATTTTTTTCACCTAGTCAAATGGGGAGAAGAAAATCTGTATAGTCAATGGTAAACACTTTACACTAAGGTTGTGTTACGTTAGTTAATCATAGTTCAACATTTACTAATCCATTAATCAAATCCAAATTCATACTTGTTAACATTAGTTGACTCTGTGAGTTAACATAAACTAACATTCATTCATTTTCCTTTGACTTAGTCCTTGATTATCTGGGGTTGGCACAGCGGAATGAACTGACAAATATACCAGCATATGTTTTACGCAGCGCATGCCCTTCCAGCCACAACCTAGTACTGGGAAACACCCATACACCCATTCAGACGCGTTCATACACTACGGCCAATTTTTGTTTACCCAATTCACCTATACTGCATGTCTTTGGACTGTGGGGGAAACCGGAGCACCCGGAGGAAACCCACGCAAACATGGGGAGAACATGCAAACTCCACACAGAAACGCCAACTGGTCCAGCCGGGACTCGAATCAGTAACCTTCCTGCTGTGAAGTGACAGTGCCACCCACTGAGCCACCGTGCCGCCGCATGAACTAACATATAAATATAAATGTATTATTCATAGTTTGTTCACGTAAGTAAATACCATAATAAATGCTGTACAAGTTTTGGCCATACAGTACTTAGTTCAATACAATGAAACTTTATTGTAAAGTGTGACCAAGTTAATATATAAAAATGTCAATTTGATATTAAATAACCCTGTTAAAAGTGCTTCACTATTGTTGTATTCGGAAAGTACCCTGATCAGGACATTTTTTAAATATTTAAGCATTTCCCATCATTCATTTAGGGCCAAACTGTGATCTCACACTTGCAGTCCTCTTATGCATCCCAGTCCTCTTAAGGGAAGACTGTGAGATGTAGTCACAGGAAGTTGTTGTGGATCTGGACCCAAGTTAAAAACAGGATATCGACACAAGAGTGACGTTTAACAGTTGGAAACGTCCTTCACAGCGACACTTCTGTCTGCCCGTGTTTCTGAGAGATTGGCCTCCCTGGGGCATGTTTTACCTGACCTGTCACATCCTTTGCTGGTTTGTTTAGTTATTTTAAAGTCCTGTTTTATTCAGAGGTCATCAACTGCAAATATAAGCAGTTTTTGAGTTTAGTAAGTTTGCATATAGTTTTTTTATCTTTTTAATTTTGATAAGTCACAATATTTTTTGATTCAGAACATTAATAGGCCTTACATCAGCTTGCTATATAAAGCATATAGGCAAAAAAAAAGAGAGGAAGTGGGGAGAGAGTAAAAGAAAGGGGGGGGGGGTGATACTGTAATATTCTGTATTTGGTAGATGTAAGCTCAGCCACAGGCTTCAAAGACTGTTTTTATGTAGGATTTCCTGACACCACATGACCCAGACTCCTGCAGGGGTGAATTCTGGGAAGTGTCTGATGTACAGTAGATATAAGGGAAAATAAAAGAACCATGTTTTTGTAATGTTACATTTAATTAGTATTTAAATTAATGTTTTAATTCTTCTGTTGACAGTTCATGCTGTCATGTCAACACAACTTAATTATGCAATAATAGGGTGTTTCATTAAGTGTAATATTTAATTAAATAGTTTTGTATTATATATATTAGAAACCAATATATGAAAATATTTCTTAACTCTCTAGATGATGCTCCTACTAATTTTCTTGAACAGGCTTTTTGTTGTTGCTGTTGTTTAATTAAAGTAATTAACTTATTATTATGCAGTTATTTAATGTTGTCCTGCAGTTTTTGAGCTTTTCCCTGATAAACACTTTGCTTTAATGATTTTGGATTGATAATATTTTACTTTTCTTGAATTAAATCACCCACATTTCAGCATGATATAATACTAATGTAACACTATTTTACAGTCAATAAAAAAAATCTATTTTATTCATGTGTATGCATTTCTGCATATTTGGCTTAATATTTTGTGAATGTTTCATATGATTACTTTTAAGTTACCAAAATGTTAAAAAAGAGAAGCATTGGTTTAAAAAAACATTATTAATGTTTTACTGACATTTTGTATCAGCATAATATACTCATGAACATGTAAGTTATTTCAAATAACAAAAACTTGCTCTATATGTAAGTTTATTTTACAGTTTCCTAAATGAATGAAGACTTTTTAATTAGAGTGCACGGTCTTCTAATTAGAATGCACATGCTAATTAGCTGTCAAAGAACACTAACAGTGAAAAGATAGCAAAAAGGATGGCTATAGCATCCAGAGCAACCCACAGTCTGTTTATAAGGACATACTGCAGTTTTATCATCTTACTCATTGTGGAGCTATAGAAAAAAAATCTCCCAATATCGTTTCTTTGTGCCATTATGAATATAGTAGTCTGCACCTAGATTTTTTTACATTTCGAATGAGTTCTGTATGTGTAAATGGGCCTATAATCCAGATCCAAACTGGATTTCTGTGGAGTTCTGTCTTTCCTCAGTGACAGAAACATGCATGCCTGTCACAAACATGACCACCAAAAATTAACATTTTAAAAACCAATATTCACGAACAATCTCAAAATGTCTAGATTTGAAGTCTGATACATCAATAATGCAACCCAGGCTCATTCTGATAACGTACCGCTATATACATCTCTGGAGAGCGCTAAATATGTCCCAAGAGGTAAGTTGTTTTTTTTTTGCAGTTTTTGTTTTTGCAAATCCACCAGAGGTCACTGTGTACGCTTTTTTTAGATCTCAAATTTTTCTTGCTAGTGCCATTTGCGTCTGCTGTTCTCGCATAAATCATCCAGAGGCTGCTGGCGACTGACTGACTGAATGGCTGACTGACTGACTGATCGACTGACCCACCTTCCTCCTTCCATAAACCCAATCAATACCATTTTCAAAAGCACCAATTGACTCGCCCACCCACTTCCCTAAACCCAACCGTCAGCTTTTAAAAGCAATCCAGAAAAAGAAAAGCCCTCGTCTGAATTTTACCACATTTTCAGATTTTACCACATTCTCATTTTGTTATTTATAGGTTATTAAATTTTTTGGCTTCTGTTTTTGTCTTACCCTCTTTCTGGAACCGTTCTTTGCCATACTAAAACCTCGTTGTTGTGGTCAACTGGACAAACTGATAACAGCAGGAAAGCCGTCCATACGGAGTACGGCGTTCATTTTAAAGATGAGATGCAGCCATACATACTTCTGGCAACATAATTCGCTATCTCCAGAAATGTATATAGGGCTACGTTTTCAGAGTAAGCCTATGTTGCAACAATATCACGCTTGTATCTGCTTCTGATCATAGGTGTTTCAACTGATCACTGTAGATCAGGGTTTCCCAAAGTCCAGACTCCAGTCCAGATCCAGTACAGGAGAGAATTTAACCCGTACCCACCCCCATTTCATACTAATTGTGTGTAAATCTTTGGATTTACTACTTTAAAAAAAAGTTGTTGTCTATTTAGTTTTTAAATGCCCTTTTGGCCAACATAGGCTCATTCTGAAAACGTAGCCCTATATACATTTTTGGAGATCGTGAATTATGTAGCCAGAGGAGTGTATGGCTGTATTTCATCTTTAAAATGAACACTATGGGGCGGTATGACGCTGTTCCTTTTTGCGCTTACCAGCTGTGGACGGCTTTTTCGCTGTTACCAGTTCATCCAGTGGCTCGCCGCATACGTTGGAAGATTTGAGGTGCAGAGCAGAGTTGACCTTCACAACGGAGTTCGAGTGCGGTGAAGAACGGTTCCAAAAAGTAGATAAGACAAAAACAGGTGCGAATGGCACTCGTGAGAGAAATTTGAGATCTCAAAAAGCGTACACAGCAGCCTCCATTTTTGGTGCTTTTCAGAAATGTAAATAGGGGTACGTAATAAGAATGAGCCTGGGTTGCTTTTGGTAATTGTCTAAAATGACATCAAAAGTTATAGTTTTCCTGCAAGATGCTGTTGACATGACATCCAGTCAGCTTATGACATTTACTGTAATTTCATTTTTGTGATTCGGGCAGCACTCTTTACTAGTGAGCATTTGTATGGGCGAGGATGACCGTTTCCAGAAAAGAAAAGTTAAAAAGCTTTTTTAGTTTTTTATATTGCATCATGTTACTCTTGACCTATCCGGGTGTTAAACTAAATGTCACTTCACTGCAAAAAAATGCTTTTCTTTCTCCTGATTTTTTGTCTTGTTTTTAGTACAAATATCAAAAAATCTTTAAATCAAGAAGAATTGTCTAGACAAGCAAAACATGTTGTCTTGTTTTCAGAAATAATATGCCAAATTGAAGTGAGTTTTTCCTTAAAACAAGCAAAATAATCTGCCAATGGGGTAAGCAAAATAATCTTATGTCAAAAGGAAAAACAATATTATTTTGCTTACCCTATTAGCAGATGATTTTGCTTGTTTTAAGGAAAAACTGACTTAATATTGGCATATTATTTCTGAAAACAAGACATCATGTTTTGCTTGCCAAGAAAATGCTTTTTGATATAAGAATATTTAGATATTTGGACTAGAAACAAGACAAAAAATCTAAGAAATAAAAAAAAGCATTTTTTGCTGTGTTATCACTTTGCCTCTTTTGGCTTGCATTAATGTTTATTTAAATGCAAAACAAGGTAAAAAATGATACAAAATGCCATGGCCCAAGTTTTTATGTTACTTTAACTCATTTTAATAAGGTTTATTTAGGTTTCAACATTTTTCTTTTGCTATACACCGTTTAACTTAATATTTCAGTCAGTTTGATTGACGCACAGTATAAGTTGACTAGAAAAGTTCAATTAATTCAACTAAAACAGTGAAGGGACTTTTTTCATTGTTGTTGATTTATGTATTTACATGTTTATTAAAATCAATCTTTTATAACCAGTTATTCCAAACCTTTAACATTAATGAAAGTTTAAATTTGGATCTCTGAATTAAGACTCCTGCTCTAGATGATAAATGACAGAACTAAAACTGAAAACACAGCCAATGAAAGGCTACAAGTGAGGCAGAGCTTTTGTGTGTTTGTTTTTTGAATATATATATATAGTATGATGGTTGGCCAAATCTGTTTGTGCTCTGCAAAATCAGTAGGAGTAGTGGGTGTGTCTGGAAAACCACAACTCTTTTTACACCTGCATTTAGATGTATCATTCAGTACACACAGCTGCTCTATCTGAATCACCTACAACACACACACAAATGCACACACACACACACACACACAGAGAGACAGACTCTGTTGGAGCCGTTCAGAAGCAGCCAGTAAAAAGGAAGGAAGCAGGGGAAGTGAAAAAGCAGAGCGACGGAGAGTCAGAAAGGCGGGTGTTATGCACTCAAAGCATTGAGTTGTCCTGAAACTCTTCATTGTTTTCTGCCATTCTTACGGACCGTGGAGAAGCCGTCATCTTCAGGAGGAGAGAAACAGACTGGCCACGTGAGTGTGTGACACCGGCATCAGGTGTACAGTATGTGTCAAGAATGCATTATTGTATGTTATTTCACAGGGGCGGCTGAGGTTTTATGGTTGTTATTAAAAAGTCTCTAAGCTGCGTGAAGTGCTGCGGTTTTTATCACAGATGTGTGAATGGTCCCGGAGAAATGAGGCATAGGCAAAACTGATGACAGAGCTGCATTCACTCTCTTAATGATCTGTGTGCTCTTTCAATGGCTTGTTATTCTTTAGAGGCACCGTGTCCTTCTGTATTTCACATTGTGCTTATTTTAATCACTGTTCTTGGGTATATTCTCTACAGTGACCTTTAAATATGGGCGTACACTGGCGTGAGACTGTTTGAGGTCTGATAACTGTGAGGAGAGAACAATAATGGACTTTTTTTCTCCTTCAGGCCCTTTGTAAACGTCGGCACAAGACAATCACAAGCTGATTTTGTTGGCTCTGTATTCTCTCGAGGGTCATGTGGGGCAAAAACAAGGGCTTAATTGTTTTTTTTTTTATAACATAAAACAATTGAGTTTTCCCCCAAAAAACATAAAAATCGTGTGGTTTCAACTCATTTTAAATAAGCAGTTTGAACAAGCAGATTTTTCAAAAATGTGAATAACTGTCAAAAGCATTTAGACAAAGGATGTTAATGTTGGGTAGTATGTGTGTTTTTATAATATAAAATTAAATGCATTTATCAGGATTATGTTGGTTTTTGCCACATTTGGGCAGTAAACTTGCATCGGACAACCTAGTTAGTGTTGATAGGTACTATACTAAACTATACTATACTATACTATACTATACTATACTATACTATACTATACTATACTATACTATACTATACTATACTATACTATACTATACTATACTTTACTATACAGTGTAATACTGTTGTCATATCCCCCAAATTTAAAGTACTGGTCAGTATCAGGTCATTTAGAGCTTTTAAAAAAAAATAAAAGGGTCCCATGTTTCAGACATGTTTATATTCATCACACAGTGCAATTTTTATTTATATATTTTTTTAACTTCAGAAGTGTTTTGAAATCATATTGGGTCAAATAGACATGATTTTCAAGTGCAACGATTGAATGCATTTGTAATTCTTTCCTAATTTTCTGTGGACAAAAAGCTCTAAATGACAATATTATTGCATTGTCGACTTTTTAAAAGATGTATAATTGAATATTAATTTAATATTGATGTGTGATATAAGATTTATAATGTAATATTGATGTGTAATATAAATTAATCTTAATTTGTTTAAACTCAAACCAAGGAAAAAAAGAGGCAACGTTTTAGGCTTTGACGTGCTTCTGGCTTTGAGAAGAATTTTTCCTTACTCTAACTCATTGCAAATGCATTTCAAATAAGAAGACAAAGGAAAAATAGAGGGGGGAAAAAGTCCCAGGTAGGATAAAGTAACGGTTTGCCTTGGCAGTAGTTGCTCTAAGCCTTATTTAGGCTTAAACTTTTACTTATGAGCCTCAATCTGGCTTTACTTTTGTTCTCAGCTGGAAGCCATATTGGTCTAAAAAAGTATACATAAAAGTCGTTTATGAAAGCAACTCTTCACATTCTCGGTCCTAATGATTATTTTTCAATCTGCAGTCTTGTGATTATATAACTTCTAGAATCTGCCCATTTTCCTGATTCTTGTCTCCTATTGTTTGTAGGGGTTTTGCTGGCACATGTTCTCTGTCCTGCTTACTCACTTCTTGTGGTTTTCTATCAGATGGTGCTTCGTCACTGCTTCAGCATCTACAGGCACATTTGTTTTGGCACCTTTAGCTTAAGAATGTTTGCATGAATGTATTTTGAGTAGATCTTGAATTGAATTCATTTGAGAAGCAGCTGTTTGAGAAGTCGCCACACCGAGAAAATTGCTGGTTTTCCGAATTTTGCGGTGTAGTTTTTGCATGGTTCTCTATCTGAGTGTGTTCTGTTGCGAAGCTTATCAAGAGAACAATGGAAGGAAGCAGACAACCAGGAGGTCTTTATCCCTCTTTCTTTTTCCCTCTTTCCACACTTTATTTCCTGCTGATGTTGGCCTTAGAACTTGTCCCAGAAATGGCCTTTGAACAGAAAGTTAATGCAATGTTGAACTTTATGGAAACATAATGTTGCGTAATAGCACTGCAGAATATTTCCTGAACTCTTTATGTTCTAAGGCAGATTTTTGATCATTCTTTGTTTTGTTTTTTACCATTCAATCATATTTTTTTATTGTGATGTCTTTTCCATATGTATTACCCAAAATGTCTTTTTTCCGTCACTTTCATTTCCAGAAAAGAACATTATTTATTTGTTCCAGTTTTCAAATATGTTATAGGGCTGCACAATATTGAAAAAACGGACATTGTGATATTTAGTTTTTCTGCAATATATATTACGATATAAATACAATTTCACAAGATGAATCTATTTGGAAAGAATTCTGAAATGTACACTAATTGGGATGCTTTTTTTAAGGGAGTGCACCTGCAAAAATACTAAATAAATACTAAATAAAACAAACAAATTTAAGCACCAATGAAAACGATAATAGGTTTTTTGGTGCAGTCTAACAGTATTGAGCTACAGAATTTAAACCAAATGTAAAACTCTGCATAGTCTTTAGTGTATAAATAATTAAGCAATTAATCTCCATTAAAGAGTCAAACTTTACAATTTTTTGTGTCATATGATTTAAATTTGAAGGCTGCATGGTGGCGCAGTGGGTAGCACAATCGCCTCACAGCAAGATGGTCGATGGTTCAAGCCTCAGTTGGGTCAGTTGGCATTTCTGTGTGGAGTTTGCGTGTTCGCATGGGTTTCCTCCTGGTGCTCTGGTTTCCGCCACATGTCAAAAGGCATGCACTATAGGTGATTTGGGTAAGCTAAATGTCCATAGTGTATGTGTGTAAATGAGTGTGTATGGATGTTTCCCAGTGATGGGTTGTAGCTGGAAAGGCATTCGCTGCGTAAAACATATGCTGGATAAGGTGGCAGTTCATTCCGCTGTGGCGACCCCAGATTAATAAAGGGACTAAGCCGAAAAGAAAATGAATGAATGAATGAATGAATGAATGATTTACATTTGCTTGAAATCTTAGTCACCGGAAATTAAAACAAGTCCAAATAAAAATGGTTTACACTATTAGATTAGACAGATCCTGCAATGTGACTATTGCAGATTTGCACATTGCGATATCGATGCTGAAGCGATATACAGTATTGTGCAGTCCTAAAATGCTACTTTAATCACTGTCATTTAAACCACAGAATGCTATAAACACAAAATGTCTCAGTTTTAAATGTTGCTTCCATCACTGTTATTTCCAATTCTTTAGCTGTGATGGAAATGACGCTATTGTCAAATGTTTTATTACCTGTTGGATATTGTTTGAGGGCAATTTAAATAGACTAGCGAAAGTGTGTTAATTGCTTGAAGAATGTTTATTTTTAGTCATCAGAGCCAGAAGACCTTATAGTTGAACAAACACTCATCAACGTCAAATTGGAAGAAATTTGGGCTATGGCCATACAGTACTGCCAAAAACAATTGATGGACTGTATTTCACACACTTTACTCCTCAAATGTAACATTACTGCTTTATGATTTAGGTTTGTCACCACCCGTCGTGTCAGGACCTTCAAGACGGCAGCCCATTACACCTCTGTGAGTCATGTGACTCTGTCTGCCATCCAGCCACTCATGACGGCATGATCGTTGACAGGCACCCGCGCTTTGACCTGCAGCCACAAGGTACAGCATCTCTCTGTCTCTTCTCTGCTCACTTTGAATTCGGATGAGAATATGTGGAAGTCAAAATTATTATTATTCTTTTTCAAATATTTGCCAAATGATGTTTAACAGAGCAAGGGATTTTTCACAGAATTTCTTATAATATTTTTTCTTCTGGAAAAAGTCTTAGTTGTTTTATTTTGGCTAAAATAAAAGCAATAATTTTTTTAAATCATTTTAAGGTCAATATTATTGGCCCTCTTAAGCAACATTTTTTTTGATTGTCTACAGAGCAAACCATTGTTATACAATGACTTGTCTAAATACCCTAACCTGCCTAGTTAACCTAGTTAGACCTTTAAATGGGGCTTTAAGCTAAATATTAGTATCTTGATAAATATCTAGTAAAATATTATTTACTGTCATCATGGCAAAGGTAATTTGCAAATAAAATCTTCATTCTGTTGAACAGAAATTGGGTAAAAAATATACAAGGGGGCTAATAATTTAGGAGGGCTAATAATTTTGACTTTAACTAGATATCAGCTGTCCTCAAGTCGAAAGGGTGAAGGTTAATTATTATTACCAGCTTCTGGCAGGATGTTATCATTACTTCACTTCCTGTCCCCACAGGTTCCATCCTGGCCCGGAACGTGTCCACTCGTTCCTGTCCGCCTCGTACCAGTCCCCCTTCTGACATGGAGGACGGAGAGGATGGATGTTCAGACCTAGGGTCAGTTCTTTTCATGTTTATTCCTCCATTTGGACATCCATTATGGCTTTGCTTTAATAAAAGAGGAAGGCTGTGTGCTTTCCAGTGGCGTAATCTACTGGAGATGACCTTCTGGGATGCGACTATCTATTGTTTTTGATCATCAAATTGCTTTAGGAAATGGAAAAACGTGAACTTTTGAGCTTTAGCGAGTTGACAGCCTTATAAATGAGTTGGTACAAACTGTGATTTTGGCAAACGTCCTGGTGCAATGTGAATTACACAATTTTTTTGGTTTAGAAAGCCTAAGTAACTTTAGCTTACGACATGTCTGATGTTAATTTGTTATCCACATGGGGAGTATTTTATAGAGAATGAATTATGAGTACTAAAGATTTTATTTGCACATGCTTTCTGCATTGTTTTAGTAAGCAAGGCATTAAAACAAATATGCAATTTGAGCAATGTGCAAAAATCCAAAAATGTGAATGGAGTTTTGCCAGAATTGCTTACAATTATTTAAAGTAAGACAAAGCATGATTTAAAAAAATTAAGAAACAAAATGAAAATTGTGATTTGTGATTAAAATATGCAATTAAAAAACATTGAGTTCCTCATTTGCAGGCCTGTTTTAGAAGTGAATAAAAGTCTAAGTGTTAAAAACATTTTATAAAGATTATCAAAGAGTATTGTATTGTGAATACACTTATTGCTTTAAGGGCACCTATTTTACCTATTTCCCAAGATGTAAGGTAAGCCTTTGCTGTCTCCAGAATATGTCTGTAAAGTTTCAGCTCAAAATACTCATCAGAAAATTTATTATAGCTTCCAGAATCTGCCTATTTTGGTGTCTGAATACAGTGTAGCTGTTTTTGTAGCCTGTGGCTTTAAATGCAAATGAGCTGCTTCTCCCCGCCCACTGCTCTGCTTCTCCTGCTTTACATCAGATAAACAGCAATCAGTAATACAGACGCGGATGAAGCTGAAATACAGCTCATTAGTCAGAATATACCAAGTATGTTTATTACATGTATTCATGGTGGAGTTTATTCAAGTCTTTCTGAAATGATGAGTCTCACACAAATGCCGTTTGCAGTACACACACACATATTAGTGTTTACTGACATAATGCGGCCAAGGTGATTATATCGGTTAAGAAATATCAATTTTATTGTCTTTATTACAAACATGCTCTATTTTAAAAACGTTTTAAACTTATAAAACGTATTAAAATCACAGAGACCTGTAACAGATATGCAAACCAGTTTTTCTGTGGATATGTGTATACATGTTGTTATGGAGACATGGCACCTGTAAATCAATTCGGGAGCGGGGAAAACCACACTCCACACTCACATTGCGGCCTCAAAATCACTGGAATTTGGTCCTATTTTAATGTCAGGAAATTTTTAAAAAGAGACTTGTTGGGTTTATATCACTCCAATATGACAGTGGACACACTATACCCAGGGTGCGAGTTACAGGGGGATTTAGGGGGGTCTGACTTTGATCCCCTCTGAAGAGCATCAAAACAAGAAAGAAATAAAACAAGAAGAAATAGTTTTCTCTGATCTGTATCTTAAATAATATTACTAATTAAAATAACAGATGACATACATATACATTTGACCACCCCTATAATGGTTCATACCATTGTGAATAAATGTTTGTGCCAAAATATTAATTTAGTGGTTTGAATCCAGCAAACCTAGAGCATCAACAGACAGCGTAAGCAGGCGTAAGTAAGGGGGTGGGGGGGGTGGGGGTGTTGTTATGGGGAGATCACAAATTGAAAAACAGGGATGTAGATCGCAAAACGAAAGAACTGGGGGGTGTTAGGGGGGCACTTACGTTCATTTTGGAAGGGCACTTTATATCCCACACTCTACAGGGCATGTACACTGCACTGGTTGAGCCCTATGTGTGCACGTGCCTGAGCGTAGGTGTTCACAAAAGTGCTTACAAGATTCTAGTAAAATAGATATTTGTACTGTAGGTGTCCATAAAACTAGATGCTTACTTTGTATTTTATTATACACTTGTGTGCACATGGAAGTTAAACAGCAAAAATAAAAAATATGTGCAGTCTTTCAGTCATCCATTAATAGGTGTCGTAATGCAAACCTGTCACTGTTTATTTAATATGTCATTGAGAACCACTCAATATCCCTCAAAACAAAAACAAAAGTTTTTAATAAATTAGATGTAATTGAATTAAATATGTAACTTTGGTTCACTGAGGCATATTAACGAACATAACCGAAAAACCTGACCCCCCTCCTAATCGTCAATGTACAATTCACACTTTGGCTATACCTGCAAACAGTTCTGTCCAAACAGCTTACAAAATTAGATTTTCATCATAGGTGCCCTTTAATAATCACTATGATGCAGTCTAATTTATGTAAAAGTATTGTAATTTGTGCTGAAATTAAACTGTTGGACTGTTTAAACAGGATTATTCATGGTCAGTAAAAATACATTTTTCATTATAAAACACCACAAACAAACACTGCACATGGCCTTCCTCACTCAAGTCCAATCATTCCCTATTCTTCTGTGCTTTAGGGATCGTAGGAGTGGAGGAATGAAACTGGTTAAAAAGAAGACCAGACGTCGACACACAGATGTAAGAAAAGAATCAGAGCTCTGATTTTCATTAAGACTGTGTATTGCTATTCTGTCTCAAGCAAATTATCTTGCAGGCAAGATTTTGAGGCATTATGTATCTGTGAGTCAGTGCTCTTGACCTTTCTTTGTCTGAAAGTAGTCAGTATTGGCAGTAACTGATAGCTTTATAAATCTTTCTAAAGCAAAAACTAATTGTCTGTTCTCCACCCATGCAGGACCCCAGCAAGGAGTGCTTCACTCTGAAGTTTGACTTAAATTTTGAGGTCAGCATGGAGGTCGTCCCAGCCGTGAAGAAGAAAACCTTGAGGTGATTTTGTACTTGAGCCCCTAGGTGGTGCAATAAACTAATCAATGCATGCAGAGTCATGGTTAGCTGACCGTTAGCTTGTTGTGTTTCAGAGAAGTGCTGGGAGCTGTGTTTGAAAGAAAAGGCATCGAGCTGTCACGTGTCAACCTGTTCCTAGATCAGTCAAATACACCGCTTTCATTGGGATTTGAAGCATACCGCTTTGGTGGCCACTACCTCAGAGTACGAGGTAATTCACTGCTTACTTTTGAGGGCTGGTTGTCAAAATCAAAATTGAAGCATCTCAAATTCGGTAACACTTTATAATAATGGTTCATTATTAGTTCATGTATTTACTTGACTAAGTATGAATAATCCTGTAAAGCATTTATTAGTCACGATTCAACATTATCTTGATAATCTTTTTGTACCCCTTCCCCTCAAAAATGTACCCCAAAGAAATAGGACAGCACTACAACACCTTCATTATATCACAATCTCTTGCTTCATATGAGATTGACGATGGTGACTGCTGTTGTTTTTTTAGTTGCATTATTTCCTGGTATTTATCTTCAGGAATTCACTGAAGGCATATATCATGTTATCATAACGATTTAATGTGGCAATAAGATCGTAACTGTACTGTGCATTTACACTGTGGCCATATTCATCTATGTAAACACACGAAAACAACATTAGCATTAGAGCAGACACTGTAAAAAGCTCATTCCCAGCCACTAGACTGTCAAAATGTTGTGGGACTACTGTACAGGAGTTATTATTAGGCATTATAGATGACAGAATTTTGAGGTTTTTATTTTAGCATTTTTTTTAAAGCGTGACGATAATACACAAACGCCGTTATGAATGTATTCAACAAAATTTTGTTGTTGGGAAAATATATTTCATATGCATAAATCTGACTTTGGCATGCTAAAATTACTTCATTTAGATTATGTGTGTTTTCCACTTGCCTCCTCCTACATTCAACTGTTTTTTGTTTAAGAGCTTACTCAATGAGCATGAGCAAATGGGTTTTACTTTCATAAAAAAGTGGCACATTGCAATTAGTTTTCTTTCACAGGATTTAGTTTTCAGGGCTCAACACAATAAAGATTGACCTTTTTTTTTCTCTGGCCACACCAAACTAATTATTTCCTTGCCACAAAATTGAAATAATGTATCAAACAAGCAAAATACTGCTGTATACATACACTTTTTATTCAACAAAACAGTTAACATTTAAAAAATATATATTCTTGTGCATCTAAAATTATGCACTGTGGTCTGTTCTGGTTCAAGATCCCAGATCACCAGTTAACTATGCATACAGCAACATATTAAAGCAATATTGTTGTAAAGGATGATTATTAAACTATATTAACAAAAATAACTGCAATCAAAAGAAAGCTGGCAAAAACAATCCGTGCGCGATAATGAAAGGATCATGCCGCGCACATGGTTAATGTTAGGCCAATTAAAAATCTGTTTAAAGAATGGTTAAAGCGAAAGCGACAACAACCTGCTGCTGCTTACAAAGAATCTCGAGCCCTTGAAGGACTGTGGGTGCACGAGCATCGCACTAGTTTAGTTTCCAGGCACGGTTGCTTCGAGTGGGGAAACGGCACAGGAGCTTTTAAACACTCGACACTAAAGCCCTCGTCAGTGAGTGAGGAAAGCCTGTCTCACTGTGCGCGTGATCCTCTCATTCATTATTCACCTGCTTTCTTTTGCTCGTTCGAAAAGCAGTTTTTGTCAGTCGTGCTGCTACGCGATTCTAAGATCACATTTGTACGCATATAGACAAACGATCATAAACTAACAGTCTAATTTGTGGTGATGACGAGCCAGCACTGGCAATTTAAAATGAGTTTCAGCCAGCCAAAATGGCTAGTGGGAGTGGCTGTCTAACCCGCCACAACCGAAATCTACCCGCAATTAGCAGATTGGCAGGTGTTAATGTAAAGCCCTGAAGGTATTAAAAGATATGCTTGTGTGTTGTAAAAATTTGTAATAATGACAAAAAAAACTAATTTGTACATCTCCTAACTTTCGTGTGCAGCCATGCTGTCATTGTAAATGGTATATTCTGGGAAATTTTCTTACTTCTTGGTTTTGAGTGTGGTCCTGAAGATTCTCTGTTTGAAGAGGTATCTAGCCCTTTCCCTTAGCCCTATGCCCTCAAGCTAAAGAGAATCGGGACACCACTACCCCTTCACGTGAACGCTCAAAATGAGGATTAGGTCTTAATGCTACTAGCTCCATGTTTAGCTGTTTTGGCTACATCTAATGCTTTTCTTATTTCTTATTTTTGAAATAAAAAAAAAAATTATGCAAAAGGCCTTCCTCAAGAAAGAATTGGAATTTTCTAGAGTTTCATTATTATTCAAGAATGATGTACAGAACACTCTGACCTTAGAAAAGAAGTAACATGGTCAATATTTAAAAATTCTATGGATGTTGATGGATGGATCAACAGTATCATTTATCACAACAATGACAAGTTTCTGGCCAGTATTAATGAGAGTTTTGTGTGTGTGTTTGTGTGTAGCCCGACCAGGAGAGGAGCTGAGGGTGGAGAGGTGTGTGAAAGACCCTCGTTCTCTCAGTCTGCCCATCATGAGGTCCTCCAGCAGCACACACAGCTCCTCTTCTGACCGAACGGAGCATGGCTCTCTGGGACGCAGAGAGGCAGCAGACCTGCTAGTTGGCCTGGTAGGTCATGCTGCCTACACACAGAAGAATGGGGTTAGTTGTCACAATCACTTTATTTATTTATTTATTTGCTGGTTTATGAATTTTTTTGTTTATTTTACTAATCAGATTGAATTAAAAAGGTCCCATAATGATACATAAATATTTATGTTACAGTGAATGATGATGGCACATCATTTTTCTCATATTTTGAAGTTTTACTTGTAATTAAAAACATTGCAATTATGTTTCAGTTATGAATCACTTATTAATTTATATTATATTATATTATATTATATTATATTATATTATATTATATTATATTATATTATATTATATTATATTATATTATATTATATTATATTATATACACCACTTTTTGTGAATCAAAATCTTTGAAGTTTTTATATTGCTTTTTAAAAGTTTTAATATAAATATAAATCTTGTGAAATATTAGTATTATTTAAATAAAAATTTCATAATTTAATATATTTTAACATTAAGTTAAAATATCCATTGCATTTTTATGATTATTATTCTAAGCTTCAATGTCACATAATCCCTAAGAAATCATTTGAATATTCTTATTTATTATTATTATTATTATTATTATTATTATTATTATTATTATTATT
>CAIGQZ010032461.1:7442737-7467252 GCA_903798205.1 Danio tinwini | reverse complement strand
TTCTTACTTAGATTTTTTGTCTTGTTTCTAGTCCAAATATCTAAAAAATCCTAAATCAAGAAGAATTTTCTAGACAAGCAAAACATGTTGTCTTGTTTTAAGAAATAATATGCCAATATTGAGGGAGTTTTTCCTTAAAACAAGCAAAATAATCTGCCACTGAGGTAAGCAAAATAATCGTATGTCAAAAGGAAAAACAAGATTATTTTGCTATACCCCATTAGCAGATTATTTTGCTTGTTTTAAGGAAAAACTGACTTTATAATTGACATATTATTTCTGAAAACAAAACATTATATTTTGCTTGCCAAGAAAATGTTTCTTGATATAAGAATTTTTAGATATTTGGACTAGAAACAAGACAAAAAATCTAAGTAAGAAAAGCATTTTTTGCAGTGTATATGCTATAGGCTACTAAAGTATTTAATATATATTTTTTACATATAGTATTGCATTAATTTGCATAGATGTTTTATGATGTTTGAGTCATCATGCAAAAATCAAGTAAATCATTGGATTTGCTTGTAGGCTATTTTAAAATAAATCTTTTATAAGAACTATTATTATTAACTTTAATTTTCCAAATGGAAAAAAAATTGGTTTATTGGTTGTATATGCTAAATGTTTTTTTTTTTTTTAATGGCGCATTCCCCAGCCTTAGGCTACACACACGTCATGTCACACACATGCAGACAAATTCACGGGCACGTGTTTTGAATAGTTCTCTTTAAGCTAGCCTACATATTATGACTTCAATTAAAATTAAATTTTAGAATCTATTCGATTTGAATTTCGTTCTTGTATGTGTTCTTTTTGTTCATGCAGGCTTAAATGCCATGAAATAATTTGTAAGGTAATTCTTTAGTTTCATAGATTTAGTAGGACTATTCCAGGAACAAATTATTCCATTTCATAATTACTTATTAAAGTATAACAAGGATATGCCTTAATAAGACGTGGTCGTGGAAGCAAATGTATAATTTGAATTATGTTCAGAGCTCCGTAGTTTAAAATGGGTAAGCAAAATAGTCAGTTAAACTATAGTATACACAACGCTGCCTAAATAAATGGACTAAAAATACACAGTTGATCACTTAGGTCTATTAAAATATTATTAAAAACTGTACTGAAAGAAAAAAGCACAAGAAAGAACACCGCTTTGAAAAAGAAACTTATTTTATTGAAGTACTTTAATTTTAGACAGTTATTTAAGATTTTTTAGTTACAAAAAAAATCTGAGTTAGCCTACCAGAGAAATTTTATGTCTGTGCGGGATCTGAGCGGTATTGGTTTACCGGCCAGCAAGCGCACTACCATGGAGCAGAATGCTTGGCAGAGCGTCACACCGCTTAGCTCCGCTCAAATGCTTTGGCTGCTATCAGTTCAGTATATTCACTTTGTTACATAACTGCATGTTGTGCTCTGCCTCAGTTTACTGCAGTGATGCACAACTTCACTTTAGATCACTCGCACATTTTCAGTAGCCATATCTCTACATTGTGTTCAAAGCAGAAATTTCCAATATTTTGAAAAGTATAATAAATAATCTGATGGATGTTTTGAGCTGAAACTTTACAGACACATTCTGGAGACACAAAAGCCTTATCTTAAATCTTGAAAAATGGATAAAATAGGTGCCCTTTAAAACATTCACATATACACTAACAACATATTTACATAATGTGATGTTTCTTTTTTGGGTTACATTCTGTGATCTTTACTTTAGAAAACAAAGTGTTTCTACACTGTTAGTGATTTCCTGTCGAACTTACTAGTAACTTACTATAAATCTATTACAGCAGAAAACTGTAACTGTAATGGTGTATTTATAGCACCAGCATTGTATGTCTTTACTGTAAAATATATGTTAAATTTAAAATATACGCTAATTTTAAAATACAGTAACATGCTTCATAAAAGTCCTACAACAAAAATTCAGTTCATATTACAGTTAAATACTGTGTGATTTATAAAAATTGTTAACTGTGTAGTTTGTAGTGCAGCCATCTGCCAGTAACTTAGTGTAACAATTACAGTAAAAATACTGTATTTACATGTACAGCACCATTCATCTTGCTGAATATGTATTTACAGTATTGTATGTCTTTACTGTCTTTACTGGGTTTAAATGGGGAATTAAACCATTAAGCACTTGGGAACTACACTGTTGTGACATCACAATTGCATTGCATTCTGGGAAATATAGGTGCTGGAGTGGACATATGAAGCTGACACACTCTCTTGGTCAATATCGAGCTAGAAAATACCATTAGGGATTTTCCAGAGGGAGCTCAGGGGAATCCCAATGCTATTTTGAAGTGTGTTCCAACTATTTAAACCACATTAAGATGTTCTGCCAATAATGGACTTTTGTGTTATGTAATCAATGATGTACATCTAAGGGAACGAGACAGGCAAGTCAGCGAGTGAAGGGCATAAAAATTGTACTTGAATGTGGTGGAGCTCTTACTTTGTTAGACTTTATAATTGGACTTGGTTACACTTTATAAATGCATAGTGTATGTTTTGTTGAAACGTTTCTGGTGCAAATGTGCAAAACTGGTACACTTGTTTGTTAAAGTGTCAGAGAGACAGGAGAGTGTGTTTTCTACAGGTGGTTTGTCAAGCCCACTCACCTGTGTGAGGCACACTCACTTTGGGGCTCAGGTGATTTTGGATGAGATGAGTTATTAGTTGTCATTTAAATGATACTAGTGAGTCACCAGTCTGTGTTGGAATGGGAAGATCATTCCAACAGTGTGGAACAGAACAAAAAGGTTTTGGAAAGTGACTTACTGTATAGCCTCTCTGCAAAGGTACAATAACGATGGTGCTCACTCTCTGACCGGAGGCTCCTGGGGGGTGTAGTAGACCTTCAAGAGCAGGTGAAAGTAAGAGGGCGCAGTGCAGTGGCTGTCCTGTAAACAAGCATCAATGATTTGAACTTGATACAAGCCTTGGCCAGTAACTAATGCAGAAAGATAAAGAGAGGAGTTACACAGGCTCTCTTGGGCTCACTGAAGACCAAACAAGCTGCAGTGTTCTGGATCATCTAGAGGCTTAAGGGTGCAAGATGGGAGTCCTGCTGGAAGAGCATTGCAGTAGTCCAGCCTTGAAATGACAAGAGCTTGGACTAACAGTTGTGCAGCATGATCAAGTAGGCTACTTTTTCTCTCTTGATTGGGTACAGAACAAAACACTGTTGTCTAATAAATTGCTTAACTAACCTAACTTGCATAGTTAACATTTAAATCACACTGTTAGCCGAAGGTTTCTATCTTCCAAAATAACTAGAAAAATTGTATGCACTATCATCATGGCAAAGAAAGAAGAAATTAGGTATTAAAAATTACAGTATTGAAACTACTATGTCTAAACATTTTCTCAATAAACAGCATTTGGGCAATATTTGGAAAAGAATTACAATTTCAAAGAAGGGCTAATATTTTTTACTGTATATTTTCAAATATTACCATAAATGATTGTATGACAAATAATTGATTTAAGGCAGTAAATAACATTAGGTGAAATTCTTTTTTTTTTTTGACTGTTCACTCAAAAAATATGTCTTGCTGCTTCTTTAAACTACTGATTTAAAATGAGCTGAAACAACGCAGTTGTTGGGTTTTTGGGGACAACTTAATTGTTTTATGTTTAATCAACTTAAAATTGTAGAAACCATTATGTTAAATTAATTTGTATTGAGATGAGATTTTAAATATATATTTGACAGTGTTAAGCCTTAAATGTCAAATAGTCAACAATTTTACTGATAAGGTCTTCATTACAACATTAAACTATGTTGTTCTATCTGCATTTGGTCTGGTTAGATAAATCGCAATTTACAAATATTGTTTGATGTTTGATATTGTACATTTTCATCACATTTATATTCTCTGAATTGTTCATTTTTTCTCATTTTAATAAGATGTTTATTAGCTGTGCAGCATTGAAACAAGCAACATGTATTTACATGGCGGTAAAGAAATGTCACAGGATCATACCTGTTAACTGTTAAGCTAAAACGGCAATAATCCCTTAACCAGAAGGTGGCAGAAAAGATCTACTTTTTAAAACTTGCCCTTTGTTTATACAGCTGATGGAAAAATATGTGGTAGTGGATCTTATTTCCACCCTCATCATCATATTTCTGTAAACCCAAAAATGACCAGGCCAAATCCACTACAGCATTTAGTATTTTTAATAATCATAAACAAATTCAGTTATCACAATATAATGTGTCAGTAATATAGGTCTATGAACTGGAATGTTTTCAGTCAATGTGTCAGAATTATTGCTTGTTAATCATAAATATTTTCATGAGTTTGCTTTCACCCATTTATAAAGTAACATAACAAAAATCCATGTCTCCTTTTTTTTCATTTGAGTTTTTGATTGTCTGTCCCCTAGAGTTTTATTGCTAATTGCGGGAGCTGAGTCTGCACTCTGGCTCATTACATGCTGTGAGCAAAGCCTGTAAACACACCACCAACACTATGATGAAAAAGCCACGGGCACCTTCAGTAATTATTACCAGGCTTTAGGCCTCATACATCTCTGTCATACATTATCAACGACAGTATGGTACTATGCATTTGAATGAAGATTTGTAAAACAAACAAACAAAAAAGTTTATATATCTAAAATATTCACTCAAAAATTACATATACATCAGTGCAAGTCTTGCAAAGCCCAGAGTAAAGTGTTTTTAATGTGAACGTCAACATATGCACAGTCAAATGCACAGCCTTTTACAGGTATACTAAATTTGCATGCATACATGTGCTGGACATATGTGTGCACTTAAACATTTCATATTGTATCAGTGCTTTTTCTCTCTCCAAATATGATCAATAAAATGTTTTTTTTTTAAAGCAGAGTACAATAGACCTATCACACATGTACATATGGTCCTTTATTTGTCTGTCATCTTCAATAGTTTGTTTGTTCTTTTTTTTCCAGGGGTCTACGTACATGGATTACTCATTTAGCTGCATTTGGTTATTGATGATTTGACACAAATCACATGATCCAGGATAGTTTTGTTGTCATAGCAACAGGTCTGGTAGCTCAAACCTGCTTGGGATCAGGCTTATTTCATATAAACAGGATATTTTTTTTCGTACAGAAGTGTTATATAAAAATGAGGAAAAAGAAATATTGCTAAACAATGTTTTTTTATTTAAATTTAAAAACAACTAAATAAATCAATACATTTGTAATCTACACTGTGAAAATAAAGGTGCAAAAACCTGACTAATATGTGCACTTTAGGTAGGCTACTAAAATATACTTTTAGGATTTCAATATTGACTTTTTTAAATACAAATGCGTTCTTTGAAAAGCTAGCCCTAGCTTTAGTAATGTTTCTGAGAATGTTGGTTCGTTTTTTAAGAAATAATTATATAATTTACTGTAGTCATGCACACAAATTGTTGAGAGCTAAAATGTAGGTAATCTGAAGCAGCGGTAGATGTAGACACTTTAAAATCTAAATGCAAGTCAAAATGCTTATTAATGCAAAATTAATTTAAATAGGCAGTTATGACTTATGCCACAGGATAAAAAAAAGCTTGAATAAAATACTATCCTAAAGAAAATACACTTTAAAGTTCAGCCAGCAGCCCACAACTAATATGGAAGGTTATGTCATATTTATCAAACCCTTTCATTTAATGTGTATTTTATGTAATTTTGCTCACATGGATGATAATTGATTATTAATCAGATTATTTACGCTAATTATTATTATATTACACTGCTTTCTTGCTGTCAGCTAATCGCTGCATTGATGATCATGATTTCAAGGATCAATAAATATGTGCTTCACAACAAACAAGAGCACACACAGCAATGTAAGATCAATTTATCCAGATATTTTAATCTGATTTGCAAACTTGTTTGAAGAACCAAATTAGCCAGAGATACGTTATCAAGATTAAAGGTCCCAGGATCTGACAAATGAATTTTAAATTAAGTTTAAATTAGGTATGAAAATGGACCCCAGTACCCTGTTCTGTGTTTACATACACCTTGTGGACAAACTTAGTGCAAAATTATTCAAAGTGTAAAAACATACTATTCAGAAGGACTCATCCCTAATCCCCTTGAAGGGTTTACACTTTAAAGGTATTAGGGCATAGGGATGAGCCCTTCTGAATGAAACGCATTGTTTAATACCAAACAACTTACCAGCATCTTAAAGGATCATGGGGCCCGAAGTGTTTATCGTTTGTCCCCTTTTAAAATCTTTCATTCCAAAGGGTCCTTCGAAGTGGTCAGTTTTAAGCACTTTGGTTTGAAAAGACATCTTAACATGGTGGCCATGATTGTTTTCACTCCAAGCGCCCTATGGAGGGTATAGCTAGAAAAGAAAATCTCCGGCCAGAGGTTATTGAAATTATAATTATTAAAATTATTTATGTTATTATTATTAATAATTGATATATAATAAATGATTATATCTATTCCTACCCCAGACCTACCCCTCGCAGTAACATTCATTCATTCATTTTTCTTTGGCTTAGTCCCTGATTAATCAGGGGTCGCCACAGTGGAATGAACCGCCAACATCTCTGGCATATGTTTTACTCAGTGGATGCCTATCCAGTCGTAACTAGCACCATGCTGGGAAACCTCACAGTAACATAAAATTGGTAATTACTGTCATATACAGTGTCGCAAAAATGATGCTATATAGATGTTCGTATTCCCAAGTAGCCTATCCGCAGCTGTATACCTTCTCGACTTCACCGAGATATCCCGTTTGGAATGCACCATGAGTGTCAAACAAAAGTGCATGCTATTCTGGTATGTCATGAAGGCTACGTGGACCCTACTCAGAAAAGGTCTTTTGACTTAAGCCTACGAGATTTGATAGATATTGTTTATTAACAAACGTTAAAGTTACTGGGGAAAAAACGTTTGTTCATATAAGAATGAACTTTTTATAACATTCTCCAAAGTTCTGTGAACGTTCTTCGTTGCTAAAGACAGCTGAGTCATACTGATTTACATTTGATGAGTGATAGACCAATTGATATAGACCTTATTCAATTAATGGTATCTGCATTTCGTCTCCAAAAATGAACGTGACAATTAATAGTCCAAAAAATAGTTCATTTAATTTTGTTGTGAGTTCGGCCATTTTTTAAAAATATCCCTAATGGTTTGCTGGGAACCTGTGAACAAAGACAGTGCAGCTCAAGAGTTTGTTGTTGGGGTTTAAAGGGGGGCGAGCAGAGGGAGGGAGGGAGGACACTAAGCTGGGTCAGTAGAGCAGCAGAGTCGAGTCTACGTTCTCCGCCGTCAAAGTTGCTGCTGATGTCGCTGGTCGACTAAGAGCAAGCCTTCTTTCGCGGGAAAAGTTTGTCAGGTGAACAAAGCCTGCTAAATCGACTTGAAACTTGAAGTTTTTAACACTTTACTAGAGATTGACCCGAAAGGATATCGGACATGAAGAACTTAGCTCTGCCTTTGTGCGCTCGAGCGCTTTTCTTGACTCAACGTGAGTATTGTTTACCTGCAATGAAGTTATTGTTAATCTTTAAAAAAATTAAGTTCTGTTTACATTGACAGTTGGTAGAAGAATGAAAAATTAATAAAGATTGCCTAGTGTTATTTTTTTTACGAAGTCTTGATTAAATACACAGCAACGTGTGCGTGTTTGATTGATAAAACTGTACTGTACAAGAAACATGTCATTCCCCCTCACCTGAGGATTTATATCTTTGCATGCCTCTTGAGAGTCATTGTACATGTTTGTGAATATTTTCTTCCGTTTAAACGTTTTATAATGTCATGTAATGGTTTTCCAATCTGTATTTCGCACTGCTGAGACCCAGACCCAAATGTCAAAACCATCTGGTGTAGATACTTTTAAACCCGTGTCCAAGACTGATAATGCCTTTGTTTTGAAGTAACCCACAGAAACGTTTCTGCTTTAAACAAACAGGTTTGCATGACACAAGCCCCAGAAGTTCTGCGTAAAAAAAAAATGTTTTTGGAAATTCTGTGCAATAATTGCCAGATGTGTCAAGGGCATTTATGTTGTTCTGAGGGGGATTCAGGTTGTAAGCGTGGTATGTTTGCTCTTGATGGTCTACTCTTGTTTTTCTGTTTTTGCTGAAGTGTGCAATCCAATGATAGTTTACCAAGAGCCAAAGCTTTTACTTTTGGAGGTCACTGAAAATGGAATGAGTCAAGAAAATTGCACTTTTACAACTCAAGAATGACTCAGGGTGACACATAGTGGCTTAAGTTTTATTTTAAACAAAGCTTTATAGTTACTCAACAACCCATCATCACAATTTGAGTCAATATTGAAGACTTATGATTAACTAAATCTTTGTTTATCAAGTTGGAAACATTTATAGTTTTTTTTTAAATAAGATGCTTCACTGCAAACTAACCCTTGTTTGAACTGGTCCAGTCTTTTTTATTTCCTATGTTATATTAATACACTAGCCATTTTTTGTTATTGTTTGTATTTTGAGCTGAATAATAATAATAATAAAAAGTAAACCTTCAATGTCTGAGACGTCGTATATTACCTACTCTCTTCTTCCAAAGCAAAACTTACAAGCAAAACTTACAAGTGTGTCACAACTCCGTAACCTAGTGTGTATAACTAAAAGAATGCTGTGTGTGCGCCATGTAGGGCTGGGTGATTGGGCCTGAAATCAAAATAATGATTAATTGAACATTTTAACTTGATTATGATTAATGAATGATTATTATATTTATTTATTTTATGTTTTTGCCCTCATAGTTCACTGATAGGTTTTGTACAGTAAATATGCTCACATATTACAAGTGAGAGATTTTGAATGTAGGGGGGGTTACTTGATTTTTAAATAATTGAAGTAAACACGCACTATGATTATTTATTGAACAACAACATTGAACAACTGAAAGTATAACTCATTGCCTAAAACGCAGCTCTCTGCGCTGCTTACCATCATCACTGCTACCAAACCAACCAATCACAAAGCTTGTGCTACGAGTTGTTGTGATGTATAAGTACATTTTTTGAGTGGTGCATGGGTATGCGAAGGCGGTGCCGGACTGTACACGTGCCCTTGAAAGAAGTATAATATCATAATAATATAATAAGTATAAATCATAATGTAATAAGTGTAATTCTGTCTTAACAAAGCGGGGTCACATGACTCCACACACAGTAATGTAATGTAATGTGTATTTATATAGCGGATTTATTGTGTATGGCCATACACCCAAAGCGCTTCACAATCATGAGGGGGTTCTCTCCACAGCATCACCAGTGTGCAGCATCCACTTGGATGATGCGACGGCAGCCACAGGACAACAGCGCCAGTGCGTTTACCACACACTAGCTATTGGTGGAGTGGAGAGACAGTGATAAAGCCAATTCAGTGGATAAGGGATGATTGGGAGGCCATGATCGTAAGGGCCGAGAGGGAACTTAGCCAGGACACCGGGGTTACACCTTTACGAGAAGTGCCATGGGATTTTTAATGACCACAGAGAGTCAGGATTTCGGTTTAACGCCTCATCCGAAAGACTGCACCCACTGACAGTGTAGTGTCCCCTTCACTTTCACTAGGGCATTAGGACTCACACAGACCGCAGGTTGAGCGCCCCCTGCTGGCCTCTCTAACACCACTTCCAACAGCAACCTAGTTTTTCTATGTGGTCGCCCATCCAGGTACTGACCAGGCTAAGCCCTGCTTAGCTTCAGTGAGTAACCGGTCCTGGGCTGCAGGATGATATGGCTGTGGATGTGGACAGTAGGGAAAGTAATTTAAAAATTTGACCTGGAAAAATCGATTGATTATACGTTCTGAATGTTGATTTCGATTACTTTAGGATTAATCACCCAGTCTTAGCGTCATGTGTATAGTATCATGTGACAGAGCTTACCTTTTCCCTCTCCTCTGTCCAGAATAAACCACAGATATAATGTTCACACTCCAGTTCACAAAGGAGGTTGAACAAAAAAGTTTCAATATTACATGACAAACAAAGCACACCAACAAAAGCTAACAAACAGTAGATCAAAGCAAAAGAGGAAGAAGCACACACAAAACAAATGTTAATTCAGCTGAAGTTCAGTCCATATCCCTTAATCAGGTAAATACTAGGGATGCTCTGATCAGGATTTTTGTAGCCGATACCGACTACAGATTCCGTGTCATGGTGATCGGCTGATACCAAGAACTAATTCTGATGCTTCAAGCTTCATAATGCATAAAGCACATTTTCCCTCTAAGTGTGATATTTAAGTGGAGATCTTACCTTACCTAAGAGAATAAATGAAGTAAACATATAATAAAACATGTAATAAACATATAATAAATAAACATATAATCCTTTAAACACATCTCTTATAACCGTTTAGTGTGGACATGTCATAGTCAGATGCAGCTTTACATTAAATAATAGATAAAACAGATAAAAATATTGGGAAGAAAAACAACCGACAAAGCAATTTGAAAACACTGCAAATGATGGAAAAAGGATTTCTCAATCAAGAAAAAGTTTGATGCAAAAGAAGTTGTACACCTATAAATACATATTTGTTTATTTCAGTAAGTATATTACAAAAAGGTATATTATTAAATATTCAAGTAAAAAAAATATTTAAACATTTTTTATTTTGTTAAACTAGGTTTTAGTGAACTTGCAATATTGTCAGAAACACAGAACTTTCAGTTTTTATATAAAAAGGTCTAAACACATGCAAGGCCATTTCAATATTTTGCTCTCCATCTAGCATGTCTGGTTCCTCTGGTAAACTCGTAAGCAAACACCTGTGATCGGTTCATAAGATCAGTCAGGGGCGTGTTTCTAAAAACCATCGTTATCCAACTAAGGTTGCAAGTTCTGTCGTTACAAACATAGTTTGTTAATTTGTTGTTTCCCAAATCCATTGTTCCAACGAACATTCGAAAACTGCCCTGGGTTCCCCGGTTTTCTCCCATCTTCCAAAAACATACACCTTAGCCAATCGACTAAACAAAATTATCACCTAAGATAACCTTAGTTTACACTTCTGACACGGCGACAAGCAGGGGAGTTCTCAAGACCTTCCTGAGCTTGAACTCCCCTCTCGTCCTTCTAATAGGAGGGAGCCCTGGGCTTGAGGATATTACGATCTCAGGGCTCTTTCCCGGGTCAGCATGCCAATTACGCTTTATTGATCATCAGCTAAGTGTGAACTCTTGAACTTGTATGCTTGCAAGTACACCTCTAGAGCTGTAGTTAGAATCATAGTTCCTGGCTGTGTTCTATTCCCAGTTATCCTCCCTATGCTCTATTTATTTAGAATGTTATAACATTTAAAGTTGGAATGAGAAAAAAAGCATTAAAGTTATTTCTCTTAGACAATTAAATTCATTTCCTAGTAAATAGCCTCATTATTTATTTATATGATTTATATATGAGATTACAATACATGTTAGCTTTTGTAAGTGATTTAATGTTTTAGAATAAAACGTGGAATGTTCTCAATAATATTTGTAAAGGAAACATAGGCCCTATATGTGCCATTTACATATAATTCAATTAATATAGAAAGTGAGTGTATGTTTTTACCAAAACTAATAGTTTTTTTTAAATGCGTGTGCGCATGTAAAACTATAATTTGCACAAAAAAAATGGGATTTTTCTCTAAAAAAATTGTTACCATCCCGTTTAGAGGATCATTATGGGCGTTTTAAGTTATAACTAATGTGGTTCAAATGACAGATGTGCGACAGAGAAACAACAGTTTTGGGAAACACTCGTCTCTACATCGTTCTTTTGCCAAACGATGCAATGTACTATGATAGTTCAGCCTCCAGTTACGTCGTTGTTTGGGAAATGCACCCCAGATTGGCGTGTATCAAGTCATAAAATGGGATTATTAGCCAATATCGATCTGTGGCCGATCGATAGGAGCATCCCTAGCAAATACATAAATATACATTATAATATACTGTACAAAAAAAGGAAACATCCAAAACTGCTATAGCACTTCTCTATGGGCAGAGAACGAGGACACTAGCTAATTTCAGGTCCAGAACTATTTATGAAAGTTCCTTATTAAATTAGTTTCAGTACCTTTCAGAAACATTGTGCCATGAATGTCATAAAAAAAGCATCTGAGCCTCAGCCTTACAGAAAATGTGATATTTAATGAAGAAAGAGAAACTGAATTATAATAAAATCCATTTTAATCTTTATTCCTACTCACTCTGAAAATCTCTATTAACATTAATGACATTTTAGATTACATGTTCATACTAACGTTTTCCAAGTTCATTTATTTAAATTATTTAATTTTTTTTTAAAGTAAGTCCATACAGGTGTGGAAGTATCTATAAAGGGTGCATTCATTTTGTGAACTGTCCCTTTAATTTGAGTGATGAATGTAACATGAGAAAGACAGAAAAATTATTATAAGATGTAGGTTCACAGTGTCGTGTGCAGGTGTAGCTTTTGCCCGCAGCACATTAGTGTGAATATGACTATGCGGATGTGAATGAAATCAGTGTATATGAGCACACAGACAAGCCCTAGCATTTGAAAGTGCTTCCTCAGCAGATTCCAAACCCTTGACCCTCTCCCTCTCCCTCCTCCTCTGCTTTTCACTCTGATGTTTGTGGTTTTTCTGGCTTCTAACACATCCTTATTACTGCCTTCTGCCCGCCTCAGGGTTTGCTGTACATTCACAAAAGCATTTCCACTCATCGCTCTCACAGAAAATCATTATGCCGTGCAGCATCATATATGTAGAAAAGATGCACTGCTGTGCAGCTTAAATGTCTAAAAAAGCATTATATAGTGGGCTGTTAGTTTAGAGGAATTGCCTCTTGGGAAATAATTGTACAGACAGTGAATGGTTACTGTTCCAGTGGTTAAGTCATCTGAATGGTAGTCACATCTGTTAAAGACAGCTGTGCAAAAAAAGTATTATAGTTTGAATCTTCATGACATATGTAGATGTGAAACGTTAAAATGCCTGTCTACTGACTGTCTGTTTATGTGTGTGTGTGTGTTGTACTATATGACACATTAGACTCATGGACATTTACTTAAAGGAAAAGCTGCTCTAAATAAACACACACTTTTGGAGAAACTGGAGAAAAGATCTGTTATGCTATAAAACATATGCTGGATGAGTTGGCGGTTCATTCGCTGTGGCAACCTTGGATTAATAAAGGGACTAAGCCGAAAAGAAAATGAATGAATGTATTATAGAAATGTTATTTATAAACTGTATTTAAATTTAAGATACAAGTGAGATCTTTTATTTGTCACATTCTTAGATTTTTGCATCCCAAAGATCAGTTGTTGAGTGCAGTGATTTTTTTTTTCCTTTTTTGTAAAAGAAAAGATAGAGAGTTGAAAAGATTGTTACATTATTATGACTAAGCCAATGGTTGTTGTCCCAGACTCTTCGAATACAAGAAAATCTGGGATTTTCCATCCAACCACTTCCTTAGTCATAAAGTTCAGAAAGTCAAAAGTTCAAAAAAGTTTTTTTTCTGTCATTTTATTTGCAAATTTGTTGATTTATTGCCTTCATGAACTAATAGGAATCTAGGCAGTTAAGCTCTAAAATCCCCTTCAAACAACACCATAAATGAAATCACAACTTATGCACTCTCCACTCTCTTCCAAGTGTCCTGAAGATAAACAGACTTTTGTGAGTCATTTATTTTTACCATTGAATGAGCTGTTTCTGTGACTGAATCAATAAAGTAATCACTGAATCAATCAATTGGAACCAAATTATAAACTTTATTTAACAAATCTGAAAAAAAATAAAGCTTTGTTCACAAATCATACATCGTTAGAGATTGACAAATAGTAGATTTTACCAAAAATGATAACTATCATTAAAAATTATCAATGTTAAAATTATCAGAATTAATAACAGATTTAAGTAAATGTTAGAAACAATGAACAAACAATCCATGTAAAATAATTCTACATTTATAAATCTTTGTTATGGTTACAGATGCTCTCAAGCTTTATTAGCTTCTATTTTATTAGACTTCCTGATTATATAATTAATATATACTGTATATATTACAATGGCAAGAAAAATAAATAGTTTTTCTGTTTAATGCTTTTGATTGGTACAAACCACTAGCTTTAAACATGCAACTTTACTGGGTAACAAATGCATAAAAGTGACTGACTGGATATAAAATAGATGAAATAGATGGTAACAATCTTTGAATTCAACATTTGGATCAGATTTAAGTTAGCGTTCTCTTCACATTGACTAAAAACACAGTGTTGTTCTTTCTTTACAAATGTAGCATTTACTTAATTTTAATTACTATAATGACAACATGTTCTGCGGAATACGATATCATAGTTGATTAATCATCAAAAAACAATCAATTTATTGACTTTTAATTGTTGATTCTTTCATAAATATATCAGATAGCTCATGAATGTCAATTTATTTTTTGCCGAACTGTCCCTTTAAGGTTGATTTGAATTTTACCTTGACAAACATTTCAGTGGCTGAGAATAATTTGGACTTGGGTAATGTCTAGTTAAATATTTATATTCTAAGTCTTACCAGAGTTTGCAAAATAGTATTTGACTTGCTGCAAGTGTTTTTGACTCATTTTGTAGACATAAGTAGGCATAAGGGTTACATACTCATACAAATATCTGTAAATATAAGGTTATAAGGTTTACAGACGGAAAGTACTGCAATGTTTCCCAGAATGTTTGTTGACAAAAAACTGCTATACAAACAGGGAAACCTACACAGATGGCTTTGTGTATTACTGTGCTTTTTCTTGTATTATGCCTAGTGTTTTCTTGTGCTTAGAAATCTTTTGTGAATAGTTTTAAGCCCCAGTTTGATATAAAACATCCAATCTCTCAGATTAGCATTGCTGTTTAAGTGTCTGTTGATTTTTCAGAGTTAATAGTCTGTACAGTGATTTCTGGAAACACTGTGATAAATGGGGTGCACCTGTGATGAAATTTATGAAGTGGCCTGTGTATTTAATCCTAATATTTTTCTAACCTTCTGTTTTGATATTTTACAGTTTCGGCGTCATTTCTCTTCAGCCCTGGTAAGAGATTGCTTATTTCCTAACCTAATGTCATAATAAAAAAATACTACTGTGCACTCTCAGAAATAAAGGTACGCAAGCTGTCACTGGGGTGGTACCTTTTCAAAAGGTACAAATTTTTGCCTTAAATGTCCATATTAATACCTCAAGGGTACATATTAGTACCTAAAAAGTACAAAAGTGTTCCTCTTAAAATTTTTAGGTACTAATATATACGCTTTAGGTACCAATATGGACCCTTTAAGTACAAATGTGTATCTTTTGAAAAGGTACCACCGCAGTGACAGCTCACGTACCTTTATTTCTGAGAGTGTGTAGAAGATTGGTACACTATAAAACCCAAAAAGTTAAGGTAACTCAAATCGTTTCAGGAAACTGATTGCAACAAACCATTTAAGTTCAAAAACTAATCCAAATGAGTATAGTGCACTTAATCCATTTGAGTAAATGAAGCAATTTGAGCACAGTAAAACCCAATAAATGAAGAGAACTCAAACCAACTGAGTACTGTAAAACTCATTAAGTTAAGGCAACTCAAACTGTTTGAGGAAACCGATTGCAACAAACCATTTAAGTTGAAACTAATCTATATGAGTACTGTGAACTTACTCCATTTCAGTTGAAGTAATGAGGTATTTAATGAACTAAGCATTAACTAAGGCATGATTCACCAATCAGATGATTCCTAACTCACTATATGTAACCAGAGTTTCTTACTTCAGTTAACTTCGCCTTGAAGAATCCCTCCTTTGACCCTCAATTCCTCCACCTTTTCCTTAATAGGGTGGCGCGGTGGCTTAGTGGTTAGCACTGTTGCCTCACAGCAAAAACGACACTGGTTCAAATCTTTAAAAAGCCAGTTGTCATTTCTGTGCAGAGTTTATGTTCTTCTCTGGCTCAAAGATCTTATGAGCTCAGGGCTCTCTCCCGAGACCAGGGACGATTTTAGGATTTTCATTTTAGGAGGGCTTAGCTTGTTATAAAGTAAAAATTTTATATATAAGTATACAAGTATAAAGGTAGTAATTTAATAGTACACTTAAAAATGTTTGTTTAATATGGTAGGATTTTATAATAGTATTCCACTGTATTACATAGACAGGCATAGCCATTTGAGGTCTGAGTAAGCTAAATAGGCTCAACCCACCTGTTTACTGTAGTAAAAACCACTTTCTATATTCAAGTGCATTTTTTGTTTCCATGTATTGAATAAATAAACTGCCACTACTCTAATTGAATGACTGTATGGTATAGTTAATGCCACATGAACTGTAAAGTGTTTAATATTGGTAGTAAACATTTTGAAATAAAAATAGCGAAATGTTCGTTAAGAGTTAAATTTTTTGCTGGAGGAAACAGCTGTGCTGATGAGGTGAACACTGAGAAAACCAGACTGCTTCTCCATGACATTGGGATACACGTGATACAAGGTTATCTATATCAAAGAACTGCAAATAAGCAGACATTATAACAATTTATGATATTAGTACACCTTGTTCTCTCGCAGTCCATGGCTGTGATTTGCTGATCAAATGAAAAACAAAAGACGGGGAGGAGCCAAATTCTGCCACTGTTTTCATAGCAAATTTAAAGGGGTCTGTGGCGATAATTTAGTGTACTGTTTACAAGCTAATTGCAAAAGTTTTAGGGGGGCTGAGAAGAAATATAGGGGGGCTACAGCCTAAAATAGGCCTAGCAACGCCCATGCCCAAGACAGCATGTCAAACTCGCTTTATAATCAATCATCAGCTAAGTGTGATCTTTTGAATATTATTTATATTGATGAAGTTAGTATTTTTTAGCAATCCTTATTGAAAAAAGATTCATTTGAGGCCTCGATGGTAAAAGCAGACCCTGCAGGTCGCTTCATTATTGTAGTTGGCAAACTTTATCATATCTCAGTCATCTTAACTCAGGGGGGGGCAAACTCGGTTCTGGAGGGCCGGTGTCCTGCACCGTTTAGACCAACTCTAATAAAGCACACATGCTTATAGATTTCTAGTGATCTTGAAGACTCTGATTAGCATGTTCAGGTGTGTTTGACTAAAAATCACTCAAAACACACAAAAATTTGATCTCATTGCTCATTTTTTTCGTACCAGAATGTATATGATCTGTAAATCTGTAGACGTATCAGTAAAAGTCACATTGTTAAACTGCAGTTCCTTGCAATTCATGCACAAGCTATAGACATGCATTGCAAGCCATACAGAAAATTTTTGTTAAAATACACATTCACACAGCTCTTAATTAACAGATATATTTTGTTGGAATATCTAGCCAACTCCATGTGTTCAATAAAAAAAGGTTAGGAGAGGGTTTTCTTCAATGTCAAAAATATTAGTAATTTATTAAAGAGCCCCTATTATACATTAAAAAGGGTAATATTTTGGTTTTAAGGGTCTCCAACAACAGGCTGATATGCATGTATCTTTCATGGTCTTATAATATGCATTTATTTTTACCCAATTATCCCAGCGACTCCTATATGAATCGTTCAGCAATTAATTTGTTCCCAAACCCCTCCTTAGCGAAAAGCGAAACTTTGCTGATTGGACCGATGACAGCCTGTTGCAATTGGTCGACAGTGTTCAGCACGAGACAGAGTAAAATGCTGATCGCAGTGGCCACCCGAAACACGCTTCATAGTAGTTACTAACACCATAGTACACAGTACCCGGTTCTCAACAGTGTTATCAGGACCGGCGCGTCTATAGAGTCGACCTAGGCGGCCGCCTTGGGCGGCAGAATAGTGAGGGCGGCAACCACGAATCAATAGTTTTAAACACTGTCCACTTTCAGATTTAAGCCTTAGCTGGATATTTCACTTCACTTAGAGCTGTTACACACTACATGGAAGGTCATTCTCAAAAACCCATAGTAGGGGCTCTTTAAATACAAATGAATAATTCGAGGACAGAGCTCTGGGTTACATTACCCTAATGCAATAAGAGAATACGAGAATGACATCAGTCCCTTGGCTGTTGCACCCAAACATACTTCCTCTTTCTGCAACTCTTCTCTGCATACCAGAATTGAACAGTTAAATGCATCTTCATTAAGGCTCTCGCACTATATTTATTATTATTCTGCTATTATTCTGCTATTTAAAAAGGAGAATATTTTTTGGTTAATATATGGTATCATAGAAAAAAAAAGTTGATTAATCTGTTGTTAGTCTAAAACATTTTTCTAATAAAAAATAAAGACACAAAAGTAATACAAATAAATTCCTTTTTCCTCACAATTTATTTATTTATTATTAATATTTATATTATTTGTAATAATTTTTATATTACATATTTTTTTAACTTGACAGTGAAAGAAATGTTTCCTTAGCACTAGATTTTCATATTGGTGTATTTTCTGAAGGAACTTTCAACACGTGTGGTCCCTAGTATAAAATAGATTTTAAATAAATTTTAAAACAGAAAACATTTTACATGTTAGTTATATTACATAATACTACCGTCTTCTGAAACTTTTGCACTAATCTTTGAACAGTAGTGTACTGTTTGGTGTTTGATGCAACATGTGGTTTATAACAGCAGTCCTGCTCTGTTTACTTTGTGTAATCACATATGAGTGTTTTTCTCTGATTAGACTTAATCTGTAGTCGGGAAACTGGTTCTCTGTGTCTCAGCATTAGGTCAGAGTGATGGCAGTGGTGTGGTGGTGGCCATGTACAATATCAGTGCCCCTCAGGGCTCTCAGGCAGTACTGCAGTGTCATAGTCAACGAATGGTGTGGACACAAGACAGGCTAAAAGACCGCCAGCGGGTTGTGCACTGGGATTTACTTCGAAGTGGACCAGCTCATGCCATGGAACGGATTGTAGACATGTTTTCTGCTGGAGATCAACGAATCTACAATGGCTACAACCAGGGACGCATTAGCATGTCCAAAACGGCTTTTAAAGATGGAAACTTCTCAATGGTAATCAAAGGTGAGACACTTTTGGGGAATATAAATGTTAAATAAAGAGATAGTTCACATAAAAAAATAGGAAATTAAGTCATCATTAACCCATTGTCTGCTTGTTCCAAATCAGTTTGAGTTTATTTTCTGTTGAACATAGAATCTGTTTTTGAATCTGCCACTATGCTGATGCACAGGTGTTTCTCAACATCATCTCATTTAAATTGGTGCTCATTGGTGCTTTTAAAAACACTATTGGTTGGGTTTAGGGAAGGGGGAGGGTGGGTCAGTTGATCGGTCCAAAAGAGTCTGGCTGCAGACATGATGCAGTCTCAGACCGGTGCAATCTCAGCCGTACATGCGCATTCCGAGTGATGCAATCTTAGCCGCTTATGTGCATTTGAACACGTGTATTCTCGTGCATGTGCAAGTTGCGGCTGGTCAAAGACGGAAATACGCCAAAATACTGTTTACAAACTAAAGGTACGACAGACAAAAGAAATACCTATGTATTTATACACATAATTATGTTACGAGGTAGCCTGTAAACTCCTATTATAAAAAGATTCAGGTCGCGGCCAGGATTTTATTTAAAATAATAGCTGATAGGCATTTCTAATATTGTCTTAATAACTTCATTACTTAGCACGTCTAAAATGTGTTTATACTGGCAAAACGCATGACATATTAATGTTAATGCAGTACTAAATCAAACATTTCTAAATAACACAATTTCTACACATTACCTACTACATAAAAAAATACTTATAGACACGTTAAAGTGCTTTACCATTCAGTAGTACAGTAATATGCCATTTATATTACAGTATTTAAAACTTTTATGTTAACACATGCTACAGCTAGAAAATATTTTAGTTGACTTATGTTTATTAACTACATTGAAATTGAAACACCCATTTATATTTCTTCATTGCAAAATAAACAGACATATAAAACTGTATAACTTGTTTATACTCCTTTATTGCAGAAAGAAAAACACAATAAATGTATTTCATTTATTTATTTTCTTTTCGGCTTAGTCCATTTATTTATCTGGGGTCACCACAGCGGAATGAACCGCCAACTTATGCGGCATATGTTTTACGCAGCAGATGCCCTTCCAGCTGCAACCCATTACTGGGAAACATCCATGCACACTCATACACTACGGACAATTTAGCTTACCCAATTCACCTGTACCGCATGTCTTTGGACTGTGGGGGAAACTGGAGCACCTCGAGGAAATCCACACCAACACGGGGAGAACATCCAAACTCCACACAGAAACGCCAACTGACCCAGCCGAGGCTCGAACCAGCAACCTTCTTGCTGTGAGACGACAACACTACCTACTGCGCCACCGCGTCACCATAAATGTATTTAAAACGTTCAAATAAAGAGTTATATTTATAATGATTTCTAATCACAGTGCAATGGGTAGCATGTTCGCCTCACAGCAAGAAGGTCGCTGGTTCAAGCCTCGGCTGGGTCAGTTGGCATTTCTGTGTAGATTTTGCATGTTCTCCCCATGTTGGCGTAGGTTTCCTCCAGGTGCTTCGGTTTCCCCCACAAGTCCAAAAACATGGTATAGGTGAATGGAGTAAGCTAAATTGTCCATAAAGTACAAGTGTGTGTGAATGAGTGTGTATGGATGTTTTCCAGTGATGGGTTGCAGCTGGAAGGGCATCCGCTGCGTAAAACATATGCTGGATAAGTTGGCAGTTCATTCCGCTGTGGCGACCGCAGATTAATAAAGGGACTAAGCTGAAAAGAAAATGAATAAATTAATGATTTATAATGATTTATAATGCTTCTGTCACAATAAATGCTAATATGATTCTATAACACACAGCAGTTGGTGATTGATGACTTCAGTGAATTAATATCTGCAGTCAGCCAGTACAGATGCGGACGTCTAATAAGTGCAGATGTGGATGTCTGATGCTGTGTTCACACCAGACGCGGAACACGCGAATAAATTGCACTATTTGCGCGTAAATAGACGCGTGTACATTTGAGTTTACTCACTTCATACGTTCGTCAAATCCGCTTCATTTGCGCGTCAAATTCACTTCAGAACAGTTGCGGATTCGCATCATGGGCAGGGCTTCTGTCTGCCCGGTGACTGTAGCTTCGTTGTTAAATGGCTAACATGGATTTTATTGATAAAATAACTGTGTTTATGTGCTTTATGAAAGCTGAAAAACAGCGTTGATTCGTTTGGAATCACTAGATCTTTTTAGATGTGCACTCAGCTCTGTGAGCTCATAAACTCCTCCAGAAACTTAACCTGGATGATGGAAGCATTCAGCAGCTGAGCCCAGTTTGATGAACTGTTGTCGGTGTAGGCAGGAGAATTTTCCCCCAAGACACCAACAACAGGCGCTACGTCGTAATCATGCCGCCACAAGAGCAAGCTCCTGATTGGTTAACGCGGCGTGATATCCGCAGAAGTTCAGATTTTTGAACTTAAGCGATTCACGCGTTAAGCGCATCAAATGCGCAAACGCTCAATTCGCGACATTTGCACGTATTGCGCCGCAGGACATCTATTCGCGTGTTTGCATTGACTTAACATATAAATCACTCACGCTTGACGCTTCTTCTGCGTCTGGTGTGAACACAGCATGAGGAGTGTAGATGTGGACGTCTGATGAGTGTAGATGTTGATGTCTGATGAGTACAGAAGTGGATGTCTGAGGAGTGTAGATGTGGACATCTGAGGAGTGTAGATGTGGACATCTGAGGAGTCAATGCAGATGTTTTACACCTGAGTGATCCACCTGCAAGGATAAATTGAAGAGACAGATGTAAAAATGATTCTGATTCATACAATTTTTGGATTCCACATAAATCTTGTGTCCATGTATTTATTATTGTCTTTTGTTAACAACATTCAAATTACTTTACAACTGTTGTATAACAGTTTCTCTAAAGATCCATTCATAAAATAATGTTAGTAACACCTAAACAAATTATATAGTGCAGGTCCCCTGCAAACTGCCCTGTTACTTTTCAAATCAACACCCCAAAACAGAGCTAGTAAAATATTCATTTTTCAATATTGTCTAAACAAATGAAATAAGATACCAAATTAACAAAAACTTGTAATATCAGATTATATTTAGATATATATTTACATGAATTTAACATGAACTGATGGTGAACAATGATTTTTACATAATCTTTTTTTAATGTTAACATACTATTAATAGAATATTTTAATGTATTCCCTTATATTAACAGCTTAATTAATGTTTACTTACACATACACTTATGTACTTGTTTGTGAGTTAGATAACATGACCAATTAATAAATAACATGTTTATTCAGTAATCGTAAATCTTGGTTAATCTAAGCTTATTAATATTGTAGTATGTCAGTTACTGCATTAGTTAACCTTAACAAATAATGAACAATGACTCAGATTCAGTGCTACACAATGTTCAACTTGCATGTCATTTATGTTTGTGGGCTTTTTACTAACACAATTTATCAATAACAAAGCATTAGTTAAGGGATTTAGGATTCTTTTAATAAATTGTACACTACTTTAACAATAATAAACTGTGTTACTAGCATTTGGAAACTCTTTACTAGCAATGTTTATTAGTAACAAACCATCTGTTAAGGGAATCAGAAACTTTATTTTAAAGTGTACATCACTTCAACATTATTTGTAACATCTGTAAACTCTTTACTGATGTGAATTTCACAAAGGTCTTGTTCTTAATTTTCCCAATTAATTCCCAATTTTTGCTTATTTTTTATGTTTTAAAATCTGGCAATTTTCTTGTTGTTATGTAATGTAGTAAAGGTTCTGAAAGAGATGTGTACATGGGTTTCACTGATTCGAGATCCAGTGAAATAATTAATCACTGCTTTGTAATAAACACTTAGATGTAAGTAACACATCAGTTATATTGTTGGGTTAGTGGTAAGTGGGCAAAGAGTTTACAAATGTTGAAGTAGTGTTTATTTTACAATAATGTTCCTAATTCCCTTAACTAATGCTTTGCTAGTGCTTAATCATATTAGTAAAAAGTTTACAAACATGAAAAGCATGCCAGTTGAAGACTGTGGACTGAACCTGAGGCATTGTTCATTTTTTGTTCATGTTAACTGCATTAAGTAACACATGTATAAGTTTATGTTAACAACGATTTAGTATTACTGAATAAATGTGTTGTTCATTGTTTAGGCATGTTATTTAATAAATGAACAAATACATTAGTCTATAAGTAAACATTAGCTAATTATGTTGAGCTGTTAATGTAAAGAGATACAACACAACAATGAGAAACTTTTTAACTAATGCATATGTTTATTTAACATTAACAAAGATTAATTAACGCTTAACATATGTGTTGTTCATGGTAAATTTGTGTTAACTAATGTATGAACTGACGTTATCTAATGCAATCTTCCTGTATATGTTACGCTATTTAATCTTATGAATAAATGAATTTACTGTCAACAAGCTAGCGATCGCTACTGTTTACTTTATCCCAAAACACATGGATGACAGTGAGGCCTATGTGCAGGATATATCAGACTCATATCACGATCGTTTTTAAAAACATTCACACAATAATTAAAAACAACACATTTAATAACATTGCGAATTAAATAAATATACTTACAGTATGAGTGAGCGTACGTGTCGTGAAGCATCTGTCTCACAGAAAGAGAGAAAAGCATTTGCGGCTGAGTGCTGTCTGATTGCACATGTCCGGCTGAGATTGCATCGCTCTGAATGCGCATGTGCGGCTGAGATTGCACCGGTCTGAGATTGCATCGTGTCTGCAGCCAGACCCTTCTCGATCGGTCAGTCAGTCAGTCAGTCAAAAAAGTAGCTCCTGGAACGTATTTGGCGCTCTCCAGAAATGTGTATAGGGGTATGTTTTCAGAATGAACCTGTGTTGGTATTTTGAGCTGAAACTTCACATACACACTCTAGGGACATCAGATACTTATTTAACATTTTGTTAAATATGGTAATCAATGAAATAGCAATTAATCAATGTACAACTATAGTAGTAAGATAAATAGTAGTAACAAATCAGCGTTAAATACTGGTGTAAATGGGGTCTAAACATTTTTGAACTAATTCACTTGAAAATGGTTTTGATCTCATTGCATTTGTAGTGTAAATACATTTTGTGATTTTTGTCCTATATACAGATGTTGTAACGAGCGACAAAGGGATCTACTCCTGTAACCTGCATCATCACTACTGTCACCTGTATGAGTCAATCAAAATTCAGCTCAATGTCACCAAATCAGGTTGGTAAATTCACTTCATATTTCAGAGGAGGTTCTTGTCTGGCTGTTCTTGGCATTTAACCTGCCTCTTCTTGATCAGACTATTCAATTTCAAGCCAAATAAGGAACTGGCTACCGAACAAAGAATGTAAAGAATGTGAAGACCATTTGAAGAGAAAGCTTTGCACTTGCATTTTGTATCTCCATTCCACAGCTTTATATATTAATGTGTGTGTGTGTGTGTGTGTGTGTGTGTGTGT
>CAIGQZ010032461.1:7427426-7442637 GCA_903798205.1 Danio tinwini | reverse complement strand
ATATATATATATATATGTAGGTTTACAACTTATGGGTGTCTTCAAGTATCAAAAAGTAGGGTGTTATACCGCTTTATTTTATCATACATTAGAGTGCAATGTTTATTTTTTCTGAACAAAAATTAATGTCATACATTTTGTCAATTCAATATAAAAATAATTTGTATACCCAAAATTCTTGTGCATTTAGAACAAAAATAATTTGATGACATACTTAAAAGTCTATCTCCCATATTAATTGTTATTTTACATCTTTATACTTTTTTTAAACCTTTACATTTTTCGGTGTTCAACACAATTTCAATCGTTTACAATATAATAAAATTCTGTATGATCAGTTTTTCTGGTATATATGTTAATAAGTAAATGTCAGAATAAGTTAGTTGCTCTGTAATTTACAGATGTTTCATGTTTTATTACATGTTGATCTAACCTTTACAGTTGAACAAAGTGATTTTTATTGACTTTTTTTAGTTGTCTGAAACAGTATGTTGTATTATTAATAATATATACTGAAAGACACCTTGATACAGTTACAGGACTCTTTCATTTATAATTAGTTTTTATTCCAAAGTAGATTTTTTGTAATGGTGCAAATATCTTCACTGTCACTTTTGACCAATTTAACACAAACATTAAATTCTTCACAAAATATTCAAATGGTCATTATATATACATATATGCATACTTGTATTCATGCTGCTCACTGATCCACTTGTGGTTTTCTCTCAGCACGTAAGGAGAGGCAGTTTTGGGATGGTCAGAAGGCAGTGTATGTGGTTCTGGTGGGCACCACGGTGGTTCTCCCTTGTATTAACCGCCGTCCCATCTGGACAGAGGGCAACAGTCAAGAGGACCAGCAGCAGGTGGTGCACTGGGACCGTCAGCCTCCGGGGGTCCGACATGACCGTGCTGATCGACTCATCGACCTGTATGCTTCCGGGGAGAGGCGTCATTACGGGCCACTGTTTGTTCAGCAGAAGATGAATATTTCGGCCACAGCATTCACACATGGGGATTTCTCCCTCATCATCTCCAACATCCAGCTTCTAGATCAGGGGATTTACTCCTGTCATCTGCACCATCACTACTGCGGCCTGCACGAGAGACGCATCTTCCAGCTTACTGTGAGCCCTCCGGTCCCTCAGGAGCCCACAGTTGAGCCTCAGTTTCTTCCCAATGAAGACCCAAGTAAGAGAAACAGCTTTACTCTTATAGGAAACAAACCAAAACTAATATATTAATATATTAAATAATAATATTTTTTCATTTTATAAAATTACAACTGTTTATCTAGTAGATTGTACTGTAATTCTACAGATTCTCAAAGTGCATCATGGGATGCAAACAGTATTGAAAAAATTATTATGTACCTGACTTCTTTACTTAAGTCCAAAAATATGTTGTATAGTCCATAATATATGTTTAGACTACAATTCAAAATGTTTTCTTCACCTATCTATCTATCTCCATATAGACAACTTTTCTGACCAGTGTGGTCAGTTTGCTCGGTAGCTTACCTTGTATGGTAGTTTACCCAGTCCAGTGAAGCACTGAATCAAGGTAAAGCTACATGGTCGTAGTGCATTTTTCTCCTGTCCGTGCTTTTGAAATTATTATTGGTTGGTGTTTCAGTATGCTAAATTAATTAGTATGTTTTTTGTTTATTTGTGTATATTCAACACTCACATAAGACAAGTGTGGTGCGAACTGACAAAAGAAGGTATCAATAAAAGGCCTGTACACCATACTAATTAAGCAACACAATTTGATTATACACACAGTTGATATCAGTCATCATAACAATAGTTAATAATCATGAGCAATAGTCATGAGCATCATTAACAAAATACAATGAGAATACAATAAAGGCTTTTAATGCAAAATAAACGAGTAATAATGATTAAATGCATAAAAGACAGATTATGAATAATTAGTAAACCCCAAGCATTATATATAATAATATACAAGCTCCGAGACATGCCATTATCTCTCTCCTCATAGACTGGGTAGCCGAATACCACGTAGTGTGCTCAGACCCCATGAATGAGCTTCCAAAGTTTCTGCGAAGAGGGTCTCCATATTTATAGTTAAAATTTGGGTGCTGGCTAAAGAGCAACCCTCTAAGTGAAAAAGAAAGTTGATCTTGCACGATCCTCCTCCCAATTGGGTGCACTTTATTGCTAATCACAAAAACAAATTGGTTTATTGTGAGGCTATATGATCAGCATCAAACATCTTGCAGCTGGAGTTTTGAGGAATACAGTTATGCTGCTTTTAACCATCCATATCAAGCACAGCTCGATCCTCAAGTCCGCAAAATTCCCTCCCGTCTGTCCGTTGAGCACATCAAAGGGCAAAAACAGTTCTCTAAAGGAGAAAAACAAGCCATGTTTTACAGTTTGGTTTAGGTCAGTGGTTCACTTGATGATTTGTACAACAAGCCCTGCCTTCTCATAGACATGAACAAGAGAGACATGTACAGAAATCTGAAACATACAACAAAATGTACCCTAAGTAATGTATTTCAGACTTGCAAATAATGTATATAGCACCCTATAGTGAATTTGTACCCAGAGCCAAGTATTTTACGCTTTTGAAAAATGAGGCTGAGACACATATTTCCAATGAGCCTGGACTAAAAATTTCATGCACCTGAAAAGTCCAAAACAGGATGATAATATAATAACCATACAATTGATTTCTTTCAAGACTGAACAAAGTTGCACTTATCAGTGTGAACTATTTGGCAAAAACTGGAGAAAGTAATGACAATCTATTAGTTTATTAAATGTTTAGACTATGAGTGGCACTATTCTTAGCAGTCGATTCGAATGTTATCACTTGATTTGAGTGGGCATTATCAGTGGTTATCAGCTGAAATATATGGGCCAGTAGGGGCCTTCTGAACCTACTGGTAGGTTCAGAAGATTGTTATCATCCTTCCACATGGTTAATCAGCTATAGATCACATACGGCTGTGGCCGGAAATTAACGAGAATTATTAAAATTATTATTTATTAAATTTCCCATCAATTGTATTTATTAACATCTACTCCTACCCCAACCCTAAATCCAATCGTCACAGTAATGTAAAAACAGATCTGGGTCTGGAGTCTTCTCTATTAGTATAGCTGATTATTCATGTGGATGGATGATAACAGCCTTCTGAGCCTACCAGTAGGCACAGAAGACCCCTACTGATACCCCTAATAATACGCTGGCGCCGACGAAGATGGCCGCCTCCGTGTCGTGCTCTGCAGTTGTCTTTGCCTCTTTGAACTTTTACCTTCTGGTCGACGCTACAGAGCACTGCGCACCAGAACAGCCCAACACAGAAACAGTTTCTTCCCTCAGGCAATCCATCTCATGAACACTTGATGATGATAATAATTGTGGAACCAACATCACTACCTGCTATACACTTTTTTTATGCACACATACACTTATTTAACAACACACTTTACATGCCAATTTTGCACATAACACCTGCACATATTATGTTGTATATAGTAATACACCTGTACATACACTTGTCAATTTTGTATATTGCATTCACTACTTTTTAAAATATATTTATTATCTGTTTTTTTAGTCCTCTGTAATTCTGTTGCACTGTAGAAGCTCTGTCACGAAAACAAATTCCTCGTATGTGTGAACATACCTGGCAATAAAGCTCTTTCTGATTCTGATTCTGATACTGACCCATATCTGTCAGCTGATAACCACTGATAACGCCCATTTATTGGTGTGATAACATTCGAAGTGGGTAATTTCCTAGTGTGCGACCCATTTTGCGCTTTGCTTTGATGTTCTGAAAACAATTACATACAAAGTCAAGTTATGATTAACAATATACAACTTGGTGGGTGTTAATTTTAAACTCTGCTTGTCATGTACTATAATAACACATTACCAACAAACAAGGGATTTTCCCATATGATTCCAGCTATTTACACAGAATAGTTGCTGCTGTCAGGAGTTCCTGTTTGTTATTTCGTCCCGTTTTAACTTGTTGTACCACAGATTCTAGTAAATAGTTTTCCAGTGAATGTGTGTCTGCAGATCATAATGGAAGTCTGAAATGGCTGTCAGCAAAGTTGCTTAAGCAAGTAGATGTAGGAAAAAAAGCATCTTCCTAGTGAAATAGCCTTGTCTTTGAAACCCAGAGCTTGTGGCTAAGGAGTTCTCTTGATTTTTCGAAAGATTGGTTTAGTTTGTATTTGTTTTGTAGAACATTTTTGCACGACTAGGTCAGCATTTATTGGGCCAAACAAAAACACTTTGATCTGCTTATTTCATGTAAATTCAATCTGCACTGACCTAATGATAAACATGCATTTAAATAAAGAAAAAGTGAAAAAAAAAGGCTGAAAGTAATCACAAGTCATGAACTCAAACAAACAATCATGGCCTAAAAAAGTCTTGAGGTGAGCCTGAAGATCTGATTACCCTTCTGTCTGGATTGCCACGTTCACCTTCATTAAAATGTAGTAGTTCTCCTTTAAAGCTTATTCTTCTTTTGCTTCAAGGCTGCTTTTTTCTTTTTTTCATTTGCATTCCAATAGCGTTCCCTCTCCCACTGTCACAGCTCTCTTTCTCACTTTGAGTTCTGCTTTGGTTCGGATCATTCGATAGCCATATGTTTTTCTTTGAGGTGCTGCCAGTCAGACAGGAGGAAAGCAGGATAAGAAAGGTCTTTTTTGTTTGCATAAGACCGAGATACAGATGATGAGAATTGGTAGACAAAAATAAGGATGGAATATAGATAAATGAATAAAACAGACAAAGATAAACTAATGCATAAGTTTTAATATTTTTTTCAGAAAGTTTGGGGAAAGAAGGGTGAAGATGTGCAGAAAAAAACACTTAATAAGAGAATGTGGGAACGTCATTTTCTATGGTTTAGTAATACGCAGAGTCGACTGGACCCTAGACTACACAAACCTCAGTGGAATCTTGTGGATAATCACAGACTTTGGGTCTGAAAGAAATGAGCTACACACTTTCTGCACTGTTGAGTTCATTATTGACAGCTAAATATTACAGTTCTTGTGAAATCATTGAGTACCAACACTCTGCTTTGCTGACTGTATTTCGTTTTGTTGCCAGTTGTTTGTCTTGGCTCTCTTAAAGGGGTAGTTTTGCCCTCATAAATCACCCTTGTGTTGTTTCACAACCATATTATTATTTTTTTCTTTTGTGAAGCTTAACACTGAAGTTTTAACAGTGATTCAAAAGCACTTTAAGATGAGTCTAAAGAACTTGTGCACATTGTTTTAAGTTTTATGAAGCCATATTCTATTTAATGAAATATTTTATAAATAAAAAAAGCTTTACTGGCATTATTACTTTTCAATGCCATAATGTTATGTTATGTCATATTATGTTACTTTATACTATGTTAAATTACTTTGTTACGATGCAATGTGTTATGATTTATTACATCACTTCACATTACTTTGTTACTTTACGATACCTTACCTTATCTTATGTTACTATACGCTACAATGCGTTACGATATGATATATTACGATTCATTACGATGCGTTACAATTTGTTGCATTATGCAACATTGTTACGTTACCTTATGTTAAGATACATTATGATCCGTTACGATTTGTTGCATTACGTTACATTACCTTAGCTACAATGCACTACGTTGCGATAAGTTATGATATGGGATTTATTACGATGCATTACAATGGGGGGAGGGGGGTTGTGGGGGGTGTATAGCAGGCGGGGTTGGGGTGGGGGGTTGGGTGATGAGTAACGTATTTGAAGAGCAAGGGGACACGCATTATTTCCGAGAGATTATAATTCATATGCGGTAGAATCCCGGAACTTCTGAGACACTTGGGATGTCTGTGTTACATTACCTTACCTTATGTTACTATAAGTTAGAATGCATTACTATACAATATGTTACAATTTATTACGATGTGTTACAATTTGTTGCATGACACTACATTACATTACATTACCTTACCTTATGTTGCGATAAGTTACAATGCATTACAATTTGTTGCATTACATTACATTACTTTACCTTATGTTGTGATACGTTTTGATGCATTACGATTTGTTGCATTACGCTACATACGTTACATTACCTTATGTTACGATAGGTTACGATGCATTACAGTTTGTTGCATAGCATTATGTTACGTTACTTTATATTATTTTAATTTATGTTACTATATGCTATTATGCATTCTGATAGGATATATTATGATGCGTTACGATTTGTTGCATTACACTATATTACCTTACCTTATGTTATGAGACGTTACGGTGCGTTGCAATTAGTTGGATTATGTTACATTACTTTGTTACACTACCTTACCTTGTTACTATACAATATGATACGTTATGATTCATTACAATGCATTACAAGTTGTTGCATTATGCTACTTATGTTGTGCTACGTTACATTGTTTTATTTATTTTTTATTCTCTGAGCCTTTCTTTTTGTGTAATTGTGAGATGAGTAGTCATGACCAGTTAACAAATCACTATTATGAGTCTTTTGATTAACTTTTGAATCATTGTTTTGTTTATATATATTTTAATGAACAAATCAATGTAGTCTAAATAATTTCTTCATGAGTTAGTCGCAGTTGTTAACAGTTCATTTGACAAGTGAAGATGATTGGTGAAAAATGACTTGTGTAGTGTGAGAATTGTGTGGTGCTTTTCCAGCAGGAATGCATTAAACTGATCAAAAACTATTTCTTCAAAGCATTAGACACCCCTTGTACAGTGTAGATGGTTTACAAATGTCATACAAATTGGCTATTTATCCTCCACAAGCTTTTACTTGTTCTCTTTTAACTGGTCCTGCAGTTGTGGTTCGACTTATTTATTGGTCTATTTTACTTTCCTCTCTGTCTGTCTTGTTTTCTTTTATGCTCTTTGTCCCCTCCCTTCTCCTGTTCCTTTACTTTTCTGATCCATCTTGCTTGTGATGTGCACTCTCTTTCAATTCTAACTTCTTTTTTGGATATTTACACTCCATCTTCATCTTTTCAGATTCTTTTTGGGCAGAGTTTTGTTTATCTGCAGGAAAAGGGAAGTTTGCTTCATCTGTAAAGCATCTGGCCAGCTTTAGCTCTACTTGAAATTCGGAGGGTGAGCCATAAGGAGGAGACTGTTGTAGATTTAGGTCAGCCCACCCTCAACATCCCCTCAATCCCCCTTCAACCAAACCTCAAGTCATCCAAAATGTGTCCGTCCCTTCCCTGTCTTGTTTAAGCATGAAAATAAAGACAACTGTCTGGCTCCAACACAGCCATTGCATAAAAGCACTTCCTTTTCAGAGTTTTCATAATTCTGTTTATCTTCTTATACTGCACTCCAGCCATTTTGAACCAGCTGCTCGTAATCATGCAAACTCTCACATAAAGCTTTCCAGAGGATCTGGCATATCAATAAATGTTCAGAAGTTGCAAGATTGGACTATATTCATGTTCCCCAATGGACTAAAAAGCAGGACGGTCCAAAACAAAGTCCCAATAGAAGCCTTGTTCGGGATTGTTTGGCCCATAAATGTTCACCTTTCATCATAAGCCCAAATTCGATGTCTTCTTCATAATACGCCTGTTCTCGAAAACAAGAAAACGAATCAAAATTTGGAAGCGTTTGTTTTTAAAACCATTCACAACATAAACATGCAAAGGAAATCTGAAGCTCGGCTTAACACATTGTAACGGTAAATCACAGCTCTTGTGTAAAAAGCCTGCTTTGTGGTTTTTGGTTACAGGAGGTGAAATATAAGTTACTGTGTTGCAAAATTTTGTTGACGGTTTAGTAAAAAATATTTGTATTAAGAGCACAACAGTGCAATGTTATGACTGAACACATTATTTTTCTCTTTACCACGGCTGCTGACTGCCAGCAAACAGTCATATCCGGCGTTTTATGAGCTCTCTTGAAAAAACGAGGGAAGAAGATCCTTCAGCTGTTAGTGATTACTGTAATCTAGCCGGAGATATTAGCCTGTGTTTTCCTCACTGCTGTGGGTTCAAACATGCACAATAAGAGGTTACCATTTAGATTGCAGGGTACAGGGTAACTTTTTCACAGGTTACAATTACTTAATGGCTATGTTTTAGGAAAGCAGTAGGCAGAATGTCCTTGTTCTCACAGAGGGTGTGGGTGGTATATTAAAAGGAGTAAATTATCTGCATATATTTTGCATTTGTAGTGGTTCCTTACAAAAATTATTAATATGTTTGTTTGCATTTGTTCTTTTTTTACTTTATAATAACTATAATAATATACAACCCCAAATCAGTATGGAAAACGCAAATAAAACAAGTAGTAATTTCCAAATTTACTTTGACCTTACTTTGAATTTACTTTGACCTTTTCCAAAAAAAGTTGGAACAGGAGCAATTTAGGGCTAGTTATCAGGTAAATTGGTTAAAAAATGATGTGATTTGAAACAGGTGATGTCAACAGGTGATTGTAATTATGATTTGGTACAAAAGTAGCATCCAAGAAAGGTCTAGTCCTTTAGGAGCAAAGATGGGCAGAGGATCGTCAGTTTGCCAACAAATATGTGAGTAAATTAATGAAATGTTTAAAAACAATGATTTTCAAAGAAAAACAGAAAAACATTTAATAAGGATAATAAGAATAATAAATATTCTATAAACATTATTTTCCACCTGGTGTTAAATGTTAGCGACATCCTAATATAATTAAATGCCATTAATAATTTGGTAAGTTATTTCTTTAGTATTTAATGGCATTTAAGTCATTTAAGCCTGCATGGACAACAGAACACATACAGGTATGAAATTCAAATCGAATAGATTCTAAAAAATATATTTTTAATTGAAGTCATAATATGTAGGCTAGCTTAAGGAGAACTGTCTGCATGTAAGGGCTCTATAAAAACAGACATGCGGAACGTGTGTAGCCTATAAGGCTGGTGAATGCGCTATTTAAAAAAGCACACACAGCATACTGTACAACCAACAAACTAACTTTTTTTTTCTATTTAGAAAATTTAAGTTATTAATAATAGTTATTATAAAAGATGCGTTTTTAAAATTTGCACCTAAACTGAGGCGTTCATTTAATAAACTATAAAACATCTATGCAAATTAGGCTAATGCAATACTATATGTAAAATCTTTATGTAAATATGTATAATCTTTAAATAATGACTTCTGTTAAAATGTTAACATAGATTTGCGATTATTAACAATTACAAAACATCACAATGTACTTTCCGGCAATATCTGAATACATATTCTGTGCAAAATTATTTATAGATATCCTGTACTTCATAACGGTACAAAAAATAAAAATAAAATATGTACACCTATATAAGTAACCCAAACAGTCTTATATGTCTTAACACAAAAAAAAATACCCAGACGAGGTTCGAACTCGGGCTGGCAGCGTCATAATGCAACGTGCTGACCACTGGACCACAATGGTGCTATCATACCAGTGTGTTTGGAATAAGAAATGTTTTACACTGTTAGCTGCAACATTTTTAACCACAGTATTACTTTAATAAATAAAATAAATAAAAAATGCGGAGCTGCGGCAAAGTAATGAATAAAATAACGAATAAAAAGATTGAGGCTATGATCAAATAAATAAATAAATGAAAAACGTGCGACTGCTGAGAGTTCAAGCAGCTAGGGACACCGACCCTCGCGGGTAAAAAACGGACCGGCCCACCAGGAATTCTCCCGGTCCTCCCGATTAGCCAAACCGGGCCTGTACTGCAAAATAAATAAAGAAAGAAACCCAGCCACTGGAGGCGTCAAATACTGTCCATGCACCGAAACACACATGACAACTACTGTAAGCAATGAAAAAGCGGTTGTTCCTGCGCCACCTTGTGGCTATTGCGTAAAGCACAGAAAGGTTTTTTTAAAATAAAAAGGCAGCATTTATAGCCGCAGTAAAGGGCGTGACTGCGGGTGACAAATTGCAGTACTGCGTGTGAAGAAACACGCATTCTCAGTAGCCATATCTGTAAGCTGAACAATCGTGATCTCTGATCAAGAATCATGAATCGTGGCACTACATGGGCTCAGGACTACTTCGACAAACCTTTGTCAAGTTCCACAATACGGTGTTACATTCACAAATGCTAGTTAAAACTGTACTGTGCCAAAAGAAAGCCCTATGTTAACAGTGTCCAGAAGCGATGTCAGAAGGGATTCCAATATGCAGATTTGATGCTTAAGAAACATTAATTATTACACTTAACACTTATTGTGGTCACAGTTAAAAAAAACTGTCATGCTGCTTGATATGTTTTGTGGAAGCCATGATACATTTTTATGTGATTTATTTAAGCAGCATTTATTAAAAGTACAATTATTGTATAAAATGATATTGAATGTCATGCTTTTTAAATAGAACTATTGTGTTTTGTAGTGTTTATGTATAATAGGTAATTAATCATTCTTATTAGTCTTACCACACAAAAAAATTAAACAGTATCATAAGATCTCAAGAAGCAAGCTTATTTCTAAGTTTTTCAGTCATGGATTTTTTTTTTGGTAAAATCCAAGCACAACAGTCTCTGAATGATTTTCCATATCCCATAATACCTCTTTTCTCAGAACTATGATGTCATATTTTGTCATCTCCTGTCGTCATTTTAGGCTGCGTGTCTTTATTATGTCTGCATCACAGATGAAGTGGTGCAACTTTGGCTTATGTATTTAATTTATGAAATTTTCCTGTGGAAGCAATACGGCTCAGTCACTCAGTAAAATAAACCACACAGTACCTCCCCATTCCTCCCTCTGTTTTCCACCACTCTTCTTAGTTAAGCCCATGTATTCCTGCCAGGAAAAAAAGCAGATCTCATTCTGGCTGAAAACACGTGGCAGTTTCCGGTCTTTCTCACTTAATTTGGAGTTGCAATAAAAAAAACAAGTGCACTGAAAACTAAACATCTACATTTTTGTTTGATCATCTTATCACAGGCCATTTAGAATGCATGAATAGTAGATATTTAGCAGTGTGTGTATTTTCTAAAACTTTGCCATGACTTTAGTCTTGTTTTCTAAAGTTCAGGAGCAGGCACTGCACTCTCTCACCTTAACATCTGTTTACAACTAATGCCAGATCTCTGCTTCTGCAGTCGTCTTCAGATGAGGGTCAAGCCCTCACATGCTCACGTTTACAGGTTGCTGTGCCATGGATGAAAATTTTGTATAAAGGTCAGGAAAAAAAGAAGACACAACCACATGGCAGTTCATAACAATGTTTTTTATTTTTTTATTTTAATGAATCATGGACAGATATGCATATAGTAGATGCCTTTTATCATTAAAAAGTTAGGATTTACAAAAAAAATTACTATTTGTTTCCTATAGGCAGTAACATACCTTGAAGTACATTCTTGGTTTGCCTATTTAAGGGAAAGTGACAAAAGGTTCGGGGCGATTCTGTAACCAGATTAGCCCATGGAGCTCTTGTACTACATACTATGTATATTTTGAAGTCAGGTATGCATCTTTGATCTCTTTGAAAATTTGATGTCTTGTATTGATCGTTTATGAATTGACTGAATGAATTGGCATAATACACATTTACCTGACTAATAAATTGTTATGTTTTGAATTATTTAAACAGATTACATGTTATTATCTCGAGTAGATTGTTAAGTCCATTACACCACAAGCCCCTGTACAGGTTAGTAACGGACTAAAACACGATAGACGGAGCAACGTGGCACGCTACATGATGTTCTTAGAGCTCCGACTTACACAGTGGCATTAATTCAAGTATACTTAGACTGTAAAGGCTAATAATGGGTTTTCTATTTAGAACAATAAAAGTATTGTTTAGACCAGTTTAAATGTAGGTAGGCCTTCATCTCTAAACTTATAATACTATTTAAATCATATGGTGATTATTCAAAGGTGCTAATAGTTTAAGTAAACTGGTCTGCTTGATTCTATCTTGTTTTAATTTAGTAAATAGCAGATCTATTTGGACCACACAAAAATATTCTAAACTGAGTTAGTAGGGTTCTGCCTTTTAGAATAGAGGTTAATTTCCTCTGTTTAATGACCAAGACTGACATGCTTGTGTTTAAGAGATTGTATACTCAACTGGTAAAGACTCAGGATGTTATAGGAATTCGAATGATTGAGAATAATATACAATGATGAATCGAAGAGAATATTCAATCATAATCTAAAATAATATTAAAAGAAACAAAATAATCTTATCAATGTTTTATGATTGGAGTACGATAAAACAAGGATAAATATATTAATATTCTACACCACCCTATACTAAAATTTGAGTCATATATGAGTTAAATTTAAAGTAAATCAACATTGTACACTGGAAAGACCGAACAGGCAGTGAACCTTCATCTACCAATAGACACGGTCGTTGTGGTAGTGACAAATTATTGATGAAAGAATTATATACAGTTCCTTTTAACAGGTGTGTATATATATATAAAAAATGACGCTATATTGATGTGTGTCTATATATATATATATATATATATATATATATATATATATATATGTATATAATATAGCTACAGCCCAGGGCTCTAAGTACTTACGACTGACTCATGTAGTTTGGGTTAAGGCTATAAAGTTTGCATCTGCGGATCTGAGCATGTGCACATCAATATAGCGTCATTTTATTTTTTTCATTTTTGTAAAGGGTAGGTTTAGGGTTGGGGGAAGTGTAAAAAACAATGTAAGGCAATAAATAAATCAAGCAAAAGCTTCAGGAGGTTGCACAGCCTACTTGGAGCTGAAGTTTAAAGTAAAATATGCTGACGATTCAGTGATTGTGAGTCTCTTCCACGATCAGGATTTGGGGCATGGTCCTGTTGTAGAAGAATTTACTTTATGGTGTAATAGATTTTCTCTCCATTTAAATCTAAATAAAACAAAGGACATGAGGATAAATTACAGGAAGACTTCTTCTACCCCAGCATAGCAACTATTAAAGGTTTGGACATTGAATTTGTTGACATATAAATATATAGGGGTTGTTATCGACAACATGTTGACATTCCAACCTAACACCCAGACTGTCTGTAAAAAAGTTAAACAAAGACGATTTAAGACAATAGAAACTATTGGGTTTGTACCTCTATGATGACACTGTTTTATGAACAATTTATTGAATCTGTTTTATCTTTCTGCATTGTAGATTGGTACGGTAATCTGTGTCTGTCAAATAAGAACAGGTTGAGTAGCCTTGTGAAGGTGGCAGGCAAGATTATCCAAAACTGATCCAATGGTAATTTACCATAATTATGTTTTAAAGAGTGCTCAGCGTATCTTATGGACCCCAGAACACCCATTGTACTCTGTGTTTTAGCTGCTGCCATCAGGACGTCATTTTAGTGTTCCTATTTGCAGGACAAACAGAATTAGAAATAATTTTATAATGGTGGCCATTAGGTCATTAAATGAGTCCAGCTGGGAGGGAGATGCATCTAAAAACAATGTATTGTATGTTTTGTGGTAATAATTTGGTAATGTGTACATGGAACTTGCAGGCACCTTGCTGCGATTTTAGATTCCCTAAACGAGATAATAAAGTTGAGTCTGAGTCTGCTCCACACATTTGGAGCTGACCTGCCCATTTAAAGCTGGCACGGACCTCCGTTTATACCTAACTTGTTAGTTTCATAACTAACAAAAGATCATATGCATTAGTTTCCTATTAGTCAAAAGCAATGTGATTTACTAATGTCAGTTACACACACAACGTTAGCTGTGATTTTCACTTGCCAGCAGTCTCAAGGAAATCACAGACAAACATCTAAAATCTGAGACAAACAGCTGGAAATTACATATGACATTTTAGTAGTTGAAACAGCAAGATATAGGCTATGATAACTCAGATAACTCAGAGGTTGGAATCGTAGGCCCTCATTTTGAATGAAAGCATTTGTTAAATGAGTAAATACAAATGTCCAACAGATATCAGCAAGAATGGTTTCTATGAGTAATCATTCTCTCCCACTCACAATCCTTCAGCTTAGTCCCTGATTTGTCACAGCAGGGATTTTGCCAGCAACCATTTTCTCCTTCATATTTCTCATTTTCAGTGCAAATCAGATTCAGAAATCTGTTTTTTCCTAAACATTATTTTCAATGATTATTCATTATTTATATAGTGTTAGTTTCCCGGCAAGTGTTGATTATTATTCTTTTGACCAAATGGGATGGGGAACATTTTTTTTGTGTTGAAAGAATAAAAAATAATTTGCATTTTAGCTTGGGTCATAATTTAAAACTCTCACCAAATCAGATCATAATTAAATCTCTAATACATCTCTTTCAAAATTGCTGAAGAATTCATTTTCACAGATGATTCTGTGTGTCTGTAAACTATTTTTAGTAACACAGAGCCCTCTGGTGGTTACTGAAAAGACACAAAGCATCAAGTTCAAGTCCAAACTCCTCATTGCATGTTTTTGATCATCTTTTTTTTAGACACCAATTTGGTGGAAGTGCCTCCACATGTTATCAACGTCATCCTATCAGAGCAAAGGACTCACTTCCTGCAGCAGCTGGGCTACATCCTGGCAACTCTCCTCCTATTGGCCCTCATTATGCTGGCCATCGTTCTCCTCACACGGCACCGGAAAAAACAAGGTTACTGTTGTTTTATTAGTCTCATCCAATTGTTGATTCCTGTTTATTGCTCTAAAATGCATAAAATTATTTCTCAAGTCCATAAATTTGTATATCATCTTGGGCGTCATGATTGTGTAGTGGGTAGCACTCTCGCCTTACAGCAAGAAGATTGCTGGTTTGAGCCCCGGTTTGGTCAAATGGCATTCCTGTCTGGAGTTTGCGTGTTCTGCCCGTGTTCTAGTGGGTTTCCTCTGCTTTTCCCCACAGTCCAAAGACATGCGCTATAGGTTAATTAGTCTAAGTTGTTCTTAGTGTATGTGTATGTCCTGGTCCTCCGGGTTGGGGGTGAGATGCTATGAAACACCAACATGGTGCGGCTTTGATATAAAAAGCCCTGGGAGTAAGAGTAAGTAATGTAATCTTGATGACATATTTACCCAAATAGCAAAATCTATCTGGCTTACCCCTGGGCTATAACCTGGCATATGCTCCACTATACACCTGGGTCCTCGGCTCAAAACTGGCACACATGCTAGAAACCAACACATACATACATACATACACACATACATACACACATACATACACACATACATACA